>CM060116.1:29922498-30522498 GCA_030522415.1 Channallabes apus | reverse complement strand
ATATATATATTTATAAAGATATAAGCGGGTATAAACATAGTAAGGGCCCATCTGATTGGTCAAATTTGGACACACAAATGCTTGGCAAATAAAGTATTTATCGCAACTCTTTGCGATATGGTTATCGCGCATCCCATTATCGCGATAACGATATTTCTTCGATATATCGTGCAGCCCTACTTCCGACAACATCACTATAAAACAATTTGGGTAGTTAAAGATTTTACTGTCACTACCGTCAAATTCAACAACATCAAAGAGGGTAAAATCTTAATCAAAGACAGTACGTACATCACGAACAAATATTTTATAATGTAATTCACAGTTGATGTTCTTCTTTTGCTTCTTTGCTGCTCCCATTTAAAGGTCACACAGTGAATCATCTAATTTGCCTTTTTGATTTATTTTCCAGATGACCTTCCTGATGCATCCCTTCCCTTCTTCCTCAAGCCTGAGACCACCATACTGTATAGTCCTACTGAACTAACGCTCAAAAGATTGGGATGCCTCGCAAATTTCTTTGTTTTTGTTTAGTGATTTATTTTCTACATTCTACAATAATACGGGGGATTTCAAAACTATGAAAGAACACACATGGAATTTCGGCAGTTATGTAACAACAGTGGAGTTGTTAGGCATGGAGGTCAGTCCATAATGGAATAGTTCTTGCAAGAACAGTATTGTCAAGTCAAAGTCAAGCACCATGATGAACCTGGCTCTCATGAAGGCCTTCCCATCAAAGCAAGAGCAAAAGTTCATTTAGAGTCACCAGCCTCAGAAATCACCAATTAACAAACAGCACCTCAGATTAGAGCCGTTAAGGTTTTACAGCGAATAAGTAGCAGACACATCTCAACATTAACTGTTCAAAAGAGATTATTGTATATTTTGGAGGCCTTCAGCATTGTTTTACAGTGTGGAAAGAAATAAAAATCTGGAACGACCATGAAGTTAGAAAGTGACCTCAAACTTTTGAGCAGTAGTGTACTGGGGTGGGGTTGGCAAGAAAGTATATTTTTTTCTTTTTAAAAATTTGTCCAGCTGTCCAGAAAAAAAGAAATACAGAGCCGGTACCGCGAGTGCAGTGTACTGAGAGGCAGTAAATGTGGTAGTATATGATGGTCGCATATGCTCCAGTTTTGTACAGTACAGTGAAAGAGGTTTTCTGATATCTCATGTAGAACCAGAAGTTATAATTACTTTTAAAACATGTACATTTAACTTTAATGATGTCGCAAAAATGTAGAACTAAAAATGTGTGTATTAATAATAATAATAATAATAATAATAATAATAATAATATAATTATTATGTCACAGAAACAACCAAAACAATCATAAAAACAAATGATCTTATGACAGTTATGACACTTCATTTTTGTCTAGTTGGTAAAAATTTGATAACCCTGAACCCTATAGTATATATAATGCTAATACTGTAAAGCTTTAAACGCTGGCTGGTTCTGAGGGTCACCACCGCAAGTATATTTCAGACCTGTGGGAAGAATTGAAGTGCTGTTTTTTAAATTGAAGTTTATGAAAGCTGAGCATGGAATCCAGGTTGATAAATTTTGCTAATATACTAGACACCTCCTAGAGACCATCTCTAATGATTCTACTTAAAAAAAAATCTGCCAACCTTAGCAGATGCTTTGCTTAATCTAAATGAAGGATTAGGAAAATTAAATGAAGTAACCAAACTCTTAGTCCTTGCATAAATATTCTTGATACGATGTGACGGAAGTCACTGACATAATGTTGTTACATTTGTTTCTCTTGCCCGGTAAATCCCACCATGACATACCCATGAGGTCGACTGGGCCCTGGCAGTGAGCTGCATGTTGAAACAGAGAGGTCAGGACTGGCAGGAGTGCAGTGGTGGTGTAGGTGAGCACTTCTACATCTCTTCGAATATGTGCGACCCCTGGGGTCACGCTGTCTACCGCCAGCTCCAAGTCCAACGCTGCAGCCTCGAAGAACAATTGCAGAGGCGCACGCACACACTCGGCCTCCATCACTACCCTGTAGGTAAGATTAATACCTCATTGAAACCTATTAGAACGTGCTAAATAGTCACAGCTAATTTTATTCAACATTAGCTGCATTATATTTGTAGAACGATTCATTAGCATTGAAAAATGTGACACATGAAAGGCATTTTTAGCGTTCATATTTAACGTATAAAACCTACTGGAGAACGAATTAATTTGCTGTTTTATTGATTGATTGATTGATTGATTGATTCGAGTGAATTTTTTTTGTTCTTTTGTTACTATTTCTGGTACACTTAAATATTACAAGTATTGTGTAAATATATATAATACGTATTTATTATGCATAGATACAAATAAACATTGTTAATGCATATACAGTATCTATTGACAAGATAAAAAAAAGAATATTTTGTTCCGTTATGCACTGAAATCGCATCAATGTATACAACAATCAGGATTTGTATGACTGTATGGGAATCATAAATCTGCCACAGAAGTTTACAATTCACTTAAAAATCTCCTTTTTTTTTTTTTTTTTTTTTCATTTTTTCAGATATTTGTGTGCTTAGGTGGACACCCAGGCTTCAAAAAGTTCAAATCCTGCCACATATTTGTTCCATCCATTAACTTAAGCAGCTGAGTCTAGTTAACATCCAGACAGGCTAGAACCAATTCATGATGTCTCTGGAATACATGACAATACTGAAATAATTAATGCTTTTGGCCACCACTGCATATATCTACGTTAAATCTATGTCTATAAGCTGGTTAGCGCACAGTGTGATGAAGTGACCATCACAGTATCACCTACTTGGTGTCCAGAGAGCATGCCAGGATCTGCAAACAGCTCACCACACACTGACCATCTTTCCCTGAGAAATGAAATGGAATCCTTAATGGTAAGAACTCGAACCCAGGCCTTATTGAGCTACAATCTACAAAAGTTGTACGTTATAGCACATGCACACATTCCTGTTATAGTCAAAGTTTATGAACGCTTACAATTATCACCAAGTGCTCACTCTCACTCACTCTTCTTCTATATATCTATTCATCCTGTATTCAGGAACTTGGAGCCTATCCCAGGAGGCTTAGAGCACGAGGCATGGTACACCCTGAAGAGGGTGCCAATCCATCGCAGGGTACACACACTTACACACACTCATTTGGGAACGCCAATTAGCCTAACCTGCATGTCTTTGGACTGTGGGAGGAAACCGGAATTCCCGGAGGAAACCCACCAAGCACGGGGAGAACATGCAAACTCCATGCACACAGAGACGGGAATCGAGTCTGGCCGGGAATCGAACCCGGACCCTGGAGGTGCAAGGCGACAGTGCTAACCACTACACCACTGTGCACCGCTCCTCACTAAGTGCTGTACCTGAAAAATATTTTGACTGCATTTGGTTGTTAATGGATCTCATTCATGGAACATTGCGGGGAGTGTAGCTCGAGGTCCAGAGGTTTTCAAAGCCAAACTGTGATGAGTGGCACGCATGTGAGTGATGTCATGCACCTCAGGGATGTCAAAGGCACAAAAGGAATGCTGCATTCTGATCGTCGTATTAAGGACAGCCACAAGACAGCACGAGCTCTTGCTCCACTTTTACTCTCGCACAGAGCCGGCTTTTGTGATCCTGCCGCCGAAGAGGAAAAGGCCGCAGTGTGCTTCACGTTAAGGCCCCCGTCCCCGGAAGGAAAAGCTGCCCAGCTGACGGACGTCAAAATGGACTCCTATTTGTGACCGCACCCAAGGCGAGTTAGGAGGGGTCAGTTGGCCAGTCAGTGACAGGAGCCATTCGAGAGAGCATGCAGGAGCCGCTGCCTACATGGGTTCGCTTTGCCACTTTGCCGACCGCCATAGATCACCAGCCTTGTGCCCACATGCCAGCGGGCACTACCTCACGACTCACACGTGCACACCTTCACTATTTTCTTTTCCCGTTTTCTTTCCTCCCTCCTTAAACCCTTTCCTTCCCCACTTTTCCAAATAAAATGACCTTTTTGCAGTAAGACCTTGCCTCGTCTCTTTGGTGCCACCCATGCAAAAGACTGTTACCATGTCTGTCTGTCTGTCTGTCGTATTTTCTATAATGAATTACAGAATTAATTAGTCACAGTCCTTTCCCCAGCATCTGGCTTTTTTTTCTCTCATTTGACGTTAATGAACAAAAAATGAGGCTAGTCATATTACTGAGCAACGACAAAGCATGAACTCATCTGTCCTGAAGAAGACAGACAACAAATGAAATATGATAATGAAACAACCAATAAAATACTGAAGTATACGTGAAGAACAAGCAAAAGAACAAGTCATGATAGAAACAAAGAAGTGTTTAAGTAGTCTTCTTTTGTGCCAGATTCTTACCAAACAGAGAAATGCTGCACCTGACCAGAGTCGCCAGCTTACAGAACAAACTGAGGAAGGGAAAAAAAGAAGAAAATAAGGAAAGGAAAGAAAAGTAAAGGGGTGCAGGTTCAAAAGTGTAATAACAAAAAATTAACAAAAGTCATGGGTTATGAGAAAGAAAATGCAGATGTACATACAGTATGATCAACCAAACACACACACACACATTTTTTTGTCAGTTTCTCAAGTGGATCATTACCTAGAGACCATCTGTCTTTCTTTGTTGGACGCATGAGTGGTGTGAGTAAGAGAAGACGTCACACTGGGCATGAAGTAGAAATGATGACTTTTAAAATACTCATTGATGAGAGGCAATAAAACCTAAAACAAGAAAAGAACCGATCATTCCATCCATCCACCCATACACTATGTATACTGTATGTCCTGTGTAGGGTTACTGTATCTGTAATTATAAAGGAAAATAAAATTGATTTATAAACTTGTGATATTAAGAGAATCGCAGTACGGATAGAATCAACATTTGGGTATCATGATAATATTGTATCAGGTGATTCCCCACTCCTAGTTGCTCAGGGTTGGAGTAAATCACAGGGATTTGAGTTCGTGCACAAGGTTGGGTATATCCAAGATGGGGTGCCAACTCATCACAGGGCACAAGCACACACACACACACACACACACAAATGCTTAGAGCATGCCACCTGTAGAATTATGGAGAAAGGGCACAGTTTTATCATCAGTCCATCACTAATCCATTACAGGGCACATATACACACAAACACACACTAGGGGCTATTTGGGGACCTAATCTATGTCTTTGAACTGTGGGAGGAAACCAAAAGTACCTGAAGGAAACCCACTAACCATGGGGGAACATGCAACTTCCACACACAGAGACAGTCAATATTATTATTAAAATTAAAGAAAAGCTTTGCACCTCCAGGGTCCGGGTTCAATTCCCGGCCAGGCTCGAGTCCCGTCTCTGTGTGCATGGAGTTTGCATGTTCTCCCCTGCTTGGTGGGTTTCCTCCGGGTACTCCGGTTTCCTCCCACAGTCCAAAGACATTAGGCTAATTGGCGTTCCCAAATTGACCATAGTGTGTGAATATGTGTGTGTGTGTGTGTGTGTGTGTGTGTGTGTGTGTGTGTGTGTGTACTCTGCGAAGGATTGGCATGTTGTCCCGGGTGTACCCTGCCTCGTGCCCCGAGTCTCCTGGGATAGGCTCCAGGTCCCCGTGACCCTAAATACAGGATAAAACGGTATAGAAGATGAATGAATGAATGAAGGAAAAGCTTCCACTAGATGCCAATGTTGGACATGAAGCCTGAAACCAAAATATGGAGAGGACGCTACAGTGCAATACCCACCTTCATGAAGAAAAGCATCTGCTTCTCTTGACACGCCTTCTCCACTTTTCCCGTCTGCCCTCTCGCCTGAGCAACCTCTGAAAACATGCATGTAAACACAATTTTTTGGGTTTGAAATTTCAAGCGTCCAATTAGAAAATGTTTAATAACTGAAGAATAAATCTTTATCTTTCCAGACATCACTGATCGTTATTCTGTATCTGACGCAAGACTGGAGACCATTTGTGACACGACCTGCTAATATCATCAGCTAGCACCTTATCGTACAGCATATCAGTAGAGCACTGTAATAATGCCTATTTTGGGACGTGTGAATAACCAGAAGACTCCATTTATACTACAGTGCTGTCAAATTCACAGTTCTCATTGGTTAGAGGATGGTGATTAATTGTCTGTACCAGCAGCTCTGACAGTAGTTTCAGCCCCAAATCACAAGTGTACGGTATAATTATGTGCTTGCTTTGAACATTCGATTGTTTCTATAACAAATCTTTTATACATCAACATTGAGGACAGTAATATATTAAAAATGTGCTTATTATGATGAGGTTTTTGAAAGAGTCTTGTTAAGTACTTGGAAGGAGTCTCCAGTGTGAGTGCTTTGTAACAGTCTTCTGATAGCTTCAAGATGGATGAGTTGAACATGACAAGCTGTGCTTTTTTTTTAATTAACTTTCAAGAGATCGAGAGATTAAGCGAGGGGTGCGAATGATTATTTTCCTATAACAGCATGCCCCAATGTGTTTTATTTCTTACTATATATACATTTATTGACAAGATCTCTGTTATTATAATGCACAAATAATAGAATCTTTGGCATCAACAATCTCCTCTTTCACCTTGTTGATGCAGATTTAGAAAAACAAAACATACAGTACACTCTCCCTGTGTATTATTTAGGTATAATTTTCCCATTGTTTGTATTATTTATGAAACATAAGGCCATGAGGTCATAGTACTATACTGAAGTATTAGGTTGGTTTCTCACCCAGTTCTAGTAGTTGGTTCTGCGCATCTTCAGTACGGGACAGCGCCTCCTGGAGGAGACGGTATGTAAAGCGGCCTGAGACGGAGGGACTATCTGACTCGGTAGGTTTTCCCTCCCTGGACGACACAAATACATACATGATTGGATAGTTTATTGTCGACAAATCAAGCCCTTGTACAGGAAGGGCCGTTTTCACTTTATAATAATGCTCATACTTATTATACGTGTTGTTGTTCTTTTGGCTGCTTCCGTTAAGGGGTCACTACAGCAGACCATCTGATCCACATCATATTTTGGCACATTTTGCCCTTCCTTACACAACCCTTGAATTTTTATCTGGGCTTGGGACTGGCATTAAAGATGCCCTGCATTTAGTAGCTGTGAATTGAACCCGACCCAAAACTGAGCCACCAGTGTTCCTACACTCATATTTACTCAGAATTAAGCCTCTTTTCCACTGCATAGTACGGCACAGCACGGTTCATTACAGCTCACAGCTTCGGTTCGGCTCAGTTCGCGCTTCCACTGCAGTTTAGTAACGCTTTAGAGTGGGCGGGATTATTCACGTGTCGTTTTAGTCGCGGCGCCTCTACTGCCGTGACATCATCGTAAACGCGTCACAAACACACAACAATGGAGCATATCGACAGCATGGTGTTCTTCATTCTCGGCATGTGGATGTTTTTAACAGCGAGACGAAGGAGTTTGTTTCAAAAGAGGCTGATGGCAGCCAAAGAGAATTTTTGGTTAATACAAAAAGGTGCGTGCGATCCTTCTCTGGCTGTTCTAAATATAGCGGTTCTGTTGTGTCTCGTGTCGCAAGTTCAGTGACGCAGTAATGACGATTTTCTCCGACCAATCAGTGACCAGCAGAGTTTTTACACGTCACGTTTTGGTAACGGTTCGGCGCGCTTGGAACCTCAGCTGAGGTGGTACTAAAAAAAGGACCAGGTACCAGGTACTGTTCCCAGTGGAAAACCTCCCAAAAGTGAGTTGAACTGAACCGTGTCGTGCCGTACTATGCAGTGGAAAAGCGCCATTATATTCATTAAACTCCTCTCATTTGTCACCTTGAATAGGTCTTGTTTGAGTTTTCATTGTGAACAAGAAGAACAAGAAAATGCATCATTTCAGGCTGGTAATGTGAACACAGCCTTTGTGTAACGATTGCTCTGAGCTGATGCTGAGACTACTGACTGCACATGAGCCTCCAAAAAAGTTGAGTGGTGTTAGATCTGGTTCCATTCCATGGTCTATTGTTTTGAAGCAATCTTTGGTTTGAAACTTCAAAGGAATATGTAACATTCCATAAAACAAACAATGCCTACAGATCCTCATTTAAACAAGGCCACCCTTTATATAAGGTTCTTAAACAAACATGAACAATATTGGTGGTGTCCAGTTTTGGCCTTTAACATAAGTATTTCCACCCTCACCTCCACACGGTGTATCCGTTAATATGGAAGAACTTCAAGACATCCTGTGCCCTCTCTCGGATTCGGTTCTTCTCTCTGCCACTCAGAGAACCATACGGCACCAGCAGTGTGTGACTGCCCCCTCCTGGACACACAACATTAATACAAAAAAAAAATGTATAGGCTGTTGCATGTGTAACCGGGCACTCAGCAGAATGTAATTGAGTGCAATTGACCTTTAGCCTGCAGTTCCTCGAGTTTCCTCTTGGCCCAGATGTTGTGATGGTTTTCCGCCAGCTGTTCCGCCATGGCCTGTAGTGAAGATAGAGAGAGAGATTTTTTTTTTCTATTGCTCTACATTCAGTGATGGAATGAGAAATACAGGGCCAGGGGTAGCTCAGTGGTTAAGGCATTGGACTACGGTTCGGAAGATCCCAGGTTCAAACCCCACAACCACCAAGTTGCCACTGTTGGGCCCTTGAGCAAGGCCCTTAACCCTCAACTGCTTAGATGTGTAATGAGATAAAAAATGTAAGTCGCTTTGGATAAAAGCATCTGCCAAATGCCTAAATGTAAATGTAAATACTGAGTCAGACTTACATACTGATCCCAGGTCAGTGTGATGCTGCTGGTGTCTGCAGGTTTGGGGCTGAACATGGAGGTTCCTTCAAATGAAAGCTGCACAAAGGGAGGAAACAAAATGCATTTAATTCAAATTTTTTACTTAAAATGGTAGATTAAATTTAGAAAATGTTTTTGCAAAATGATGAATTTTCTTCATAGATCACACAAATGTTCAAATTCCACCATTGTCCCTGGATTGTTCAATTAATGGAAATAAATAATAATAATTTTATACCCATGTTTTTGTAAAGCTGTTTTGACACAATGGGGCATTCAAGTCAAACCGGCACTTGTGATGAAATTTCTGGTAAATGAAGGCGTGAACTATTGACTGTTACAAAGCACTGACACTGGAGACTCCTTCCATATCTGTTAGGTAAACCTTTTCTTACACAATATCAGCAACTACAATTAGAACAAGCACACGGAAACAGTATAAACCTGATCAGAATAAAATATAAATCAGATTAGAGAATTAAGCAGTGCTGTGATACTGTATGAACTGAAAGTAATCTACAGTGGAACCCCGGATTGAGAGTAACGCGGTTTGCGAGCAAAGATTTTTCATAAATTTTGACTTAGAAAATGAACAAGTCTTGGTTAACTAATACCAAGTATCATCTATCACGCATGCGCTTCATGTTTTGACGCCGAGCATCAAATGATCACAACTGAGCCAATGGTTCTTCTCTCTCTGCACTACAGAATTGTGGGTAAGCGTCTCCCCTGCTGGGTCTTAGACTCTCACTGATTAGCATCCGTGCGTGCGTGTACTGTTTACTATAACACTGTGACCACGTGTGTGTGCGTAAAAAATTTTTGTATGCATGTGTGTATAGTGGGTGTATAGCGCGTGTGTACTGTACTGTTTATTATAACACAGTGCGTGTATGTAAACGCGCGTGCATGTAAAGCAAAAGAAAGTCTCATTAGAGAGGTTAAAGATCCATTTCTCTCTCCCATTTTCTCTCTCATGTGTGTGCTTGCGCGTGCGTCATTGGACACCGTGCCCCTTCCCACACACATACACACCCCTCCTCTCGCCCTTACACAGACTCACAAACCCATCCTTCACTCAGCTTTACACACACACACACACACACACACACACACACACACACACACACACACACACACACACACACACACACACACACACACACACTTTCTCTCTCTAATGGAAACACTGCCGCCATTCTTTTCAAAGGTAAAGTTCATGTTCATTTGTTTGTTTTACTTTATAGCACTGATTCCGTTAGTATGCGCTCATGCGAGTGTCATTAGCGATGTTCCTTGTTCATTTTTCCGATAAAAGTCTTTCCGTTAATGTGCGTGTGTGTTTGTGTTTGTGTGAGTGTGTGAGTGTGTGTGTGTGTGTGTGTGTGTGTGTGAGTGAAACTTAAATAAGAGAGGAGGAGGGGTGTAAGACAGGGAGAGGGGGGGTCTGATTGCTCCTCGCCTCTTACTTTAGCTTCACACACAAACACAGAAGTAAACGCAAATTAACAGAAAGACTGTTTTATCGGAAAAATTAACAAGGAACATCGCTAATGACACTCGCATGAGCGCATACTAACGGAATCAGTGCTATAAAGTAAAATGTACTTTTACTTTTTTTAAAGGTAAAGTGCAGGTTAATTTGTCTTTTACTTTATATTTTGTGTTAATTATTTTTATGTATTTATCTTTTAGGGGCTGTGGAACAAATAATTTGATTTACGAGTGTTTTGAAATACATATACTGAAATACATATACTGTATGTATGTATGTATGTATATATATATATATATATATACACTATATTTAAATACTGTTTGTTTGCCTCGTTGTTCGTTTGTTTAAATGGAATAATCACCTGGCCAGACTGTGAGATCCTCCGGGAAAGATGTTGGAGTTCCCGTGCATTCCCCTCTTTTGACCTTTCAAATGTCCATCCCAACACCAGCATGCTTTTCACTGTCTCTTTAATAGCTGCTCTGTAGTTCTCTTTATCCTAAAAAACGCAGAGAAATAAAAAAGACTAAGAATCAAACTGAACATAACTGAAAATTTTAAGCTGAAAACAAGAATTTGTGGATGTGTGTGTGTGTGCAATACACACTCGTTCAGATAAGGCTCTGTAGGGCTTCAGTAGTGGGTGAACTTTAGAGCTTTCACACATCTGCTCCCCGTGAACCCAACCGTTAGCAAACTGCGATCAAACAACATTAAACATACAGAGTTCAATATTATATAAATAATAAAACACTTGCTGATAACCAGCAGCACAGTGGAGTTACTCTTACACACTTAAGCTGATTATTTTTCTGTAATAGCAAGTCCTGATTAAGTGATTTGCACTCTCTTATGCTTTTTAATCAAGAGTTACAAGAAACAACCATTGGACATTTTATCTGATTATTGTTCATTCCTACTCACCTTTTCTAATGACCACTTCTCGTGTGTGTGTTCAGCGTATTTATTTACCACATACTCCAGTCCCTCAGGCACTGTCACACTTGGGGAAAGAGAATATTACAGCATATCTTAAATAGAGAATTAAACAACATTGTAGTGTATAGAAAATAGAATTTAGAAAATAGAGACAAGGTAATGATGTGGTGTATATTTAGAATAGGACAGACACTACTAAATAGCAGTATGTGTTCTTACTTAGACGTGTCCAGAGGTTGAGGACAAAAATGTCCCTCTGAGTCTAGTGAAGAATGTGTGTCCAGGCCAGATGTGCAGGTGAGGTCGACGTGATCAGGAGGAACAGCACCAGACACAGCAACCAGACATCCAGTGGATAGATCAAACATCTCGGCATCATACGACTGGAGGGAAAAAATCTAATTATTGTCTTTATATAGACACGTGCCATAATGTAGGTTAACCATGTTCATATAGTGCAGTTTAATACTATCATGTATAATTTTAAATATTATCCTTGGATCCTTCATTAGTCAGCAATTTAAAAAAAAAAGGGAGTTTTATATTCATGTCCTGTAAACAACAAGCTACATCCTTCTGTTTTTAATTCCTTTCTATGAACATCTCTCTTATTACAAATAAAAAAGATGGGGCTAAATCAGTGTTGAGCCCTTAAACAATTCACTTAACCCTATCCAGCTGACGCTGTGCTCTGACCCCAGCTTCTTAACACACTAGGATATACGAAAAAAAGTATTTCGCTAGAACATGTTATGTGACAAATAAAGGCTTTTTCCTCTTATATTGGTTGGGAGTAGCGTTATGTCTCCAGGTGATTAGGAGGGAAATGATGTTTGTAGCAGTTCATAGGAACTTGTCATACTTTTGGACTGCTGAAGAAGCACAAACTATCTACAAGTCCTGATGTACTGGTGTGATTTACCTTAAATTACCTTGAACGCTGCAATAATGTGTCTAAAATGTTAAAGGCCAAATTTGTTTAAGATTTTTACAATGTTAGCTTTCGCGTGGCGCAGTGGTAAATCGCTCGCCCTATCATCCGGAGATTGCTGGTTCGAACCCCGGGTGATGCTGTTACCTCTCACAGCCGGAGGCACAGAGAGAGCTGATTGGCCGAGCTCTCTCAGGGGGGAGGGATGAGAGTTCTACAGCCATTCAGGGGCGTCTGTGAGCTCGAGCCGGTGGAAGGAGCGGCTAGCGCTTTCCTCCGAGTGTGTTACTCCGCCCCTAATGCTGCGTGTGCAAGCAGTTCGAAAAAGATTCGGTCAGCTGACGTCACGCGGTTCGGAGGAAACACGTGATAGTCTTCGTCCTCCCGACTGAGTGGTAGTGGTAGCCTTACTGTGGGAGCCCCCTAGTGACGGGGAGAAATTGGCCACGAGTATATTGGGGAGAAAATAGTAAAAATTCTTTTTTTTTTTAATGGGTTCCAATGTTGCTGAGCCCTACTGAAATCTAGGATTTTCTACAATCTTTAGATCGTATGGGTTTGGGATCAAATTTGGGAATGTTGGAAAGGCCTCATACGGATTAACGTCCTTCTTCATGCCTAATAAAGTCCTAATATTTTTCCAAAATATTACTTATAACAATCATTCATGTATATGTGTATTTTTCCAAGGTATTTATTTAGTCCTGTCACGGTTCATCTCATTTTCTAAAACAAACCTTTTTGGCCAAAGCTCTATAAACATGCCAGAACAGCTTCCTGCTGAGCTGAAGCTCCTCCTCTGAGGCGGAGCCAATACCAGCACGTCCACCAGTCACGCAGTAGTACTTCCAGTTCTGCTCATAATGATCAGTCAAAATCTATAGGCAAAAGAGTCAGAAAATTAAGAATATCAAAGTTAAATTTGTTAAATCTATAACGGCTTTACTAAGGTGGTAAAGTACAGTACATAATGATAAAGATAATAATAATAAGAAGAAGAACCACCTTAAGTGGCATCTTGGTGTTCTCAGACAACTGTGGGACGTCAACTGTGAGATTTCGTAGCAGGGGCTGCAACAGGGACGGTTTCAGTTTTCTGGAATATAACAAATACTAGTTATGGGAATCACCAAGGATCAACAATGACGGGCCCAAACACCTGCACCATTGCTGCCCGGGAAGACATATCCAGCTGTGACGATGCCTTAAACTTATGCTGAAAAGGCTCATGACATCCTGAGTGACAACATATTGAGTGACATCAGAATCTGGGGCTTTTTGGAGGTCTTAACATGCTCAAAAATCTCACAGGTGCACCAAAGTAGCAATGGCACAGGTGCTTGGACCCACTCATCATTGCTTGCAACTATATTCCTTAGAATAGAATCTAATAGATTAGATCCAGAGAATCCTTAAAGCCATCTCAAGCTAAAATTTGTACATCAATTGATGTTACAAATGTAGTGATGTCTGTAGACAGTTGAGTGTTTCTTTTAAAATTTTGGAATTTAAAGTATTTTTTTTAATGTGAAAGTTATTTAAGCACAGTATTAAAGAAAATGTAAATCCAAGAAAGTGCTGTCATATCTAAGGAAACAAGAAACATTACTGGAAGTGGAACTAGCAAAACACAAGAACTCACCCACACACAGAGATCAGGCAGGTCTGGATGGCATCCTGCTGGGCTTTGGTGAGGCTGCTGGCTTTAGACAGATGGTAGAGTTCTTGTAGGAAGCCATCCACCACACCTGTCCTAACAAGAGGAAGGCCATGTAGCAGTGTTGAACACTTACTTAACAAAGGCAGCATAGATCCGCATAAGTAACGGTTCAGAGCCAGCGCCATGTCTGTACTGCCCAGTCCACTCTACGGAGACATGGACAAGGAAAGAGAGGTTATATCAAGTATTGTAGGACCCTCTGCACTCATTTGTTGTAACATGTTGACTTAAAATATTGTAGCTTCAGTGACTTTGTGTTACATGTCGGTGCATGATCAAAAAATACAATAAAAAGGTTCTTACATTTTCCATGCTAACGGCAGCATGAAGATCTGGCAGGAAGCCATTCTCAATTAGATGGAGAAGAAAAGTTTGGTCCTGGACACCATAGACACGGTCCAGAAACAGCACCATGGACGCCTTGTGATCAGGACATAAGCACCTGGACATGTCCGGCTCCATCGTGCAACCATCTGAAAGAAAACAAAATGAATATCCTTTATTGAAGAGTTTACTTTAATTACACTTCCAGGTAACATTACTACAGCATGCATGCATCCATCCATCCATCCATCCATCTATATATATATTTTTTTTTTTGATTGAGATAAAATGACAGTATAAGTCAATAAAGCTGATTTGTTTGACCTCAAACTTTACCCATTTATTTCTCACCCAGTGCAAAGACAGTGACTACTACATATACTTTTAAATCTTGACTTTGACCAAAATCAGGGTGAATTAAAAAAATTTCCAACAGAAAATATTTCCTCTCTCAAACATGCTGGAACAGAAATTTGTTAGCCCCGGTCTTAACCAAAAAGCTTCATTGATTCCCTACCAAGCAGGTTGTATACAGATTATATACACAGACTATATACAACTATATACCACAATTTATTATTTAAACATAGAATAGAAATGTACATACATTCTAGCAATTCAATGAAGTGAATGAGAATGATTCATTCAACCAAAAATTATTGTTCGCAAATGAATGGAAATAAGACTGCTTTATTCTTTGTAAAAAAAAAAAAAAATAATAATAATAATAATAATAATAAAATAAATAAATGGCCCTAGAAAACTGATGCTACTCAGATTATTTTGGATTTACATTACAAGACAGTGTTATTCATCTAATGCTTTCAAATGGTGTAAATGTCTTGACAACGGCTCTATGATGCTAAGTGGTGAACTAGCCTGCAATGATCGTACACATGCATATACGTCTCAGAGCCTAATTCCTGATAAAACGTCTCTTAATGCTTACAGTTTTAAAAAGTTCTTAAAATAGTCTAGGATATACTGAAAATTTAATTGCTGTCCACAAAAATGTTATCATAAACTCATTAGTTAGCTGAACAAAATTAGCTAGCTATGTTACCTAGCAATCAACTATCGACTGGCAGGTGCTTGAGGCTGATTTTAGCCAAGGTAGGTTTGTTATTACTAGCAAGGTAAGCATGTTAACTTCATACAGGTAGTAAGATAACTTTGCCAATATTATAGCTGTCCTGATGGTAAATAATCCTAATTTAGTAATATCCTCAACAAAAGTTCACAGTCTTTTTTTGTACATGACGGCAGTGTGGGGAAAGGTGGCAGATTTAGACATTTGGATTGGTAGGCTATTCATTGGTAGATTCATGTCAAAGGCATATAACATTTACTTTGTCGAACTTAAGAAGAAATCAGACTTGCCCCCAGAATGAAACTCGTTCGTAAGTCGGGCACTATACCTATATCTGTAACCCACAGCTGTCGTCTCATAGTTTTGAAATTCGTCCAATTCTGACACCCGAGATATTCTGACTGGCTGTTTAAAATCACATTGGATCACAAGAAAAGAAACTGATGCGGCACCTTTGTCCAGAAATGGAAGCGGGAAAGGGATGCTAATGACTCCTTCCAGGTCCTTCACAGGTATCAGAGATCTCAAGATGGCCCTTATACGAACAGCCTCACCTTTACCGGCTTCTATCAGCTACACACACACATAAAGACATAATCCGCTTTGTAGTTTGTAATATTTTTTTCTACACTCATAACATTATTTCCATAACACTCACATGCATCTCAGGAGCACAACGGCCAAGTAGGTCTATAAGAGCGGAGTAAAAAGTCATGATGGCATGTCCCATGTGGATGACATCATCATCATCTTCAACATTTTCAAGAATGTTACTGCACAAGGATTGAGGAACAAAAAAAAAAAAAAAGGTCATAGAACATTGAAAAAAGAAACAAAAAAATCACTATATTCAGGAAGAAAAGGGTCAAATAGTTACTAACAGTGTGCTAGTGGACTGGTGGACTATAGAAAAACACTCTCCACTCTCCTCTTCTGACATCTTGATGGCTTCCACAATGGTTGCCAAGAGACCACGTCCTCCCTCGACTCTGAGGGCGGGGCCAAAGCATTCAGGGCGGCGAATCAGGAGACGGACAACGACGTATGCGTTCTCCTCCACGCTTTCACCTGCGCAGGAATAACTTGTCTAGTAATTATCCATTGGAGGTGAGGGGTTCATGGTTTAAAAAGTCATTTTAAAGTTTTCTTACCGTTACAGAAGACAGCAAAGCGCAGCAAGTCCAGGTATCGCTCGCCCTCAACAGGATTCCACCCAACGTCTGGATATCCTTTAGAAAGCAACAGGGGACAACTCTGCAAACCACAGCCTGCCAAATACTGCACCACCTATGAACATAACAGCAGGATAAAGACTGATTAGAGTTTGTCATATCAAATGTACTTCCTATGCGCTATTTTATCAAATATAACCAGACCAATATACAATGAGACAGTAAATGTCAGTGGTCCTGACCTTCTCCAGGTCTGGCTCTGTTAGTGCTAATGCCAGTTCGTAGTTGTCCATTACAGAAGCTGCAGCTACGTCCAGAGGAGTCGAGCCACGCATAGAGGGAGATGCTGAAAAAACATTAGGGGTAAACTTTTTACATTACAAACATGGAGAGCTAGCAAAACCTATTTTTAGGTACAAATGTATTGTATAATATGGTGTAGTGTTACAACCATAAAATAAAACCACAATGTTGAAATGCGTGGGAAATCATATATGTAGTTGCAAAATCATAAAGTTAGTAATGATTAAGTAAAAGAAAACGTAGTTGTAATTGTGTAGATGAAAAGCACTCTTTTTTTATTTTTTTTATTCAGAGGAACAAAGAAGTATTACAAGCTGTTAGAAAATATCATGTGCATTATTTCTTTGAGTGACATTGGTGTTAAAAAGCAAAAATTCAAAGGTTTATGTCAAAACTGTTTTGGTTATATATTCTGGATGAATAGAAATAGTCACATAAATAGTTAAAAAGAGTTGCAAGAAATTGCGAAAAGTGGCCAAGGGTAATTCTTAAGTGTTCTTTTTAAGTGTAAATATTTCTCATTATTTGTCTTCTGTTTCTTTTGACCTTTGTGATTTTTAGGATGTTAATATTGATAGTTGGTTCCAGACTTCATTTCCCAGTATGCACTTTAGTCACACGACTTTCGCTTGTAACCGAGTTTTTTAACCAGACTACAGTATGTATTTATAGTCCTTGTTTCATTTGTTTCTTCATTGGTTGTTACCCTTTTGGAATATTCACTGTGATTGTCTCTTGATGTGTTTCCTGGTATGTTTTGCTTATTAACCCTGTCGATATGATGATTGGCATTAGACTATACACTGATCAACTATAACATTAAAACAACCTAAGTTATGGGTTCCCCTTGTGCCACCAGGGTGATTCTGGAGCCCTTTGGGTGTGCCTCTGGGGGTGTGCTGTGGTGTCTGGCACCACAACAATGGTAGCAGATCCTCTGGGTGCTGTGGGTTGCCGGGTGGTCTGTGGATCAGCTGGGTTTTGGTCCACATGGAGATGGGTGAGCCTTGGGTGCCCATGATCCTGTCACCAATTTACTGGTGTATAGTTGGTGGTTAGTGTTATTCACATCACCAGTCATAATGTTATGGCTGATCAGTGTAATTTCTAGCCGAGTCAAAGTTCCTTGGTTCTGTTTGGATGCCATGTTTCTGCTTTATAATGTAAGCTCCACTATATTTAAGAACATTTTGCACTTGCATCCTGCCTCAACTCCCTTCATTATATTATTTAACATGCATGCCTGGTAAAAACCTGTTAACACTCATTTAAGTTTAGGTTTAGTTCTTTATCTAATACACATTTTAGATATTACCAGAATAAATCAGGGAGCTCAGTTCAACATATAAGTTCTGATGCTGATAATTTCACAATCACATTTAACCCCCATGTTACATGGAGAACCAGATATACTGTAGCATACAGTAATTATTAGCTAGCATACTGTACCAAGTCCAACACTGCTGTGGTCCAACAAATAGCTCAGGTGATCAAACATGGCTTTCTGGTTGTGTCGGCTGATTCGGCAGAAATAACACAGGAAGCGGCAGCAGTGGGCCACCATCCTCGGAAACCGAATTTCCTTTTAGAGAAGATAATATTCCTGAATCAAATTACATGACTTAACCAATGTAACCATTCACATAGCTCCTGAAATATGCCTAGGTGTTAGTTTATATTAAACTAACACCTTTACTGTTTCTTTCAGTAAATGCATCATTTATATTAAACGATACATTTACTGAAATAAACATGGCTATACATGGTAAGGAACATCTACCTTGGACTCTCGAGAGCCTAGAACGCTAACCATGACCTCCATGACGGTCTCGTGCATACCCAGTGCTCGCATCAAGTTCGGGTGCTGGTAGAAGACTTTATTTTTCATGATATCACTAAAGAGGAAAGAGAATTAGATTTTAAATACATAAGCAGATCTGAGGTGGTTAGAAAATCCCAATGTCATGGTTTACCCAGAATTTCTGTTTCTGGCCATGTCTCACGCCTCTTAGGTTTGTTTTCTGATTGTGTTCACCTGTTCAGTGTTTGTTCATGATGATCTTGTGCTTGGCTTTTTACGTCCTTTGTAAAAAACTAAAATGTCTTAGCATGAATTTGTATCGTTAAATATAATCCTTCATTTCCATTGTAATGGGTTGCTTTTTTCTTTTCCTATATGGTTTGTTTAAAACTTTTGCATGTTCCTGGGTTCCTCTACTCACTGCATGTTACACGAACCAAAACACACATGTCTCATACCTGTTAATATACTTTTTAAAATCTTAATACAATTTGCCAGACTGATTTTAACTGCTACAACTGGTAACTATGTTGTAGGAACTGACTAAGCAGTGAACAGCTCAGTCTTGGTCTTGACCTCACGTCTCTTACCCAAGTCCTCGGATCATGAGTTCCTCTTCTTCTATGCCCATTCTGACCATAAGTAGTGAGCGAATCCGTCCCAGCGCCTCCTGCAGGCCAAGCATGTCTTCTACAGAGTTCTGAGTGATGCAATAAGCTTTTTGCAAAGGCGTGGCCATTTTACCAGTCAGGCCAGTGTTCTGGCAGTGCAGGAGTCCAAACGCAGCCTGTACCAGAACCGGGTCTTCCAGCGGACCTTCATGAGCCCAACGCATCACAGTGTCCGAGATCAGCCACTGAAGAGAAACTGGGGAGAGAAATACAGGGAATGGAACTGTGAAAGTTTTTAAAAAAATCATGGAGCATAACAGATTATTATTATAATTTTTTTAATCATAGTTTTTTTTTTTTTTTTTAGATTTCAGGCCATTAAACGAATTAATTTCCCACCAGGTTTAGCCACAACATCCTCTTCAACCAAACCAGACATCCGCCTTTTTAGACGAGACATTGTGTCCACCAGGTCTCTCAGTCGATTACGGATAAACTGATTCTGATCATTTTCAGCACCTGAGATTTCATCAGTTTCAACTCCTGTTAAATACAAACATCAGATTAGGACAAAATGTTCCACTTTTTTTTTTTACATGCTAAATGTTTTGCTTGTAGACATTCATCCATTCAACTATCCATTTTCTATACCACTTAATCTGTGTAGGGTTTATCCTATAGGAAAAAATGCAGGGTATACCATGGATAGGGTGCCAACCCACATCACAGGGCACAAGCGCATCCAACACTATTTAGGAACATCAATCAGCCTACAGTACTGTGCATGTCTTTTGACTGTGGGTCCAAAGACATGCACGGGGGGGGGGAACATGCACACATACAGACTAGAGTCGAAATTCAAGCCCCCTACTCTAAAGGTCACAAAAGCCACTGTGGTATTTTGGTTGTATTTTTAATATAGACTTCTGTGATTAGTCATTTACCACAATGGTTCCTGAGGTCCAGATGGAAATCCCAGAGCAACTCTTTCATTTTTTCAGGGCAGGGGCAATCCTGTTCCTTGTCCCGGAAGTTTAACAACAGGTTCATCTAAAAATACACAGTATTTAGAGTCTTGGGAAGAAAATGAAACTTATTGCTATAAAACTTTTAAATGAATTTGAATGAGAATTCAAGAATATCATATAAACTAGGGTTAGTTCCACTTTGCAATAAAGTTCTGCACTGTTACTATTCATGATCTTTGACTTTGGACCTTTCCCTGGTTACCTGTTCTTGAGGTGGAGAGCGAAACTCTTTGGTCTTGCGGGCAGTAAGAGCAGCAGACATGTTGAGTGCCTCCATTACATCCATATAACGAGAGCGCTGGTCACCCTGGAGACGACCCACTAGGTCAGCAGAGAAGGTCACGATAGCCTCGACCCTGTGACGTAGCTGACAGTCACATAGATACTGTAGCAGGTGACACAACTACAGTACAATAGATTGAAGACACAAATTAAACATTTCAAAAGTACATATTAAAAAATATATGCCATGTAAAGTACTTTTAGTAATCCAGCAAACCTGTAATTTAACCGCCTCCGGTAGCTTCATCTGTAACAAAGATTTTTGTTCAGCAAGGGTTCTTCCTTCTTTCTCCTCTCCTTCTGTATCATAATCACTCTCTACATCTCCTGAATCACTTTCTCTCATGTAAGCAGAGGGAAGGATGAGGGAAAGCACACGCCGCAGATCTGAGTGATGGTATACCTCCATGAGGAGGAGTGTATGGAGAAGTTGGAGAAGAGGAACAAGCAAGAGTTCTATGCTGCCTCCCACAGGGTCCCTTATGTTCTTCTCTACTGAGTGCACTGCATCCTCCAACATGACTATCAGTACAGATTTCAGCACATCCAGTGGGAATTCTGGACTATATTGGCAGGAACCGTCTACAGCCATATTGGTGCTATTGTCAAAACCGTACTTGCTAGCTTTAACAAAACAAGGTGAGCTGAAGTGCATTCTGGGTCGCACAGAGGTGCTGCTGTTACAGCCTGGGAGGCTGTGTTGCTTTCTCTTGTTTTCAAAAAGTGTAATAGTTTGCATGGGTTCAGTCATGGGCACAATATACTCATAGGTGGTAGCTTGCCTGGCACTGCTATGGACACTAAGGTACGCAGTGGTTAATAGGTTATAGAAACCTGCTCGCAGTTTCCCTGGCATTCTAGAACAGCGCAATGCAAAAAGAAGCTGTGACTGGTCGATGTGGCTACACAAGGCATGGCTCACGGGTACGTTTCCGTGGGCACAGAGGGCAGAATAGAGATGAAGAGTGTGGGCATGGAACTTGAGTAGGGTGTCCAGTTCAGAGAGTTCAAGAATGTCTATGCATCTGGGACAGAAACAAAACAGTTTCCTTTTTTAAAAAACAAACAAACAGACATACCCATATTTAGGTAATTCTACATGATACTAAACAAATAATTAATGAATTTGCTAGATAGACCAACCCGATCTGGAAATAGTTACAAATAGTAAACTTTTATATAGTAGTTTTAAAAAGAATAAATAGTTGTGAAATTTAATTTCATAGTACAGTAAATGAAATTAAAGAAGGGCCAAGTACTGACCCTTAAGGAATGCCATAAAAATTTACACTTTTGTGGTGATCTATTCAAATATGCACACAGTGGCGTTTCACAAATTGACTGTTGCGCTCTGACCTGTCCTCCTCAGGGATGTGCAGGGTCATGACCTGTAGACTCTTGGTGCACTCTGCCCTCCAGCCATGCCCCTCATCGAGCCATGTCAGCTCTACCCGAGGGACATGTTCAGGGAGTCGTGTCCATCTCCTGGGTATCAGGGACTGGACGTAAAGTCTGGGAGGACACTGAGGCATCATGTTTTTCCTCTCGCTCCGAAACAAACCAGCAGACAATGGCAACGCACCCTGCAGGGAGAGGACTGAACTAACAACACGTAATGTTTGAGGAAGGAACTTCATAATTTCAGAGTAATTGACTTCCCATGTTTCAAGAGACAAAATGTAATCATTTTCCAAAGTGTGATTTTTATTTATTTATTTATTTATTTATTTATTTATTTGCCGAAAAACATAACCATGAGCATCTGCAAGCCCACATACTGTACATGAACAAGGTGTATAGCATGTTCTGCCTCCTAATAGTCTTAAATGTCATTTGGTAAAACTATTCAAAATAAATTAGACAGAATTTAATTGAATCCAAAAGAACAAGACTGAGGATGTTTTTGCTATTTCAAAATTTTATTTACATATATGTAGATAGCAGACCCAACTTAAAAATTCGACTGTTTTCACCTTAATTCGTCCAAGTTCAAACTGGAAGACATCAGAACTGGTGGGTTTGGCAAAAACTGCCGGGAACAGTTTAGTGCCTGGTTCAACCTAAAGAAAATAGCCTATTCAATTATATTTTAGATTACATAATCACTGTAAGTGATATAGCCTGACAAGAACAAGTCATGGCAAGAACTACTGGATTAGTTACCTGATAGAAGAGTCCCATCTCCTTTCCATTAGCAATAAAGGTAAGAAATCCAGTCGCAGTGTCAACCAGACAGCCAATCTCCAATCCTATGCTACTGCGACTGTGTGAGAGGCCACTGCCCTCTGCAGCACACACCATGTAACAGCAACTGCATTTGATGCTGTTGGGAATACAAATGGACACACATCACAATAACCTGGTACCAGCACATGACCTACAATCATTTCTGTGACATTCACATGGGTTATTATTGGGTTATTATAGACACAATGATGATGTCATTAACCTTTCGAGAACTTTGCCCCATTGGTCCCCAAGCGTGACAATCACACTACACACTCTCTCTGGGTCAAAGGTTCGGGTATATGAATAGAAGTTTGAAGTCACCCATCCAACCCAGACACAGGATGGATCCTGTCCACGTGGAATCTTTACAGAATAGTAGTACTGCGAAAGAAGACAAAAAAAATTAAGAAAGACCAAGAGAATGAAAAAATAAGCAAATGAGAGTGTCAGAACCAAAATTGAAATGATTTTAGTCTCTAACCTTAGTGCAGTTGGCAAGTTGGTTACTGCTGTCCCTCTCGCTCGCCAGCACTTCCTCCAGCAGTCGGGCTGAAGAGCCACTTGTGTGCAATTCTGGCTTCTTCTTCAAAAGAAACCTGAGAAGCACCAAAGTCTGAGCCAAAAATCAAATCTGAGAGCATAATACCAAACCAAATCTAATACTGACTTAGTCAAATACTTTTTTGCTTGTAATGACATTCAAGTCCAATCATCTTTCATATTTCTTGACAGAAAAGCTAAAATTGTCATTATTAATTGTATATAAATTTGAAATAAAATTGCATAAGGATTACTACCAAAGTATTACCCCATGCAATCCCTTTTTGTGCAAGACTTCTATAAATTACAGTGAACTGACCTTTGCTTAAGTCTGGAAGGCTTTTCTTGGGCATGATCCTTATGGTTGTTTAGTTCATCTCTACTTCCTGTGTGTCTGTGCGCTGACTTCATTAGCATTTCAAAGTCAGAGTCCACCTCCCCTTCTTCTGGTTCCTTAATGTGACATGTTAAACTGCTAACTGAAGGTATGTTTCCATCTACAGTTTTGGTGAATACCTGTGCACACTCTATGGGCAAGCTCAAGCGATAGAACGCAACATCAGTGCTGAGACTGTCAGGTAATCCAACTGACCGCTGGGTGATCTTCAAAGCAGGTAAGTGGCCAACTGTCCCATCAGTATAACTAACCTAGGAGTACAATAAAACAAATGTTATATAATTATCACAATACTTTTTGTTCTTAGTAGTTATAAATGGACTAGTACTAATTGTTGTAGTTTCCCACACTATCAAACCCAACAGGAGAATGTTTATGGTTGATTCAGACACCAGAAGGGTATGGGTCCCCATGGTCATCTTCATTAATGTGCCATGGGACCCTCTGTTAATTTTATTCTACTGTGAGCTGCTAATTTTAGCCTGGTTGATTTTCCTAGCTGCTTCTTCAGCTTTTTCAAATGTGTAAAATCCATAGGATTGAGTGCATGTCCACTTCTTCTGCTACCTGGTCATAGTGCTAGTGGTCGCTCTCCAAGGGAATGTAAGATGTCACTTGACCTCTCCTGGAGCATGTTGAACAATCTGGTGACACTGCTTCCCCTAGGTTTGATTGGCTAAGCCAGATGCTGTACACTGTATAAACAAAGTAATTGATGCACTGTAGAGGTTAGTAATGTTTCAGTCAGAGGTTAGTAAGAGTAACTTTACAGAGGTGTTTAAATTAGCGAAGGCGATGTCCGATGAAGTAATATGCTCTGGTCCCATCCCAATGCGGTGTGGCAATACACAGCAGTTGCTGAATTCCTGGATGTCCAGGTGGTGCTCCAAAAATAATGTGGGCTTCAAAGGCAATTGGAAGACCTTTGAGGGCAAAGCTGGCCTATTAGGGCAGGACGGTGTCCATCCCACTCGGGAAGGTGCTGCTCTCATTTCCTGTAGTATAGCTCATAGTCTCAGAAGAGGCCTAGTTAATCGGTGACAATCCAGAGCACATCTGGGGGACTCATGGACGTAGAGTATTACGGTGAACTGATATGTTTAGATGCTGTCTTCCCCACTCTCATTGATCACTCAGGTTTGTTGACGGTGAAGTGATTGTTTGCTTTACATCTCAGGGATCCCTCATCCCCCTGGAGCTGTCTGACTCGTCCTGGTGTCCTCCTTCTGGTTGGAGATCTTGTCACATGGATGCCCTTTGTGATCTGCCTGGGATGCGTGTGGTGACTGGGGACGGTTCCACTTTTCCACGAAGACAGTCCTGTCCTCGGGCTGATGCAGACAGATGTTCTCTGAGGACTTGTGACTTCAGTTGCTCGATAGTTCAGGACTGGAGTTTCCTACAGTCTACCTGAGCCTCCAATAATGAACTGGAATCCATTTTAACTTAAATGCATCTCCTGTTATACTAAACTTCCATTCTTACACAGTATGATGCAGATCAATCCCTGCTATCCGTTTCACCCAAATGAGGATGGGTTCCCTGTTGAGTCTGGTTCCTATCAAGATTTCTTCCTCTTACCATCTCAGGAAGTTTTTTCTTGCCACTGTCGCCGTCGTCCTCAGCTTGCTCATCAGGGACAATCTTATCTTTTTGATTCATACACGTTCACATCTCATACAAACTTAAATAATTCTTTTGATTGTGTAAAGCTGCTTTGCGACAATATACATTTTTTAAAGCGCTACACAAATATAATTGAATTGAATTGGAACTGTAGTTTCACCTGTCCTGGATCTGTCCATAAAGCTGTTCTTGTCGATAGCTAGCTCCTACCACTTCGATACTACTTGCTTTTTTCATATCTGTTGTAACACCTCATCATGGATAGACTTGCCCCTTTTGCTTTAGAAATAACAGTTTTATAAATGGGAGCTGAGAATGTTCCAAGGTCAGTGTGGTGCAGCCACACCAGACTGGGTCATGGAGTCAATGGAGACCTTGTAGATGAAAACTGCTATTCTAAGGCATGCACGGGAAACTTTAGCTTGGTGTCTTTCTCATACAAGGTGATACTGCTAAGACTTCTGGGCTACCACCTTGCCCGGACATGCAGAAAAAGGAATCCATATCCACTGTCTACTGTAGGTCAGGGCAGAGCACTGGTGAGCTGGTGAGCTTGGTCCCTCTATACACTCTATACACCCAGGTACTATATAGCAAGATGATGATCCTTTTCAAAAGATGATGCCTTTTTCAGACTACAAATGCTTTTGTGTATCATTCCTAATTACTGATAATGTCCTGAAACCGAAAACAAATCGACCATGTACAGGAATGTCTGCAAACTGCTTTTTATAGCAACCTAAGGTTTAACCTTAAAGCCACTTTATTTACCTGTAAGTGGGGATGGTCCTCTGGTATCTGGACGAATAAGGGCTCTCTCCAGCTCATCCAAAGAGGAGGGTCTTGGCTCATATTTAGGGCAAAAGGCTTGTAGCCTTCTTGAAGGCCACACACATTAAAGTATTTTAATGAGTTGACCTGTTGGCCTAAATTTAACCGTCCCACCTGATTTACACCCAAAGCACACACAGGAACAAAACCTGGAGTAGAGAATATCGTACAAATAAATATGAACAAATCTAAATTAAAGAAAGGTCTATAACAGGCATATTGTTATGTAACTGTCATGTATATTTAACATATCGGTAGTAGTATGATATACAATAACAAGTGTATAACATTGTAATAGACCTGAAATAATGTGTAGTAACATGTTTATTACCCTAAATCATCTATTATTGCACTGTAAAAAATGAATACTGAAAAAAGTTGTTGGAAAAAATAAATATATGTTGGGCTAATATAATGCTGGTGTCAAAGAAGAAAAATATGCTTTCTCAATGATTGTATAAATTTCATTACTCAACTACGAAAGTTTCATGAAGGCAACGAGTATAACTGTGTTCATGAAACATTCAACTGCGCACAAACAATTCTATGTTGGACGAACAAGAGGGACCTCTGCGCATGCGCAAAAGCGTTCTTCCAGAATTTTCGAACTTCCCGCTATTTCCTCCCGAAATGGTGAGTACTTCATGGAAACTAACTGTCCTGCAAAGTAATCAGCAATTTGAGCTTTATAACATATATATTATCGATCAGCAAGCTTTAGAACATTATATTTTCGAGTGTTTATTTATATAATTTGGAGTGTTTTAGTTATCTGGCAATGCACTCGTTTCAGCTCCTAACGCATTTTTTTTTTCAGATGGTATGTACATTGACATTAATGTTAATCTATGAAACCGCTAAAGTTTACTTATGTTACATGCATTTTAATCATTTTAATGACTGATAATTTCAAAGGCTATTTGAAAAAGACGGTGCGTTAGTGCGGCACTGAGGGAGCTTAATGTTCTCACTCCTTCATCATTCATTAACCTTATAGTGTCTGAAAACGGTTATAATGGCTAAACGGACATTTTTTTGTCTAGCTTTTTTTTTTATTATTATTGGCACAAATCACTATGGTTGCGGTTGTGAACTACAAACGGTTACTTAAATTAGTTATTCATATATTTTTCTTTTTGTATTTCAGGTATTAGGGAGAATATCTGGGAAACACTGCTTACTGCATCTGCAAACAATCTTGGAGCTTGGCAAAATTATTTCACAACATTTTTTTTTTATATCTTAAACCATTTCTGAGTTAAAGCAAATATTTTATTTTCAAATAAGCCACTGCACGTTTTTACTGAGAAATATCAGTATGTTTTGTTCTACAAGGCAGAAGTCTATTTATCCAGTATACTGTTTTGACTGAGTGTGATATTAGTAAGCTTTGTAACATGAATGTTAAGGGCACAGTTTCATTCTTGCATTTTGGAATGTTATTTGCATATTTTGTTATAACAATGCAACAATTGTATATTTGTTGAAATAGAGTAGCTGGATTGCACTTTATCAATGTTTATAGTTTTTAACAGATGTTTAAAGTTTACATAAAAAAAATTATTAAAAGAGGAATGTATCATGTTATTTGAAATGTGGCTACAGTGAAAAAGTTACTCAAGTAAACTTTAAGATGTTAATTTCCAATTCAAAATATACCTTTCAGTCAACTTGGAACATTTAATTGACACAACATTATATTTCAATTTGAGACTGCTTGTTGGCCTAACTAGGCATGTTTATTCAGCATAGAACATTTAATTGACGGAATGTTTTATTTCAATTTGTGCGTACATTTAGAGGTAATCAGCACAGCAAAAACAAAATAGTTTACACAACTTAAATTGAGCCAACTAAAACTTTTACGTGCAACAAGTCACTAGAATTTTTTTAGTTGGAGTAGCAAGAAGTTTTTTTACAGTGTGTACAAAACTCACCACTGGTTGCACTGAACCCTTTGGAAGCAATTTCAAAGCCATTTGTGTTCAGCTGTAGCTCTCCGTTCAATGTGACCATCATGGTTTTCCGAGTTAAATCCAACAAGCAGCCAATCACATCCCCTTTCTGCCAAATGTGACCAAGTCGGACGGCACTACCATTCCACCACTGTCCCTACACACACAAGCCCAGCATACAGGTACAGTCTCATTAAAATGTCGTTATACTGTATATGCATAAGTCCAAGGATTGGCTATAAATTTGCGATGTGCTAAAATATATAATAAAATGATAAAATATATAAATTCCAATTGTCGCTGTATTAGCACAAGGAGTAGTCGAAGTCCTTTCTGTAATACCTTTGAGCCATCAAACACAAAAGCCTGATCGTCTGACCACAACTCCACATCTGGTTGACATCCCACTCGAGCCCAGCCCACTCTCATCTCTCCAGCAGTCACCACCTCAAACTCAAAATACCACTTCCCATCATGCACCGCAAAAGTGTGCTCCACACGGAATATTCGAGACCTCTCCTCGCTCAGAGGCTTCACATTAGGGCTCAGGTCTAGAAACAAAGAAATCATGTTGAACTATTAGTATTGCTTTGGAACTGTCCTCACACTTCCTGCTAGTATCTACTGTATGCTAATTATTTAAGGATTAGCATGTCAGAATAAATGTAACTACTCAAGTGCTTATATTAAATAGCTTCTTTTTCTTCATTATTTTGTGTTCGTAACTCACTCTTCTGTTGCTCTGATGGTTCAACAGTGTATCCAAAGCCAAGCAGGGTTCCTAACACATTCCTCGCTGACTCTGTTGCACGATGTCTGCTACTCTCATCCAAGAGAGAGAACGGCACCAGCTGAGGGCTCCTCTTCCCCTTAATGTCCTGAAACACCAAATTATTTTATTATTCTCAAACAAATCAAATAATTTTCAGCAAACAACATTTTACTGATTGAAATCCGTGTTGGATGATTTATAGAATGCAGAGCAGAGGATTTTAATGAACTTAAGTCATATTAAGTCTAAACTACTGTACATCAGAAGCTCCATACTGTATATCGGTGAGTGTGTTAACTCCACCTGCTGTGGCCCGTAGCTCCAGCCCTGCCTGATGTGCTCTCTGGCCCAGATGTTATGCTCATTCTCAGCAAGAGCTTCCAGCAGAGCTTCTTGCGCAGTGCTTAAACAAACTCCAGACTGATCCAATGGAGCCGGCCTATAACCGTTCCACAGTTCATACCTGCACAGGTGAGTGTGGTTAGTATGTGGATGTACAGTAGAAGTCTCCTGGCTCCTGCCTTACTGATTAACACTTTCCACACTGTACAGTGGAGGACCTTCATGTCTGTATCCTTACTCTGGAGTGAGCACATGCTGAGCACACACACACACACACTCTTTCACACACTATGGTCAATTTTTGGGAACGCCAATCTGCATGTCTTTGGACTGTGGGAGGAAACCGGAGTACCCGGAGGAAACCCACCAACCACAGGGAGAACATGCAAACTCCATGCACACAGAAACGGGAATCGAACCCGGACCCTTCAGGTGCAAGGCGACAGTAATACTAAGTAGTATTCTTCTACTTTTTTTCTTTCATTTGTATTTTATTTTCTGTTGCTTATTTTTTTCTGTCTACTGTACTTCCTTTCTTTCTCTTTTTTTATTAAGATTACTTCCTTTTGTCTTTTTGTTGCCTTTACTTTTTCTTTCTTTTTCCTTTGTATTGCTTTTCTTTCATAATTTTTTCTTTTTTTATTTGTATTATTACTTTCTTTCTAACTTACATTTTTATTTATTGCCTTTGCTTTTTCCTTATTATTGCTCCTCTTTTGTATTTTTATTAAAGTGACTTTTTTTCCTTTCTTTCTTTCTTTCTTTCTTGGCTTCCTTCTTTTTTTTCTTGCCTTTTTATTATCATTCTTTCTTATTTACTTTCTTTAATTTTTTTATTGCCTTCCCTTATTTCTTTCATTTGTCCTTTTATTGCCTTTCTTTCTTTTTTATTAAGGTTACTTTCTTTTATCTTTTTTTATGTTTGTCCGTGTATTAACACAATCTACACATGTGATCACATAACACATTGTGTCCGTGACCTGGCTAAAAGGTCAGAAAGCTTTTGTCTATTGTTTTAGCTATGACTTTGTGTCTAAACAAGATCATATAGATATTCCTAAAGTCTAGCAAACTTCTTCATTTTCTGTGTATTTCCATCTAGTATTTATAAATTAATGATCTGAATGTGACTTTGGTATGTCTGGAGGGCCGGATACTGATTCATTCGGGCCTATTTATACTATACCGGGTTTTATCTACAGTAGATCCTAGATATACCACATAAATTACATTAATATTAATAAATGGACTATTATAATGATTATGATAATGAAAGGTTTAAGCCAAGAGTATGAAGCTTCATGCTTTAACATATTACAAAATAATAAATGATATTACAAAAAAATACAGCTTGGAAAAAATGTCCTTCAAATTGTTATGATTTATTTGCAGAGTGTGTTGTTTAACACATACTTGTTCGAGAGCCGGACGTACTTCACATTCTGCTCCGTGTGGTCCTGAGAAAGTCCGAAGCGAGCTCCGAGAGCCAACAGAGACCTACAGAGATGTGGAAAATAAATGTAAAAATTCTGGAAATGTTATAAATGGCTAGTTTGGACCATAAGAATAGCTATCAACTGGTCCAGAGCAAACAAGGTCGATTCTTAAATATCAGTGGTAGATTTTTTTTTAATCTGATATTCTCCCTAATTTTGTCATATCTGATTCCCATGTGTCAATCAACAGCTACCAACTACAATATGGAATGCGAAAGTCTTTTTTCCTTTTTTTTGTTTGTTTTTGAAATGCGAAAGTTACCATGTGCTTCCTCCCAGATATGGAATAAAATCACTGTCAAAAATAATCATGTATCAAAAACAAAAAGATTTGTGTATACTTCTGTGTTTTGTTCGAGTTGGATTTCAAAATCTATGGCCACGACAACTTACAGATACGAGATTTTATATTTTTGTTACAGTACTACTCGGAAATATACGACTCTGACCATTTATAGACACAAAACTCATTTTTACAACTCCTCTGTTACACTGACGAATTGCAAAATTACGCCCCCGAATATAATCAAAAATACGTCATCAAGGCCACATGCACAGGCATTACTATACGAGGGAAGAAGAATCGATTCGACGTATACTCTACATGGCTAAAAGTATTTATTTACTCACCTGCCTTCAAATGCATATGAACTTGAGTAACATCCAATTCTTAATGCATAGGGATTAATATAATGTTGGTCCACTCAGCTACTGTATAACAGCTTCAACAGTATAACAGGACATTCCAATGGTCACAGCCGTTGAAAAAAATTATTTTTTTTATTTGTTTGTTTGTCCATTATCATGATTATTATTATGACCGTAGGCAGAGCAGTACCTCAGTGTGTGATCAGCGGCCTGGAGGCTGTTGTGTTTCTCCTGATCTGGAAGTTTGGAAAACTCCACCAGTCCGGGGTGAACCTGTTTACTGTCATCTCTCACCTGCAAAACACACACACACACACAGTGCTTTTATATTGCGTATCTATTTAATCAGTGTGATTACAAAGCCATTTCAGTCGCAGGTGAAATGAAATTTTCCACAGATGATGTAAGAGTCGCTCACACCCCTCACTCAGTTCCAGGCAGTACACTCTAATTAATCTTCCTTACACTGTAATTTAATTACAAGCAGGCATGTAATGTAATAAAGATACTGGGGTATACATTTGCATATACATACAAGTAGATGAAGTTTAAATAATAATTAAGTATGTAATGTCTGATAAATGTTATAAATAAGAGTCTCAATTTTATTAATTTGAATATATGAAAGAAATATTTTATTGTATATCTACAATATTTATTTATTTATTTATTATGTGTCTTTTTGCTGTTTCTTTTTCACTTTCTTTGTTTTTTGTCTTTTGGATTGACTTTTTGTCTTCTTTCTTCTGTTGCTTTTTTTCTCTATTTGTTCTGTATTTATTTATTTGTCTGTTTGGTTTTGTCTTCACTTTCTTTCTTTAAAATTTATGTTTTTCTGTTCCATCTTTCTTTTTACTTGCTTTTTTTCAAAGCTTTACTTTTTCATTTTCCTTTTTTTTCCTTTCTTTCTTTCTTTTTTCCATTTTATCTTCTTTAGTTTTAATTTCCATTTTATGTTCTATCTTTCCTTTTCTTTCTTTCTTTTTTCCCTGTCACCATGGTAACCATGTGAGACCCAGGCATGACGCTTGAGGTTCGTTGTGACTCACAGGCCCATGTGTCCAGCCGTGCTCGGTTTTCTCCATCAGCCAGAGCTCATGCAGATTCTCAGCCAGTCTCTCTCTGATCAGCTCGAGCTGAGGGGGCAGCATCACCTGATTCAACACACACACACACACACACACACACACACACACACACACACACACACACACACACACACACACACAGCTATTGGAAGCTCTCTATAAAGCTCAACACAGAAGACCTGAAGGTCAGATGGTTGTCTCACCTGGTTAGTGTCCACTGGTGTAGGAGTAAAGACCACCGGCTCACTGGATACAGCAGGGCCTAAAAGTTCACACCCACTGGTTCCGTGACCCCGTGTGACCTCATGACACAGCTCCAGTCTGCAGCGCCCCCTGGGGAGTAAAGCCTCAGTACAGGCTGAGAATCCAGCAGGAGGCAGGAATTTAAAGTCCCCCTGTTGGCCTCCGAACAGAAAACGCACACTGGAGGAAAAAAAAAACATGATGAACCCCTTATCTGTTTAATAAAGATGCAGCGTAATCAAAACAATGAGAGGTAATTACACTTAAAAAATACAAAACTTCATGCAGGTTCTAAATTAAACAAACAAAAACAATTGAACTCTTTAAATAAATAAATAAAATCCATACCTGACTTCATCTGATAAGACATTTTTAACTGAACTACACACTTTACTTTATCAAAAGATCACAAAAATAAATTGTTAACGTTGTAAAAGAAAGTAAGATAAAGTTAAATACATTTCTGATTTTGAGTGAATGTAAATTAAAATAAATAAATAAAGACAGACATGACTACTGCAAAGGGAAATAAACCTTTTTACAAAAAATATAAAACTATTTTAATTATAATTCTATAAAATCCACTGCAGCATAAAATTAAATAAAAAATTTATAGAATTTTTATGTTGAAATAAAACACATAAAAATTATAACAATTAAATAAATTTAAGCAAAAAATATAAATAAATTTACTTAAACCCACATCCAACTTCAGCTGGCAGATTTCTTTAGTTTTAAAATCTTTAAATAAATCCACTATTTGGTTACCATATATATACAGGTTCCTCAAGTGCAATATCAATTAGCAATAATATGCAAAATGTCAAATAACAATATCAGGTGAAATATTAATTAATAATATCATGTCCAATGTTACTCGTCATTGTTGCCAAGTAAATTCTACATCAGAATCTGGTTTCTACACTCCATCGGTCGCTGCACTCTACTTCTGTTTATCTTATGCCTAGTTTGTGGATTGACTATTTTTTTGTTTTATTTTATTTTATTTATTCTTTCACCTCATTGCGTGTATATTTTTTTACTTTGGTTTTAATAAAGTTTTATGGTATCTTATTTAATACAATTACATCAAATCTGCACAGTTGATGCCAGCTGAGAGAGAGAGAGAGAGAGAGAGAGAGAGAGACTAGATTAAATTCCCACCTGACTCCAGCAGAGAAACTGACCACAGGAAAGATGAGTGAGTTGGTGCTGAAGTTCTCCATCATGCCCTGCACAGGCTGCCCGTTCACTCGGAAAGAAATACACTGAGCACTGAGGTCCAAGCAACAGCTGATGACATCATCCTCCCTCAGCAGGCGCTGATTAGCTGAGCTGACCCTGCGACCTACGCCACCTATGCTTGGATTAAAGCACTGCAGCTAATGAATGCGTCGATAGCTTGAACTAGATGGAATCTAAATTAAATCTTTAATAAATGAAAACATTACATCTAACCAGAGAAGATTTTTCTATAATAATGCCAAGGATAAATATGCATTTTATTAATACCAAAAAAAATAAAAAAATAGAGACAGAGAGTATATTGTTGTATTTTTGGCCTGTCTCACCTGTCCACAGGTGCAGGCCATCAAATCCGTATGAGCTAAGGTCATCTCCGACTCCATTGGACCCCCAGCCACAACCTCCTGTCAGAGGAGGGCGGTAACCTGCACTACAGGCCCAGCCCACCCTCAGGTGTGTCGGCTCCGGTGTCACAAAGGGTTCCGCCCTCTCCACCACCACCTCGTAATACCATTTCCTGTACTGGGTGGAGTCGTCTCGCAGGGAGAGGAAGATGTTTGGATGAACACTGCCACAAAACATACACAATTTTTTCTGAACTGAAATTACAAAGTAAAAATTCTGTTTAAATGTAAAAATGACACACGTTTCCTGGGCAACAATAAGTAAACAGTAAGCTATTATTATTGTTGATTAAACAATCAACAATAAATGTGTGTTACACATCGAAAGTGCTCATGAACCATAAAATATAAAAAAAAATCCAATGTGCAAAAAGTTTTTTATAAAAAACAAACAAAAAAAATACTATGATAAATAAACAAATGTGCTAGAAAAAAGTAAATATAAGGAAAAACTGGTTTTACAAATAAAATCACAGTACTATGTAATATAAGTAATGTGTAATATAATGCAATCTAACTATATAATATGTAATATAATAAAATTACATAAAAAAATAAGTGAAATAAATAAAAATCTATATTTTTCACTAAAGGTGTGCTGCGTACCTGGTGACGCTGTTGACCAGGCGGCTCTGCAGCAGTAAATCTCTCTCAGGCAGCAGAGTGTCACAGATCAGGTGCTGATTAGAACGCACTGCTGTACCGTGACACACACACAGTGAACACAGCACTTCCAGGATCTACACACACATATTGTCGAAACACATCTCAACTTGTGTAGGCCTAATATTTATCATAGACTTCAGAGAGAGACAGAGATTATGATGGAGCACCTTATGATTGCGTCCATGTTTGTCTAAGAGTGTGATGATGGAGCGAATGTGTCCCTCTTTAATAAAACTCAGTGCTTCTGGACTTTCTGTTAATACACAGTGCAGAACCTCGAGAATTCCTGAAACACACACAGGAGCCCTCATTCATTATAGCAAAAAGCACGCACGCGCACACACACATGTTCGGTCTTGCGTATTTCTCAACAAGCGTAATTATGAAAGTGTTAAACTCAGTACATAACAACAAACACACCCGTTGTGTCTCTAGTATTTCTTCACTATTACTAATACAAACTCAAAAAACGAGGCTCAGACGGGAAATCAGCGGCTATAGACTTTTTCAATACACATCCTTTACATCGATACCATGCGCCATCTAGTGGCTCTTACAGGTGATGCTACGTTCTCACAAGCATAATTATGAGAAAAATATATTGAGTACATAACAAAATACACAAATACATATTGTCTCTCTAGTATTTATGTACAGGATGACACACAAAAACGGGAACTTTTTTTACAATCCAATAAAACTAGAAGTGATAAAAGAAATAAATTTTATTCATAGTAATTGAAACCTAAAACTTGCCATTTACGTAACATTGATGGAATTTATCTTTTTTTTTTTTTAATTACGTCCTTTAGATGGCATCCTCCTGTATGAATAAATTTAAAAGTTCCCGTTATTCTGCGTCACCCTGTATTACTCCTAAGACTAGAAAAAACAAAATACAAGTGACTTAAGTACACATCTATTATATCGTTAACATGCGCCCTCTAGTGGCTGTTACTAGTGATGCTGTTTTCTCAACAAGTATAATTAGCAAAACTAGTACACTCAGTAAATAACAACAAACACAAGCACGTAGTATTTCTTAATTATAACTAAAACTACAACATCAAAATACGAGACTCGATCGGGAATGAAGCGGGTATGAACTTTTTCAATTCACATTAATTTTATAAATACCATGCTCCCTCTAGTGGTTGTTATTGGTAATGGCGAATTCTCAATATCTTAGAAAGTTTTAGCAGTACATACACTAATCTATAAGTATTATTAGTCATTAATGAATATAATATTTAATGTTATAGTTGATGAAAACGTTTTATATATTTTACAGTAGTTGGAACTAAGCATTAGCATTTCTTATTTAGGGCCAAGATTACATCTTATACAAGCTTAATGTTTTATACAGTTTTAGATTGCTATGTAAAATACAAGGTGGGTATAAAGTAACTAGGAATTTATATTTAAAAGTCTTCTGAAGGAAGTTATTAAGGATATAGTTGAGAACCTCCTGAATCTGTGCCTCCAAGTCCTCCAGTGTGCAAGGCTTTGTCCTGTACACCTCCTCCTTTGCTTATCCCCACAGGAAAAAAATCACATGGAGTAAGATCTGGACTTTTCATGAGGTCCGCGATGTCGAAGCCAACATTCTGAAAAATGATACCAAGCTCTACAGCCATTACATTGCCTAGTTAATTTTCACCCACCTTGTATATATGGAATATCTCATCATCTCATCTCATCTTCTTTACCACTTTATCTTGTATTCAGTTTCACGGGAACCTGGAGCCTATCCCAGGTGAGCACTTAGGGCACAAGGCGTGGTACACCATGGACAGGGTGCCAATCCATTTATTCACAAATTAAGGGAAATTTGGGAACAGCAATTAGCCTAATCTGCATTAAGGGGCATTTTTGGCCTGTGGGAGGAAACCGGAGTACCCGGAGGAAACCCACCAAGCAAACTCCATGCACACAGGGAGGAGGAGGTACAAGGCGACCACTACACCACCGTGCCTTATATTGAATATATTTAAAACTATATAAAATTAACTATTATTATTATTATTATTGTTGTTGTTGTTGTTGTGTTAACTCAAAATATGTATTCTATATTCGTATGTACTGTTCGATTATGATTCCTCATAATAATAATTAATTTTAATGAAATACTTTTGACAATGTTTTTGGTTTACTTAACAAATGTAACAATTCAACAATGTAAATTATTTTCCATGATTGCTGCTGTTATACGTATTACTGAATTCTTTAAATCCAAATGTGTTTATCCAAAAAATAATATTACTTGAGTGTAAAACTCACCTGTGGAGGCCTCGAGTCTCTCCAATCTGCTGATCAGCCAGTCCAGGGAGCTAGAAAACTGAGAGCAGTTATTCTGATTCCCTCGGATCAATGCCGCTATGGGGTCGGGGTGGCGTGTCAGTAATCAGATATAATAATTAGACATACTGTATGAATAATTCACCTTTTCTCAATAATAATAATAACAATAATAATACCCAAAAGTTCATAGAAGGAGCTCAAAATGCCTTCCCATGCCTCTCCTGCATCTTTCCCAGCAGCCTCAGCAAAATGAGCTGCACTGCTATACAGGTGCAGGTGATCAATGCAGTCTAGGACCAAAGTAATTACACCCTGACAGAGAAACAGAGATGAGCTACACACATTCTTATTTTCTAAATGTAACTGATTCATTTATTCATATATTGTGCATGTGTACTGTAAATCCAACACCATAATCCCTTGCAGGAGATGTCACCTCTTCCTGAAACAGGTTCTGTCTGCTCTTCAGCAATGTGCTGCCGCTCTGTCTGGTCTCGTGACTCCTGCGCTCGGCGGGTGTCCGGAAATAATCAATCAGATCGCACAAAGTCAAACGCAGCGTTTCTATTGGACGTTCCACGGTTGGAACGTTGACTCTGTGATTGAGCTCATCTAATCTCCTGGATAAAATATAACAAATATTGTAATAATGTAATATTTTCATGATCTGTGAAGCAAGTGAAGAAATCATGTGACACCTAGCCAATTAATGGTATGATAAGTTGATATTCCAAAAAAACACCAAAAAAAATTCTCAGCATGAATCAGCTTGACATATCATGGTCAAATTAAACTAAATCTCCCCTCAGAGTGAAGAACTCTTTCAATGCTGCACAGAACACAGAAATTGATCATTACTACCGTATAAAGCGTGAAAACAAAAGAGCTGAGCTTCGAATAAGACTGGCAGCTTTACACTCCTCCATCTGTGAGCGAGAGAGTGTGAGTCCATCGTCCATGTGTCCCTCTGAATGGAGAATGGCCTACAGGAAAGGTCAAAAGGCTCCTTGGTATAATAGTCATGAAATGATATGTAGATTTGTTCAATTTATGTATATCCTGTAAAATATCCCACATGGTGCATCTCTTTCTGTTCACCTGTTTATGCAGCTGCGTCTCCTTCCTCCTCTTCGAGTCGCTGGTCTGATAGGTGAGCCATAAACCAGAGTCCAAATGCTGGACTAAACAGACAGAGTCACCGTATTTGATCTCCGGCATCCCCATCCCGTCTTTCTTCCCTACACAGAGTGAGAATTCTTGGCCGGCGTCCTGCAGAGACGAGACACATGGACAGAGTCAGCATCAGGATATTATGATTCACTACATTCAAACTGCATCAGTTTTTACATCCAAATTAAGAAAACATGTAAATCCAGTGTATTAGCCCTGTTACCATATAATAAATAGAACAGAATCGATTTTTTTTTCTCTCCATATTCTCTATTCATGATTTTTTTAAGTGCCATTGTATAGACACATAAATATTGATATAATCCTTGAACCTCACTCATCACCTCTTACACAAAGCTCTAGATTTTTGTCACATGACCTTTGTTTGGCGGAGACAGAAAGAGGTGGATTTGACATCAGCATCCTCTCTGTCCAGTAGCAGTAGACCGCGGTCAAAGGTCAAGCCCAGGTATTTTCCCGTGGTCACATGGTACAGACGGAATGGCTCTGCCCAGCGAATGTGGCTCCCACTCCATCTACACACACACACACATACACAAAATATCAATATAATGTATATATTGTAGTATAGGAGAGTTCAACCAACCTATAATTGAATTATATAGAGTGTGAGGCTAAAATAACTCTCTTGTAGTTCTCCTGTATAACAAAGTATACGTCACAAAACTATTACAATTTTATTTTCAGTAGCAGAAAGAACATCAATGTGATTTTATTGACTTCTATAGAGCAGCAAGCATAAAATATACAGATGCATCTCAACAAATTATAATGATATCAAAATAGTTGGTTTATTTCGGTAATTCAATTCAGAAAGTGAAACTCAACACTCAATAAAAACTCAGGAAAGAAGATTTTTTTATTTTCCAGAAGGATTTGGCACCTGACCACTCTGCCAAAAGTACTAATACCTGGTTTAAGGTCCATGGCATCCTTGTGTTTGATGGACCAGCAAACTTACCCAACTTAAACCCCATAACTATTCGTGAGATAATTGTGAAGAGGCAGATGAGAGACACCAGACCCAACAAGGCTGCTATCAGTGCAGCCTGGGCTTCCATAATATGTCAGCAGTGCCACAGACTGATGACTTACATGCCACGCTGCGTTGCTGCAGTAATTTATGCAAAGTGAGCTCCGACCAAGTATTGAGAGCTCGACATGTTCATACTTCTCAGTAGTACAACATTTCTGTGTTAAATAGTTTTTTTATTTATTGGTCGTAAGTCATATTCTAATTTTCTGAGATGCTGAATTTTGGGTTCTCCTTAGCTGTAAGCCATAATCATGAAAATTTAAAGAAATAAACTATATATCAGAAATATATCAGTCTGAGTGCAATGAGTCTATAGAATATATGAGTTTCACTTTTTGAATTGAGTTACTGAAATAAATCAACTTTTGATGATATTCTAATTTGTTAAGATGCACCTTTATTAGTGTATTGAGAAGGATTGAGAAGGAAAAAGGATTGAGAAGGAAAAATATATTGCAAAAATATGCAGAATATAACATTCTGAATAAGTTCTGTTCTGGGAACACGTTCGTAAGTCTTATATGCCTTTGACACAAATATACAATGGAAAGCAAACCAATCCACTTGAGTAAATCGCTGTCCCCTTTCCCCACACTGCCATCATGTGGCCAAAATCCATAATCATGCCTAAGAAATGAATCTCACATATGCAAAATGTAACAGCGTTGTCTCTGCGCCTTTAAATCGCGAGGGGAATCCGAAATGTCATTTTGTCACAGAGCTGTTTTCCACTGTATTGGACTGTGAACTCTTTTGTTGATTTTCCGAAATTCACCATGAGGACAGCTTTACAGGACGGCCATGTTTTATAATCGTGCTTCCGGACCAAAACTGGTGAGGCAGACTTATTTCTCTCCACCCCACCCCACACATACACGTGTATTATATACCGGATTTTGTACATTTTATGCATTTACTTACACAAAATTGTATACTATATAACTGCAAACATTGGTATCTGGTGCACTGCAATGTCCAATTTTGGTATAATACACCTGAGCTACTTCATACTTCTACTTTTAACAACAGTGCACTAATGTTTATGTTAACCTTTGCATGAGTATTTTCTGTACTGTATCCACTGTACTTACGACACACGCAACATCTCAATCCTCCACAGAGAACGAGCTTGAGATGAGACACACCCAGCTTCAAAATAAACAGATCTGAAAAGAGAGGAGGAGTGTGTGACAATGAAAAAAGCCATCAAAGGAACAAGTGATACTTCAGATCTAACAGCAGCTTTGACAGTGCTAGCATTTAAACAAAAAACAAGCACTTCTTCTTCAGGCCACACCCACTTTGTGTTTAAATCCTAATACAGATTCAGATACAATACAATACAAATACTGCCAGCTTTGCTCAATCACACCCCCTAATGTTACTGATTATTTTTCCTTCACTCTTGCAAGTGTGTTATTTATTTAAAAATTACTCTTTTTTTCCCCTAAATAATCTGTCATATATCGGAGGATACAACTCGTCTATAGGAGCATTGATCACTGACCTTCGCTCGTCCTCTGCATGTCTAGCAGGTGAAACGGTCAAACACTCGTCCGTGTGCCCGTGTAAGAGGCGCAGACAATCTCCTCCCCTGAGGTGACCTGTAGGTCAAAGTTCCATTTTTAAATACACCAGGGACAAATTATAAATAAATTATTTATTATAAATAAATAAATAAATAATGAATGAATGAATAAATGAGTGAAAAAAAACTGGAGTATAATTCCTGGGGTAGCACAGATTACATATCAAAGAATTTTTTTTCTTCAAAATTTAAGAATTCAAGAATTAAAAACGGTTAAAATATTTAAGCACAAAAATAACCATACTAGACCGGCTAAATAATAAATTCTATAATATACTAAATAACCATCCTAATACCATTTGGACAGTGTCCAATTGTTTTTATTTTTTCTTGAGCTACAGGACAATACATTTCCATGTGCAAAGAAATGAAGCAAACCTTGAGTTGGAGTTGAATGAGAGGAAACAGGAGCCACGGACCATAGAGTCTGCTGAAAAGCTGCATCCACAGTCGTATTTATACGCTCCTCAGATATACCAGTTCCCCAAGAGACATGCTGAGGTGAGTGAGAGAGAGAGAGAGACAGAGAGGCAGAGAGAGAGAGAGAGACAACATTATGTACACATTCATATTGACAATTTAGATAAAAAGTGAAGCTTTAACTCCAATTTATAAGCAAAAAGTAAAAAAGAAAGACAGATGCAAAACATTACCAGGTATCTTTCGAAGGAAACGCTGACAAAGATGAGGTCATCACCAACTCTAACTTTCTCACCTTCTGACCTCTGCTTGGAAGCAGGGTGGACCGTCCACCAACACGTCTCACCTGTAAACACACACACACACACACACACACACACACACTCTGTAGTCGACTCTGTAGTGATGTCATAAATATCCTGCTGTAAACAAAAATTACTGGACTTTTGTTCACTTTCTTGTATTTTATTTCTAGTCTTGAGGAATATTTGTCCGAGTTTCCTGAAGGAGTTTGTGTCTCTCATTTCTGCCAAGTTTTTTTCTCTCATTTTCAGTCTAGTGAGGTTGTTACTGAGGTTGTATCTTTAGGCACGTTTGCAGTCTGTCACAGTAAAATATTTCTTTACATTTTTCTGTTTATTTCTTGTTTATTTCAGTTCCAGGTTGTAAGTCTATGAAATGTTAAAAAGGTCCAAGGGGGTACCTGCTACATCCTCCTGAAGGCCAACATCAAATGCCAGCTTATCAGCCGAAAGCCCTGATGATGCCAGACAACTCAGATACTACAAAAGACAAAATAACAGAATATTCAACTCCAACTCCATCAATCAGAATCCGACAAGAAGTTGAACGTTAATTGGCCTACCATGTTGCTGTGGGCGTGTCTGAGCAGCAGCGCCTGGCCGTAGAGGAGAGTGCGATGGCCAGCGGTCTCAGCTGACTAAAGGGGGACAAATAGAATCGATTTCAGTACTCCACATTTAATGATTTAAACATATGTTCTATGTAAGAAAAAATTCATTATCCATTTATATGGAAAGAGTCTCCAGTTCCGTAGGTACGGCTGTTCTGACTTTTTTTGGGGTTTCTTAGTAACATGACAGCTCATGAATATTTATGATCAGTCACAATGCAAAACTCTGGTGTCCTCACCCCTGCGTGCTTGTCCTCATTGTTGGCGAGCATTTCCTGCAGAGCTCGGACTGACACACACATGTCCAGCACAAACACACATAGTGACAGGTCTGCCGGAACATTCTGAGAAGGACAACACACAACTTAGGGTATGCTGGGGGATCTGTGGTCCTAGCTTTATGAATGAATTCTATTTTAAAAGCATGTTGAAATTGGTTTGAAAAGTTTTAATAATTAAATTTTTAATATAATCTTTTTTTGTACTTTGAAATGTAAACAAAAATTTATCTTTCATGAAATGAAGGCCATGTACAGTATGTTAGAACTCATTTAGCATCCATAATTGGACTTCAGGGAAAAAAAATCTGTGTATCTTATATTAGTAAGTGTCTTTAGTTATTATATTAGTTTATAGAAACAAACACACCGGTGTGATTATATAAGTAACAGGTTAATTGGTTGACTAGTTGTCCTTAGGTCAAATATGTGTGTTTCACCTTGGAGTTTGAAGTGGACTCGAGGAAACACAGTCGACCTCCGAAACCATCTGCAGCCAAACACAGCTTCTGCTGGAGGGGGACGGATAAGCAGCAGCGCAACACCAGCTCATCTGACTGTGCACGCACACACACACACACACACACACACACAATATTAATGTAATTATATTTAATTACAGTTTTTGCCCGTTGCTTGAACACTATAAACCCATGCTTAGACTAAAGTAACACAACTTGAAGCTTTTGTTACCATACCTCAAACACATGTACCCATACCTTAAACAAAAGCACTGCTTTGCATTCTAGTTGCAATTATGCAACACACTTACTCCTTTATGCAACACACATGGTCCTGCATACTACACACTATTTCATACATAAGACACTTCGTTCAAAAATGAAATCTCAGGGTGCCATTTGGAAAACACATGTATCCAAAATACAAAACACATCGGGTAATTGCAACCACTCAAATACACACCTGAAAGCACTTACTTGCAAAACTGAACACCAATTAGCCAACTACAAAAAGCCCTCAGTTTAGCCATTTCAAGAACTTTGCAAGCATGGATGGAGGTCGAGCAAGAGGAAGAGGAAGAGGAGGAGGAGGTCAAAGAGGCCAAAGAGGCCAAAGAGGCCATGCACGGACCCATATTTCTGATGATATAAGAGCAACTTTGGTGGACCATGTCATCAACCATGGCCTGACTATGAGGGAAGCTGGGCAGAGAGTCCACCCTAATCTAAGCCGCTTCACAGTGGCATCTGTAATAAGAACATTACGACTAGAAAACAGGTATGTCTTCACCTCTCTACCTTCTACTCTACTCAGATGGTTTTTATAGCACTGTTCTACAGTATATCACATTACCATATCAAGTGTACAGGGTATTGCAGGGTGCTAATGCTCCTTTTGCAGCCAAAGTGGTAGTTTTTGTGAAACATACCATGATTACTTATATTGAAGTACAGTGTTGTACAGTGGATGATGCAGTATATACAGTAAAGTACTGTAAGAAAAATAAGCAAACTGATGACAATATGTGGTTGTATTTCTCTAGAATGACTCGAAGACCTTCTGGGGGAGGACGCCAACACCTGTTCACACAACAGCAGGAACTTGCCGTTGTGGACCTAGTGAGGGCAGACAATGCCATCCGTCTCCACCAGCTATGAAAGAAAATACTTGCAGACAGGCAAGTGTTCAACAACATAAACCATGTGAGCATCACCACCATCAGACGCATCTTGGGAAAACATAGCATCACCATGAAGCAGCTCTACAGAGTCCCATTTGAGAGGAACAGTGACGGGGTCAAAGGGCTTCGAGCTGAATATGTACGGGTAAGTGTAACTGTCCTTTACATTTACAATACAGTATTGGTGAAATCCAGTAGCAGCTGAATATGTACCATATCAGTACCACATGGATCCATTCTGAGAGCTACACAGGTACGTGTGATGTGGTGAGGGTTCTGTATGTGTAGCACTGTAGTACAGTAATATGTTCGTTTTTTTTTTTTTTTTTTACAGAGAATCTTGGCCATGGATGGATCTGCACAGCCTCATGAATTAATTTTCATTGATGAAGCTGGATTCGACCTGTGCAAAACAAAACGACAGGGTCGTAATGTAATTGGCCAAAGGGCAATTGTGAACGTCCAAGGGCAGCGCGGGGGAAATATCACATTGTGTGCCGCCATAAGCCTTCGAGGGCTTCTGCATCATGCAAAACTAGGTCCATACAATAACCAACATATACTCACATTTCTAGATGCTCTCCATAATATAGTTGTACAGACCAGATCAGCCCAGGTTTGTGGTGATATGGGATAATGTCAGTTTCCGTCTGGCTGCTCTAGTCCAGGCCTGGTTCTCCAACCACAATCAATTTGAAGTGGTATACTTGCCCCCTTACTCACCATTTTTAAACCCTATAGAGGAATTTTTTTCGGCTTGGAGATGGCGTGTATATGACCGCCAACCACATGCCCGCATGCCTCTTCTGCAGGCAATGGAACAGGCCTGCAGCGACATTCAGGTGACAGCAATCCATGGATGGTTTCGACATGCAAGAGGATATTTTCCCCGGTGCCTAGCGGGAGAAGACATTGCTTGCGATGTCGATGAGGTCATGTGGCCAGACCAACAGACGGTGGGATCCATGAGCCCACATATGCACAATTGTCATGATTTTTTGTGTTGACAGTATAGTGTTTTTTCTATTACTGTCACTCAAAAAAAATAACTCGTTGAATGAACATAATTAAATTATGGAAAGAATTTCCACCTGATTTAATGGCTTTCGTTCAGCATTAAGCAATTTTGTTGGCCCAACTTAATGTTTTTAGGTTCCGTCAAAGTAATGTTATTAGGTTCATTTAACTTATTTACTACAGCTGCGTCCAACATAATTTAATACTGTTAACATAAATGAATAGGGTTGGTACAACAAATTTTTCAGTTGTAAATTAAGTTGATCCAACTCAAGTATATTTAAATTTCAAGCCCTGGTCAACAGAATTCTGTGAAGGAAGGAAACAGACAAACGGGATAAAACGGAGATTTTTATTTTACACCAGGAGCAACTTACAAATGAGGTCTCAATTTGAAAAGATGTACAAAACATAAAACACCACAAATAATTATTAATTTAAAATTAAAAAAACACCAACAGAAACGTTTAGTACTTTATAACTGTATGTTATGACTTTTAAATATGACCGTTAGATACGTTGGTCAGGAAACTCCTGAAGTCAGATGCAGACACACTTTCAGTCACAAACTCCTGTGAACAAATACATAGATAGATATTCAATTAAAATTCATGATACTTAATTTAGCAAATGAACAATATTTATACTTTGTTCCTCTCGCTTCACAACTCATGAGAACAGACCGAAACCAGAACCGAACCGCAGATTAAGCACGCGCATATAACCGTCAGTATTTTAAGTGTGATTAAAAATACAAGAAATAACTTAAACCAAAATAACGTGACTAAACATCGCTAAACAACAGGTGACATTTATGTTCAGTATTTCGTTTCTATTTAGAAAGATTAATTCCTGCTTACCTTTTCCACAAGCCCGCCAACGTTTGTCTTCTCTGTGTTCTCTTCTCGCGATATTTCCGGTTTTGCTATTTCCGGTTTTCATATTGACAAGATCTCATTGGTTTATCTCAACATAATTGAATCTAGTACATGTTAAGTTGTTGAATTTCATGCTAATACAACATAACTTATTCATGTTTAGCTTGGAAACATGAAATTATGTACAAAACACATTACATTTTAGTACATGTAACAGATAGCCATGTTCATTTTTTTTTAGTGTATTATGTTTTTTTTTTTTTTTTTTTTTTTGCTTTATCTGAATTCATGGTACTGCAATGTACAGTGCTGCAATGTACAATATTGAGTAGGCCTGTTTGCTTTTTTGGTTGTTTGAAAATGTGTCTCCTGAAAATATGCCTTCTGAATATCAAAGACTATTGTTTTTTATATAAAGTAGACAAGTGTGTTCCCCCTGATCTGAAAGTGTTTGCATATGATGCAAGTATGTGTCACTTTGCCAACAGAGTTACATTTTGACAAAGGAATGTTTTGATAGAGAGTTTAGGTTTTGAGAGTAGAGTTTCAATTTGGCACAGATGTGAATGGTATATTTCCCAGTGTTGTGTCATGTTTACTTGTGTTTAGAGTTTTGGCACAATGAGCGAAGTTTTGCAAAATGTGTTCAAGAAACGGACAAAAACTGTAAGACACAAAATCTGTGTGTGTGTGTGGCTATTTACAGAGTGGTATTATTAGACCATCAATAAAGGAAAATTCCAACACCCCTGTCCTGTCTCACAGTGGCCATTAGAGGGTCACAGATAAACACACACACATACACACTTACAGTAAGTACAGTACATTCCATTTTATATAAGCAGCATCAGCTCAGAAAATAAAAGTTTGTATGTAAATATATGTACAGGCCATCATCTATGAAAAATATTATGACATCATCATTAGGGTAAACAGTAACATTGGCTCTTTCAATTCAGTGTCTTTTTTATCCAAACGCATGTAAAGGAACAGGAATCCCTCAGCTGTCTGTTTGAGAGATAAGAGGGTGTGAGTGGACAGCTAACACACCCAACACTCGTCCCTCTCTCCTGATAACACTGATTAAACCAGAGCTGAGAAACACAGCGATGTCCAGTGTGGGCTTTTATACAACATTCACCAGCTACAATTATACACAACTGCATGGCTGTGTGAATGTGCACCTAGCTTAATGAACTCTTATTTACTAGCTTATTTACACTCATTTAATTTTTAAAAATGCAAAAATTTGGATTAAAGTTTGTGCTTGTAACATTTACTACACCTTACTTTACATAAAACACAGTAGATTATAATATGGTAGATGTAATACTTAAAAAATACTTTTAATACATAAAAAAAAGATTTATAAATAAATAAATCAATTAAAATAAGTATTAGTAATTAAATAAATAATTTTCTGTTTGTAAAATTTTTAAGTAAAAATGTTTAAAACTAAACAACTTATTTTTTTCTAATACAGCACATTTTTTATTTAGACAAAAATTGTAAAAAAAAAAAATAATAATAATTATTATTATTATTAATAATAATAATAAATAAATACAACTCTTTAAACATTAGAATGAATTAAACATCTAATATGAAGCAAAATAAATAAGTGAGATAATAAAAATGAACATATTATGTTATGTTACAGTGTTATTGTCAATATGAAAAGTCAAATTCTTCAAGTCAAGTGTGTTACATTTCTGATTACTATATTTATCCAATTAATTTTATTTTTATCTCTTTTGTAAATAATTTTCTCCACATAAGCCCATTTTGGGAAAACTCAGGTGAAAGAAACTCAGGTGATTTCCAACAACAAAAAAACAACTTTAAACCCTTTCTTTTTCTCAGGAGAAAGCTGATCTCAGTACTTACTGTACGCAGAAACTGAACCTCATCTTCTCCTTCTGTAGGAGCCATCGTCATTTGTCTTCTGCTATAGGAGAGAAGAGCTCAGAGAGTGGTCAGCTGCTGGTGTGTGACAGCATGAAGAACATCGCAAAGAGAAAACACAGTACACACACACTCACTCACTCAGTCACTGATAACACCATAAAGCACTGGACACTGAGTCTGCATAAGGAAAGAAGGAAGGAAGGAAAAAATTCAAATTCAAATTCAAATTTTTATTGGTCACATACACAATCATACACAGTATAATATGCAGTGAAATGCTTTATACGACCGCCAGTGACCTTAAAAAAAGAAAATAAAAGCTTGTACGTAAAATAAATAATCAATAAAAAGGAAATACTAAAGAAATAAATTTAACTAGTAAAATTAACTGTGCATAAGGGCATAATAAAATATTGCAAAAATATAGGATTAAAGTGACAGTGGTTGTGCAAGTATGCATGGAGGTGACATGTGCAATTGTCCAGATGTATGAGTATTTAGTGCAAGTGTGTATGAATGTGTCCATGATTGTCCAGTCGGTGTTGTGAGCTTAAAAGATGTTATTAGTCCTGTGTTTGTGGTGTGATTGTGTGATTGAGAGACCTTATCGCCTGCGGGAAGAAGCTCCTCCTCAGTCTCTCTGTGTTGGCCTTTAGGGAGCCGAATCTCTTCCCAGACCGCAACAAAGAGAACAGTCCATTACTGGGGTGACTGAGGTCCTTCATGATCTTCCTGGCCTTAGTCCAGCACCGCTTGCTGTAGATGGAGTGTAGGTCAGGGAGCTCAGTGCGGATGATGCTAGGAAGGAACTGAATATAAGAAAAACTTATAAAAACTTTCTGTCTGGAGTTGTGTTCTTATTGAAGAATATTTAAATTCACTGAAAGTAACTATAACTCCACTTAACCTCAGCATCACTTGGTTGAATATTTTTCCTAAACCAGGACATCCGAAATGTTTCATTTAAGAAATATACACGCTCTGGCCAAAAAAAAGTCACACACTCTAAGATTTCATTCAATTACAATCACACAGTCACATGATTTGAGTCCTGGGATTTGCCTGTGCCATCCACAGATGTGATAACCTGGTTATTCAGTACATTCAGGTCGTCAGCTGACTTCATGACTGTCACATAACGTTGCTGAGCCTAGACATGACTCTAAAGCAACCCCAGATCAGAACAAGCCTCCAGAGACTTGTACAATGGGCACTATGGGTGTATCACTTGATGTGCTTGCCTTCTTACCCTGATTCATCCTTTACAATAGAATAGGCTCAATCTGAATTCATCAGACCACCTTCTTTTAATCATTGATTAGGTCCTGGCAACACGGTGGTGTAGTGGTAAGCACTGTCACCTTGCACCTCCAGGGTCCGGGTTCGATTTCTGTTTCTGTGTGCATGGAGTTTGCATGTTCTCACCGTGCTTGGTGGGTTTCCTCTGGGTATTCTGTTTTCCTTCCAAAGACCTGCAGATTAGGCTAATTGGTGTTCCCAAATTACCTGTAGTTTGACTGAGTGAGTGTATGTGTCTGCCCTGCAAAGGATTGGCACTCTGTACAGGGTGTACCCCGCCTTGTGCCCTAAGTCTCCTGGGATAGGCACCAGGCCCTCTGTGACCCTGAATAGAGGATAGAGTGGTATAGAAGATAAGTGAGTATGTGATTAGGTCTAATCCTGTGAGTTCTCATCAAATTGCATGTGTATCTTACTTTCACTATTAAAGACAGCTATTGTTTTTACTGTTGAGTCTACCTGAGCCTCCAATAACTACCTGGACTCCATATTAACATCAATTAACATCAACTGTTATAGCTGAACTGCCTGCCACCTAATGCAGATCCATTCCTGCTCTCTGGTTCACCCAAATGAGGATGGGTTTCCTGTTGAGGTTCCCTCTCAAGGTCCTCTCTGACAACATCTCCAAAACACTACGAACCATCTGACTGGCGGTAAGTCATACTGTAGATTCCAAACATATTAGCCACATCACAACTCACCGTAGTGATAGACGCACACACATAGCTTGTCCTATAGAAACTGTGTCTGTTCCCCGAATACTGAGAAAAAAGAATAAATTTGTTAAATTTGCCCGAAACAATCTGATAACCATAAAACCAGAAAAAGGCAAAATAAGTAGTCAAAATCCACCTCTAAAGTTTGGACTACTCAACATTAGATCCCTTGCGCCTAAAGCACTTACTGTTAATGAAATTATCTCAGATTATTGCCTTGACGCACTCTGTCTCACCGAAACCTGGCTTACACCAAATGAATATTTTGGTCTGAATGAGTCTACTCCGTCAGGATATTTCTATAAGCACGAGCCCCGTCTAATTGTTCGCGGTGGTGGTGTCGCCACTATCTACAATGATGTACTCACTGTTACCCAGAAAATAAGGCCCAGGTTTAATTCATTTGAAGTGCTTATCATTAATGTTGCACTAAATGAAATACGTAATAAACCCTTGCTATATTTTACCCTGGCCACCGTGTACAGACCCCCGGGGCCATATGGCGATTTTCTTAAAGAATTTGGACATCTGCTATCAGACCTATTGGTTAACTCTGACAAAGTGTTGATAGTAGGAGATTTTAACATTCATGTAGATGATGCTAACGACGCTTTAGCACTCACATTTATGGATTTACTAAATTCCTTTGGGGTTAAGCAAAATATAATTGGAGCAACTCACCGCTTTAATCATACGCTAGATTTAATTATATCCCATGGTATAGATGTCTCTAATATAGAGCTCATACCTCAAAGTGATGATATCACAGATCATCACGTCCTATCATATACTCTACCCGTAGAACAGATTAGCTGTGTCTCCCCACGTTATCAATCTGTTAGAAATATGAATCCCACCACTAAAGACAGATTCACAAGTAATCTGCCGGATCTGTCCCAATTTCTTATTAGACCCCTAAATGCAGATGATCTAGATGAAGTGACTAGCAGCATGGGCACTATTCTTACCAGTACATTAGACACTGTTGCTCCCATCAGATTAAAAAAAGTCAGAGATAAAACATTTGCACCGTGGTACAACAGTCATACTCGCGCCCTAAAGAGAGCAACCCATAACCTCGAGCGAAAATGGAGGAAAACTAAATTAGAAGTTTTTCGAATTGCGTATAAAGACAGTATGTGCAACTATAGACAGGCTCTAAAAACTGCTAGGACTGAGCATCTTAGCCAACTGATAGCAAGAAACCAAAACAATCCCAGGTTCTTATTTAGTACAGTGGCTCGCCTAACAAAACCTACAGTAAGATGCCCGCAGAGAGTATCCCATCACAGTTTAGAAGTGAAGACTTTATGGACTTCTTTAATGAAAAAATCAATAATATCAGGAAGAAAATAATGGAGGTTCAGCCTCTAATAGTATCTCACGATCCAGTTCAGCCTATAGCTTCACATTTAGATTTCCAGTGCTTTACAGGTATAGGACAGGAAGAGCTGTATAAACTCATCACCTCGGCTAAATCAACAACGTGCCTGTTAGACCCAATCCCAACCAGATTTTTAAAAGAAGTGATGCTTACGGTTGGAGAACCACTTCTAAACATTATTAATTCTTCATTACATCTAGGTCACGTCCCTAAACCTTTCAAGTTAGCAGTTATTAAGCCGCTTCTTAAAAAATCTCATTTGGACGCGAATGAAATAACAAATTACAGACCGATTTCAATCCTTCCGTTCATATCAAAAATACTAGAAAAAGTAGTATCAGCTCAAATTTGCACATTCTTTCAGGATGACAACATCCTTGAAGAATTTCAGTCAGGTTTCAGGCCCCATCATAGCATAGAAACTGCACAAGTTAAGATTACAAACGACTTGTTTTTAGCTTCAGACCAAGGCTGCATCTCATTGCTAGTCCTGCTCGATCTTAGTGCTGCATTCGACACTATAGATCATAATATTCTCATAGATCGCTTACAAAATTATATAGGTATTCAGGGACAGGCATTAAAATGTTTTAGATCTTACCTGTCTGATCGCTACCATTTTGTAGATCTAAATGGAGAACCGTCTGGTGTAATGCCAGTGAAATATGGGGTCCCACAAGGGTCAGTTTTAGGACCTCTGTTGTTCTCAATATACATGCTTCCCTTGGGTAACATCATAAGAAGACATGGGATTAGTTTCCATTGTTATGCTGATGATACCCAATTATATATCTCAACTAAACCAGACGAAATACCTAAGTTGTCTAGATTAACTGAGTGTGTCCAGGACATAAAAGATTGGATGACCAATAACTTTCTTTTATTAAATTCAGATAAGACAGAGATATTACTTATTGGCCCAAAAACCAGCACACAACAGCTTTCACAATTCAGCCTGCGCTTAGAAGGATGTACTGTTACTACCAGCTCAGCAGTAAAAGACCTGGGCGTAATATTAGACAGTAACTTGTCTTTTGAAAATCACATTTCAAATATCACAAAAACAGCCTTTTTCCATCTTCGAAATATTGCTAAACTTAGGAACATCTTATCCATATCTGATGCAGAAAAGCTAGTTCATGCATTCATGACCTCCAGACTGGACTATTGTAATGCATTACTAGGTGGTTGTCCTGCATCCTCAATAAACAAGCTTCAGTTAATCCAAAATGCAGCTGCCAGGGTTCTCACTAGATCCAGAAAATATGATCATATAACCCCAATATTATCATCCCTGCACTGGCTACCTGTTCAGTTTAGAATAAATTACAAAATAGTATTACTTACATACAAGGCCTTAAATGGTTTAGCTCCCACATACCTAACCAGTCTTCTGATACGCTACAATCCACCACTTCTGGTAGTTCCCAGAATTTCAAAATCTACAAAAGGGGGTAGGGCTTTTTCATATTTAGCTCCAAAGCTTTGGAATAACCTTCCAGACAGTGTTCGGGGAGCAGACACGGTTTCTCAGTTCAAAAGTAGACTCAAGACGCATCTTTTTAATCTGGCATACACATAATTCATCCCATAATCTCATACTCCAGTACACCTATACCGAATGGCAACTACGCTAATTCTCCCCATCTGTTCTGTATTTCTCTACCCATCCCGAGGCATCGGGAGATTTTGCCAGCTTCAGTAGACAAAGGCAGACCCTGCGAGGTTCCTGAGGCATCCAGAGAAGGACCAGCTCCAGCTGGATTCAGCTTTATGATAGTTGGAGCTACACATGCTGCTCCTGTGCTTCCAGTGATCCAGACCTCATCTGCCCTCTGCACCTACTGACTCGTCCCTATGCTGAACTGGTCTTCATGTCAATTTAAATAATTTCTGTCATATTGAATTTTCACCTGCAAAACACACAAGATGTTATATCATTTCTATCTGTTATCGCCCAAATGAGGATGGGTTCCCTGTTGAGTCTGGTTCCTCTCAAGGTTTCTTCCTAATGCCATCTCAGGGAGTTTTTCCTTGCCACCGTCGCCGCCACCCTTGGCTTGCTCATCAGAGAAATTTCATTCATTCGTCTCATTATTATCTGCACATTTTTCTCACACATCCACACTTCCAATTATTTTCTTTTCTATAATTATTATTATTATTATTATTTATTTTATTATTATTATTATTATTATTATTATTATTTATTTTTTGTTAAATTTCTTTAATTTTTGTGAAGCTGCTTTGAGACAATGACCATTGTTAAAAGCGCTATATAAATAAAATTGAATTGAATTGAATTGAAGGTTTCTTCCTGTTGCCATTTCAGGGACTTTTCCCTTTGCTCACCAGGGACTATCTGACCATTTTGATTCATACACATTCACATTCGATACAAACTTAAATAATTCTTTTGATTGTGTAAAGCTGCTTTGCAACAACGTCAATTGTTAAAAGCGCTATACAAATAAACTTGAATAGAATTTTTACCATAAAACTTCACCAAGTGTTCAAATGATCTCCATTTGTGATTCTTCCCAAAGTTGATGCTTCAGCACCAGCCTTTCAGGTTTTGATAATGTACGGAACTGATCTTAACCCAGTTCTAGTAATTTCAAGTATCCTTAGTTGTTTTCTTTGTCTGATGCAGCAAAAACCTGCTACATACAGAAACCTGTATGCACTCTCCCTACAGTATATGATTCAGCATATTTTTCAGTTTTTATGACAATTTTATGCCAAAAACATGTGAAGTATTGTCAATACTTGCATGTTACATTTAGAAAATATGAACTGTGGATGGAAGAACTATGATACTAAAATCATTAAACATATATATTTTTAATAAATTTTAAATACAGTTAAACTTTTCCTTAATTAAATCTGTCAGATCCAGAGTAAGGAATTAAATAAAAAATCAGACTAAACGAAACAAGAGCGCATTTCTTTAATATTTTTATTTCACACCGACAAAACAGTTTTAAAAGGTAAATTCTATGTAATGCTGCAGTACTGTGTGTGGTGTTAGCATTCAAATAGCTGCTTATATAAGAACATTAGTCATGTTTGCGTCTTATAATTTATTACAAATTAAATTGAAATAAAGTTTCGTAATCCTGTGTAAACCACACACAAACACACACCTGATCTCAATATTGTATGAAGACAATGCTTCAGTATAAGCTGTAATTGGGAATCCATGTTTTTGGAAATATAACCACACACACACACACACACATACATACTTTCAGGCACAGACAATCATAATTCATAGTACACACTCTGCATGTGGCACAATTGCATATCTGAGACATAAATAAACCATAGAGCTCTTGCAGTGATAAATTACATTCATTATTATGGTAAATATTTCGCTATTTAATTAAGTAACTGAAATATCAAACTGAAAAAAAAAAATGTGTTTCCTCAAAAATGTGACAAATTCAGTTAAAATTTTGGGCTACTTTTCATTAAATTTCTTTTATGTGCATCTTTATTGAACATCAGTGAGTTTTTTGTTTGTGTGTGAGTATGCATGAGGTTAAAGGTCGCTCTCGCCATAGAGGGCCGTGGAGAAGGAAGTGTAGTCCAGGGCTCCTGGCACGGCGCCGGGTCCGGTGTAGGGTGGCATCCTGGAGATGCAGTACTCAGCCTGGTCATGAGGAAGCTCCCGCCTTAACTCTTCTATGAGGATATACGGCTGGAGGAGAGATTGTTGAGAAATGTAAATTATAAAAGCATTTTCGACCCATTAATAATCATTAAAGATTACAGTATTAAAAAAAATTAAAAACTTTGTTAATGGGAATGAAATGTCTACACAAAATCAACTTTGGTATATACTCCAATCACGGGGTCCTTAAATAGGGTAAATGTACACACACACACACACACACACACATACAGTACAGTACACTTACCTTGTCTGTGGCGAGGATCTTGAATGATGAGACCACCTGATCCGCTGTGTCGGTGTCTCCAGTCTCTCTGGTCATGAAGTCGATGAAGGATTGGAAGGTTACAGCTCCAGTACCGTTCGGATCAACCAACAGCATGATCCGGGCAAACTCCACCTCTCCCTGAGACACACACACATATATACAGTGGTGTGAAAAACTATTTGCCCCCCTCCTGATTTCTTATTCTTTTGCATGTTTGTCACACAAAACGTTTCTGATCATCAAACACATTTAACTATTAGTCAAAGATAACACAAGTAAACACAAAATGCAGTTTTTAAATGAGGGGTTTTATTATTTAGGGAGAAAAAAAATCCAAACCTACATGGCCCTGTGTGAAAAAGTAATTGCCCCCTGAACCTAATAACTGGTTGGGCCACCCTTAGCAGCAATAACTGCAATCAAGCGTTTGCGATAACTTGCAACGAGTCTTTTACAGCGCTCTGGAGGAATTTTGGCCCACTCATCTTTGCAGAATTGTTGTAATTCAGCTTTTTTGGAGGGTTTTCTAGCATGAACCGCCTTTTTAACGTCATGCCACAACATCTCAATAGGATTCAGGTCAGGACTTTGACTAGGCCACTCCAAAGTCTTCATTTTGTTTTTCTTCAGTCATTCAGAGGTGGATTTGCTGGTGTGTTTTGGGTCATTGTCCTGCTGCAGCACCCAAGATCGCTTCAGCTTGAGTTGACGAACAGATGGCCGGACATTGTCCTTCAGGATTTTTTGGTAGACAGTAGAATTCATGGTTCCATCTATCACAGCAAGCCTTCCAGGTCCTGAAGGAGCAAAACAACCCCAGACCATCACACTACCACCACCATATTTTACTGTTGGTATGATGTTCTTTTTCTGAAATGCTGTGTTACTTTTACGCCAGATGTAACAGGACACACACCTTCCAAAAGTTCAACTTTTGTCTTGTGGGTCCACAAGGTATTTTCCCAAAAGTCTTGGCAATCATTGAAATGTTTTTTAGCGAAATTGAGACGAGCCATAATGTTCTTTTTGCTTAAAAGTGGTTTGCGCCTTGGAAATCTGCCATGCAGGCCGTTTTTGCCCAGTCTCTTTCTTATGGTGGAGTCGTGAACACTGACCTTAATTGAGGCAAGTGAGGCCTGCAGTTCTTTAGATGTTGTTCTGGGGTCTTTTGTGGCCTCTCGGATGAGTTGTCTCTGCGCTCTTGGGGTAATTTTGGTCGGCCGGCCACTCCTGGGAAGGTTCACCACTGTTCCATGTTTTTGCCATTTGTGGATAATGGCTCTCACTGTGGTTCGCTGGAGTCCTAAAGCTTTAGAAATGGCTTTATAACCTTTACCAGACTGATAGATCTCAATTACTTTTGTTCTCATTTGTTCCTGAATTTCTTTGGATCTTGGCATGATGTCTAGCTTTTGAGGTGCTTTTGGTCTACTTCTCTGTGTCAGGTAGCTCCTATTTAAGTGATTTCTTGATTGAAACAGGTGTGGCAGTAATCAGGCCTGGGGTTGACTACAGAAATTTAACTCAGGTGTGATAAACCACAGTTAAGTTATTTTTTAACAAGGGGGGCAATCACTTTTTCACACAGGTCCATGTAGATTTTGAGTTTTTTTCTCTCTTAATAACGTAAAACTTCATTTAAAAACTGCATTTTGTGTTCAATTATGTTATCTTTGACTAATAGTTAACGGTTTTTGATGAGCAGAAACATTTAAGTGTGACAAACATGCAAAAGAATAAGAAATCAGGAAGGGGGCAAATAGTTTTTCACACCACTGTATAGAGTACACATTTACGCATAGAATACAGAGGAATCAGCCGCAGTATCCAAATTAACAACCATTTTTACTTATTTTCTATATTAATATATCTGTCATTCCTTAATTCATATTGTTGTCATTTCATCTTCATGCACATAATTGTATATAATTTAACATAGAACCTTATTTATGTTAGACATGAAATGCTACAGTGGATTATGGTTAAATAATGAGTGTACTCTTTGGCTCATGCCTACCAGGTCATAGCCCATTGAAATGAGACATGCCCTAAAATCATCAGTGTCCATCGCGCCATTCTTCTTCTGCAACATCAGGGTTAAAGGTCAGGGACAGTGGATCCAGAAATGAAGGTCCGCAAAGGAGGAAACAAAGAAAAATCATGAAAGAGATTTACAAAGGACAACACACAGAGACACAGAGCAATCGCACTGATCTGACTCCAGTAACTGATGCATTACCTTAAAGTATAATAAGACTGATCCTAGAACAGTAGCATAGGTTTTGCTGAATGTAGAAAAGTAGGAATAACTAAAACCTCACCTGAAAACAGTGCCAGAGGATTGACAAAAGTGTTTAGGGTAAATATATACATTATACTGTATAATAACTAAAAGCTGATCTGAGTCCAGTTACAGATGATCAGATATAGTTTTAGTGTATTTATTATAATTAAAGGAAGAAAAATTTATGAAAAAATGTTTAACGCATATAAAATATTTTATACCTGTGTACAGTAGCAAGAAATAAGCTGAACTGTTCATACATATGAGAAAATGAACAGTGATCTGATCCAAGTACTGAACTTAAGTGTGAGTTTGTGTGTGAATGTGTACATAAAATCATCTTAGTGTAAATATCATCATTAAAGGCTGATCTTTGTACAGTGATGCAGAATTAACCAAGATGTTAGTAATTGTGTAATAACTAAAGATTGATCTGAGAACTGTAATAGAGAATTGGCTTAGGTGTTTAGTGTATGTAGAAAAACTAAAGACTGATCTGAGTACAGTACCCGATCAAAGTGATTGAAGGAGGAGCGGAACTCGTTCATCTGCTCCTGGCTGATGCCTTTAGCGTCGCGGGTCAGAATCTGAGTCTCGATCTCATTGATGGTGCGAGCGATGGTTGTCAGGAGCAGCTCCCAACCAACACGGATATGCTGCAGAGAAACAACAAACAAATAAACTAGACAATAAATCAAAAGTGTTATTATGAACGACTTTCAAGTTGATTAAAGGTCAAAAAATTAGTGTAGATGTGAAGACCACAACTGTACACTCACACAATGTTGCATTTGCAAGTTTCTATATCTGGCCAATCAGAGACATGATCTTCATCATGCGATCTTTTTCACTTAGGATATGTTATGAGATTATGTTTTTCACATTACTGAACAGATTAATATCTTATGATAATGATATTTCCTGATTTTAAGTTGTACATTAAGTGTTAGTATTATTATATGGACAAACATGAAAGGAGAAATGTTTTTTTTATATCGGCGTGTGTGTGTGTGTGTGTGTGTGTGTGTGTGTGTACCTCCATAGTATAGCTGGTGTGTTTGTTGTCGAATATGAGAGACTCCTGAATGAGCTGGTGATCTCCCTCCAGTTTATCGATGTTGGGTTTATAGCTGACGATCACATGCTCACACTGCTTCAGTTGCGTCATCTGATCCTCCAAAGTCCCGCCCAGTTCCAGGGAGCATCGGCCAATCTCCTGTCATGTTACACAAACAACACACATAAATTATCATCAGCCCTTCATCAGTATCATCAGACCTGAACGCTAAAATCACCAAACCTTACATTCGAAAAAAAGTTATAAAGTTGTAAACTTAGAGTATCAAGTGTGTTGTAAAAGACTAAAAGTCTCTACCTCCACCCGTGCCTGGATCCAGGGCCCGATGATGTTAGCCTGGGCAGCAAACTGACGACGGAGCCTCTCGTTAGCATGCTGTCGCGCTAATTCCTCCTGCAGAGCGCTGTCTCTCTGAGGAACCAGCTTCTTCACCTACACACACATACATTGGCTTGAATATTTAAACAGGTGTACTGGGTTATAATTTTCAATCGTGTGTGTAGGCGGGTGTGTGTTTTAATCAACCTTGTCCCACTTGTTCATGATCTCCTCGGGGCTGATGGTGCTGTAGGGGTTGGTCAGGGTGACACGGATACCGTAACTATTGAAGATCTTTTGCACTTCCTGTTGGATGCCCAGGATGGCCTGTCTCTCTGAGTCCGCCTCTGGGAGAGTGGCTTTAAATTGTTCATGGGCTGTAATGAGACTCTACGCAACCACACACACACACATACAGTACACAGAAGAATTTAATTAGTAAATCTTATGTATGTATGTATTTGTGTGTATTGGCATGTGTGTGTGTGTGTGTGTGTGTGCACCTGGATTTCCTCAATGCTGTGCACTATAAACATGTCCTGCAGGTCTTCCATGGCTCCCTCCATCCAGTTATTGAAAGGAGCAGATCTTTTTGCGTGCTCCAGGAACAGCTGCTCCACTGTCTCCAGAAGCTTCTCGGTCCTCTGAACACCCCCCAACACACACACACACACACACACATACACACAATATATTCAGCATACTTTATAAAATAATAAATTTTATCAAATAATAAATGAAACATAAATTTGGTCTGTTAGGAATAAAAACACACACCGCACCTCCAGTGCCTCACGGCGTTTCTGGGTGAGAGTCCCGAGCTTGTCCCAGACATCACAGATACTCTGACACCTCTGATTCACTGCTGCTACGTCATGATAGTCCAGCTCACTGTCTCACACACACACACACACATTGTCAGGTATGCATTATTATACAAATATATAAGTGAGTTACTGCCACTGACACAAATAACGATTGATTAACGAAGACATTGGAAAGATGTTGGAAATTAAGATGTTGGAAATTAAGTACCAGGTCCGTATTCGATTTCCAGCCAGGCTCGATTCCCGTCTCTATGTGCATGGATATTGCATGTTCTTGGTGATATATGCTTGGTGGGTTTCCTCCCACAGTGCAAAGACCTGCAGATTAGGCTAATTGGCTTTGCCAAATTGCCCGTAGTGTGTGTGTGTGTGTGTGTGTGTGTGTGTGTGTGTGTGTGTGTGTGTGCCCTGCAATGGATTGGAACTCTGTCCAGGGTGTACCCTGCCTCGTGCCCTAAGCCAAGGGTATAGATTTGGTCTGGACATTGGTGGGGACCTATGACTCCGTACCCCCCCCCATCACTTGCCCCCCATCACCACCCCCCCCCCCCCCCCCACCAACACCCCCCCCACACACACACACCACCCACCAACAAACCCCCCCCCACCCCAACTCCGCCCACGGAATGCATGTTTTTTTTAATATGCTGCAAAATGCAAAATCACTTTACATTAATACTAGCAATGCTTCGATAGATATTAATCCACTCAAAATGCAATTCGTTTAAGGAATTCATTAAATTAAGGAATAGTGTATTGTTAGTGGTTCATGGTTAATAACATTTTATGACACTTCTGTTCACACAACCAAATGTTCTAAGTGCAATATCTGATTATAATACACTTGTGCAATACTTCTTTTCACTTACACTAAAGTTCTAGTGCAATATGTAACTAAATTATGTGCCAGAGCTAATTCTATTCTATTCTATTTTAACATTAACCGTTAATGTTAACGCTAGTGTTTTTTTTTTTTTTTTTTTTTTACCCCTTTGACGCACATTCATTATAGCAGGGCAGGCTATAGTCTGTGAATACGGACTTAAAACTAACAGCAGATTAAACAGCTAAATGTAAAAGTATAAATATGATCCCTGTCAGTTCTCCTAATCTAATGACGACAGTTTCTTTCTTTTTTTTTTGTTTTGCTGCCGCCTCCTCACATGTCTGTCACCCAACACACCTTCTTGCACGGGAAAAAAAATCCACTGCTTTTGGCGCTGCTTGTATCTGAATGCAGCCAATAGCCAATCACATGATAGCAGGGAAAGGAACAGCTAATCAAACAGTGTTTTGGGGGCGGGAGGACTCAAGGAGAGAACGTGATTTATCCCTTTCTGCGTGTCTAGGTTAATGTTGACAGCACGATTTTTTTTTAAGTGGATTAAATTAGTGGTGGGGACATTTCAATGATCGGAGGGTATTGGTGGGGACACATCCCCTCCGTTCACCCTAAATCTACGCCCCTGCCCTAAGCCTCCTGGGAAAGGCTCCAGGCCCCCCACAACACTGAATACAGGATAAAGTGGTATAAAAGATGACTGAGTGAGTGAGTGAGTGAGTGAGTGAGTGAAATTATGTGTCACTCATGTTATTGATGACTTAAATGACATGCCACATACAAAGTGACTCAAGAGATACAAACTCTTCAGTCCAGTAGGTGGGGGTATTACACCCATAAAAATCCATAAGAAGACGATACATGAACATACACACAGACTGCTGTGTAGGACGACTTTCACACAGATACAAACACACACAGACACACACAAACGTGTGCGGTTGCCAGAATTCTACCGTAAAAAATACGGTAGCACCGGTATTGCACTGCGAAAAAAATAATAAAACGTAAATTTTATGGTAAAAAATGTCAGCTGTGGTTGTCAGAAGTTTACAGAATTTTTTTTTTACAGATTTTAATTCTTTTTTTTTACGGTTTATAACTGTCTAATTAACATGTTTATGTTGTTATAAAAACAGTTTATTCTCGCCAAATTCCAGGGTTTACATTGAAACAAATACGGATCATAACCATGTTTTTTACAGCTCAGAACTGTCTAATTTACAGATTTATGTTGTAATAATAACGGTTTAATTCCATCTTTTTTACAGCTCAGTACTCACACACTCTCACCCATCATCTATACAACTTTATCCTATATATGGGGAGGGGGGGGTGACTAGTACCTGGAGGAAACCCACCAAGCAGGGGAAGAACATATAAACTCCATGCACACAGAGATGGGAATCGAGCCAGTCCGGAAATCGAACCCGGACCCTGGTGGTTGAAGGCGACAGTGCTAACCACTACACTACCATGCTTGCTACACAATTGCTGTTGTTGTTGTCGGACTATTTGTTTTATTATGAATAACCACAGTGAATTAATTCAGCAATTCTGTGAAAGCATCATTTTATCACACTAGCTGGAGCTAAAAGAGATAGAAGTTACATTGCTAAGCATTCGGATTTTACTGTTAAGAAACTATTAAGAGTACTTTTATACTAATTGACCCCTCCTTGAACCACCACCTTATCGTGGTGGAGGGGTTTGCGTGTCCCAATGATCCTGGGAGCTATGTTGTCGGGGGCTTCCCATGGCAATCTGGTCCTAGGTGAGGGAACAGACAAAGGGTGGTTCAAAAGACCTCTTATGATGAACACAAACATTGGAAAATGTTTTCCCTCGCCCGGACGTGGGTCACCGGGGCCTCCCTCTGGAGCCAGGCCTGGAGGTGGGGCCCGATGGCGAGCGCCTGGTGGTCGGGCCTGCACCCATGGGGCCCGGCCGGGCACAGCCCGAAGAGGCAACGTGGGTCCCCCTTCCCATGGGCTCACCACCTGTAGGAGAGGCCAAAGAGGTCGGGTGCAGTGTGAGCTGGGCGGTGGCCGAGGACAAGGGCCTTGGCGGTCTGATCCTCAGCTGCAGAAGCTGGCTCTAGGGACATGGAATGTCACCTCTCTGGCGGGGAAGGAGCCTGAGCTAGTGCGTGAGGTTGAGAAGTTCCGGCTAGGTATAGTTGGACTCACCTCGACGCACAGCTTGGACTCTGGAGCCAGTCTCCTTGAGAGGGGCTGGACTCTCTTCTACTCTGGAGTTGCCACCGGTGAGAAGCGACGAGCAGGTGTGGGCATACTTATTGCCTGTACATTGGGGTTCACCGCAGTGGATGAGAGGGTGGCCTCCCTCCGCCTTCGAGTGGGGGGACAGATCTTTACTGTTGTTTGCGCTTATGCGCCGAACAGCAGTTTGGAGTACCCGCCCTTCAATGCTCACGTGGGCAATGACAGTGAGACCTGGAAGGGTGTGATTGGGATGAACGGCCCCCCCCGATCTGAACCAGAGTGGTGTTTTGTTATTGGACTTCTGTGCTCGTCACGGATTGTCCATAACGAACACCATGTTCAGGCATAAGGGTGTCCATATGTGCAGCTGGCACCAGGACACCCTAGGCCGCAGTTCGATGATCGACTTTGTGGTTGTGTCGTCGGACTTGCGGCCACATGTCTTGGACACTCGGGTGAAGAGAGGGGCGGAGCTGTCAACTGATCACCACCTGGTGGTGAGTTGGCTTCGTTGGCGGGGTAGGATGCCGGTCAGGACTGGTAGACCCAAACGTATTGTGAAGGTCTGCTGGGAACATCTGGCAGAGTCCCCTGTCAGGACGAGCTTCAACTCCCACCTCCAGCAAAGCTTCAACCACGTCCTGGGGGAGGTGGGGGACATTGAGTCCGAATGGACTATGTTCCGCGCCTCCATTGTCGAGGCGGCCGACCGGAGCTGTGGCCGTAAGGTGGCCGGTGCCTGTCGCGGTGGCAACCCAAGAACCCGTTGGTGGACACCGGCGGTGAGGGATGCCATCAAGCTGAAGAAGGAGTCTTACCGGGCCTTTTTGGCTGGTGGCACTCCGGAGGCCACCAGGCAGGCCAAGCGTTTGCTGAGGCAAAAACCCGGGCGTGGGAGGAGTTTGGGGAGGCCATGGAGAATGACTTCCAGACGGCTTCGAAGAGATTCTGGTCCACCATCCGCCGTCTCAGGAGGGGAAAGCAGTGCACGGTCAACATGTGTATATGTCTATAGTGGGGATGGTGCGCTGCTGACCTCGACTCGGGACATTGTGGGTCGGTGGGGGGAGTACTTCGAAGACCTCCTTAATTCCACCAACATGCCTTCCGATGAGGAAGCAGGGTCTGGGGACATAGAGGTGGACTCTTCCATCTCTGGGGCCGAGGTCGCCGAGGTGATCAAAAAGCTCTGTGGTGGCGGGGCCCCGGGGGTGGATGAGATCCGCCCGGAGTTCCTCAAGGCTCTGGATGTTGTAGGGCTGTCATGGTTGACACGTCTCTGCAACATCGCATAGACATCGGGGACAGTGCCTCTGGACTGGCAAACCGGGGTGGTGGTCTCCCTCTTCAAGAAGGAGGACCGGAGAGTGTGCTCCAACTACAGAGGGATCACACTCCTCAGCCTCCCCGGGAAAGTCTATTCAGGGGTCCTGGAAAGGAGGGTCCGTCGGATAGTCGAACCTCGGATTCAGGAGGAGCAGTGTGGTTTTCGTCCAGGTCGCGGAACAGTGGACCAGCTCTACACCCTTAGCAGGGTCCTGGAGGGGGCATGGGAGTTTGCCCAACCAGTCTACATGTGCTTTGTGGACTTGGAGAAGGCATTCAACCGTGTCTCTCGGGGAGTCCTGTGGGGGGTGCTCCGGGAGTATGGGATATCGGATTCCCTGTTAAGGGCTGTCCGGTCCCTGTACAACCGGTGTCGGAGCTTGGTCCGCATTGCCGGTAGTAAGTTTACTCACCTGTTTCCGGTGAGAGTAGGACTCCGACAGGGCTGCCCTATGTCACCGATCCTGTTCATAATTTTTATGGACAGGATTCCTAGGCGCAGCCAGGGCGTTGAGGGGGTACAGTTTGGTGGGCTCAGGATTGGGTCACTGCTTTTTGCAGATGACGTTGTTCTGTTAGCCTCATCATCCTGTGACCTACAGCTCTCACTGGATCGGTTCGCGGCCGAGTGTGAAGCGGCTGGGATGAGAATCAGCACCTCCAAATCTGAGGCCATGGTCCTCAGCCGGAAAAGGGTGGAGTGCACTCTCAGGGTTGGGAGTGAGATCCTGCCCCAAGTGGAGGAGTTTAAGTATGTCGGGGTCTTGTTCACGAGTGAGGGTAAAATGGAGCGGGAGATCGACAGGCGGATCGGGGCAGCGTCTGCAGTGATGCGGGCTCTGTATCGGTCCGACGTGGTGAAGAAGGAGCTGAGCCAAAAGGCAAAGCTCTCAATTTACCGTCGATCTACGTTCCTACCCTCACCTATGGTCATGAGCTGTGGGTAGTGACCGAAAGAACAAGATCGCGAATACAAGCGGCCGAAATGGGTTTCCTCTGCAGGGTGTCTGGGCTCTCCCTTAGAGATAGGGTGAGAAGCTCAGTCATCCGGGAGGGGCTCAGAGTAGAGCCGCTGCTCCTCCGCATCGAGAGGAGCCAGATGAGGTGGCTTGGGCATCTATTTAGGATGCCCCCTGGACGCCTCCCTTGTGAGGTGTTCCGGACACGCCCCACCGGAAAGAGACCCCGGGGAAGACCCAGGACACGCTGGAGGGACTATGTCTCTCGGCTGGCCTGGGAACGCCTTGGGATCCCCCCGGAAGAGCTGGAAGAAGTGGCCAGGGAGAGGGAAGTCTGGGCATCCCTGCTGAAACTGCTGCCCCCGCGACCCGACCTCGGATAAGCGGAAGAAAATGGATGTATGGATGGATGGATGGATTATACTAATTGATGAATACAAACCTAAATCAAATCATCAAAACCCATCAAAAGTTATTCAAGACTCGGACATCAGCATGGCCCCATGTAGTTTTTAATAAAGACAGCAAAACAATATTTAAATTCTCAAAATCAAATATACAAATGTCAGGGTGGACATTTTTTTGGGCAGACAATCCAAGTATGGCGGTGGCGGCGGGAAAAGTAGCGCGTGCTAGTGTCTGTCCTTGCTACAGTCATCAAAGGGTGGAATACCATTCACAAATTTGAAGTTCTTGGTTAATGTAAATTAGACGGCTATAAACCGTAGAAAAAACTATTAATATCCGTAAAATATACAGTATAATGAGTGCAATCCCGTACAAACAATAGTGTTGCTAGCGTATTTTATACGGTAAATTTCTGGCAACCACAGCTGCCAGTTTTTTACCGTAAAATTTACGGTTTATTTATAAACCGTAGAAAAAATATTAAAATCCGTAAAATATACAGTATAATGAGTGCAGTTCCATACACCCAATAACGTTGCTCCCGTATTTTTTCTGGCAACCACAGCTGCCAGTTTTTTACCATAAAATTTTAAACTTTATTTTTTACAGAGCAGATATTTTTCTGATTTTTAAACTCTATAAACAAACGTTTAGTAAAATATAAACTGATGCTTCATGATATTAGTAACAAATACCTTCTCTGAGAGTTTCCTTTTTATAAATACAGTATATCATAAATTTTACTGCAATAAACCATATTTTCATAAGTTTTTAACTGTTAAATTTAAGGTCTTACTCTGTAAAACTAATTACAGTTTTTCACTGTAAATTCTACGGTAAGTTTTGTGAAATACGGTTATATTCTGTAGCATTTATACGGTATTTTACTGTTAGAATTACGAAAAATTTTTACAGTGTACGTTAAATAAACTTATCTTCAGCGAAATCATCACAATATCAAAAATTATATATTATTCAATTATTTAAAAATTTAGAAAGAGAAAGGCTTTTGTCAGCAACCCTTCGTGCCCTCTCATGCAATGAAGGTCACACCCCTTAAAATGTTTAATTGAAACCTACAGTAAGATAAGGCTAGCAATGCATAGATAAGACTCTCCACATTTATAAAGCCTTATAAAGTCACGCTCTTTGGCTTGCGGTTTAAACAGCACACTGTGTTCCTGTTGCAGTCAGGGCAGAAGAGTTACAGCTTATCCTCACTCTCAAAAACACACACTGGCTTAGAGGAAGATAGCATGAGCTAAAATAGGACAGCAGTGACACACGGTGATGGGAATGCATGTAAGTACACAGAGTGTATGTTACACAGAAAGTGATTTCATTCCTGCTGACATGACATTACTACTCGAATAAATGTAGAAAAAAATATATTTAACACTACAAACACACATCACTTTTTTACTAGTTTGTTACAGTAAATTACCCATAATCCTCCACATCATAGCTATTTCCACTGTCAAGTGGCATGTGACATATATTTTAAAAGAGGTAAGATTTGCATATTCTTTCAAGACTACAGTTAAGTATATGGGTTTGACATCTGAAGAACTCTGAAGCCCACCCACTATCTTCATAAAGCTCCGACCCCCCAGGATCTACACTCGACCACAGAATACAATTGTGCTGAGGCTGTTATTTTTAATCATGCTCAACATATTTTATATTCCATGTAATTTGAAAGAGTAAGACATTCATTCAATCATTCCTCTTCTATACCGCTGTAGGATTACAAATTTATTCATTCATTCATTTTCTATACCGCTTAATCCTGTATTCAGGGTCGCGGGGGACCTGGAGCCTATCCCAGGAGACTTCGGGCACTAGGCGGGGTACAGTACACCCTGGACAGGGTGCCAATCCATCGCAGGGCACACACACATACACACACTCACACACCCAATCACACACTACGGGCAATTTAGGAACGCCAATTAGCCTAATCTGCATTTCTTTAAGAAAATCGACATATGGCCCCGGGGGTCTGTAATTTCATTCATTCATTTTCTATACCGCTTAATCCTGTGTTCAGGGTCGCGGGGACCTGGAGCCTATCCCAGGAGGCTTCGGGCACTAGGCGGGGTACACCCTGGACAGGGTGCCAATCCATCGCAGAGCACCCACACATACACACACTCACACACCCAATCACACACTATGGTCAATTTGGGAACGCCAATTAGCCTAACCTGCATATCTTTGGACTGTGGGAGGAAACCGGAGTACCCGGAGGAAACCCACCAAACACGGGGAGAACATACAAACTCCATGCACACAGAGACGGGAATCGAGCCTGGCCGGGGAAGGTCTGTAATTTATAAAATGTTAAATCTAGCTTCCAACGTAATAGTATATAAACTGAACAAGTTATGTACATTGGGTTTTACATTTTAAGGTAAAGTTGGTGACATTCTAAGAAGATACTGGTTCTAAGAAATCTGGTAGCCCAGGTGTCAGAGACATTAACCTTTTGTCTTTATGTACTTCCTGACCGCTGGGTAGGGTCCCAAAGTCAATGTGAATGCTAATCTCAAGGCCAGGCCATGCCTTTGTCTCTATGATAATGTAAAGGTTTGGGGGATACTGTCAGGCTGATTAGATTAACACCTATGCATTTGAAAGCCAGTTATGCTGATGAGATCAGGGCTGGGGAACTTCCGTTACCAGGCTGCCTCCGGTACCACACTATGCTTTGTTTATGGCGCTTTTCCACTGCATATACGGCACAATTAGATTGTCTCCACCTCTTTGTATCCTTCGCTCTTGTAAAGTTCTTGTAAACTCTCCAGAGCTGAGTTGTAAGAAAGACTTGGATGACTACAGCGACGCTCGGCGAGTTCTCAATAAAGAGTAACTTCTGCTTGAATGATATCCCAACGTCTCCTGGTCTCTGAAAAAGTTCCCAACAGTTTTACACCGCTTATGCTGTACACATGATCACAGGGGCCTGGAGTTTATCCCAGGAGACTTTTGCCACGAGGCGAGGTACACCCTGGACAGGGTGCCAATCCATTCCACACAAAATTGGCAAAACAGGTACACCAGAAAACATGCAAACTCCATGCACACAGACCCGAGACATGGCCGAAGGGCTAACCGCTACACAAGTGTATCGCCTTGAGTAAGACATCAACTTTACTTTAAGTATGCTTAAGTTATACCTGACTCACAAGCTCGCTTACATTCATAGAGATGATGAGATATCAGAGCTCAATTTGTTTAAAGGAAACAAAAATTATTTGTCACATATCAGTATTATTTGAATAATGTAGTAGTACAGGTAGGCATGGTTAAATTACATAGCCGTTTTATGCACAGTATTCAAGTGGCAATTACATACGTTGTGACAGAATGCTAATATTCACCTTACAGAAGCCTGAGCAAGTTTTTTGATAATGGGCTGGATATTATACAAGACAAACTGGTACATGTGGGCGGGGCTTAATTTATATGGATTAGTGTCCCTTACTCGAGTTGTTCTTCTTCTAGCGTAAAAATCTACAGACAAGGATGTTGGAACTACTTATATGAGAGGAGTGCTGAATTTTATTTTACCAGAGGAGCTGGTAACCAAAAACTGCATATATTTTTTTATGCATGGCAGTCAAACAAATTATTAATTTCTGATTGGACAAGGCAGGGGTACTCCATGAGTGGGGATATGCTCGTACAACCCCATTCTGACCCATTCCACATTAGAGATACTTTAGCCATTGAAATATAGGATGTCAACATTAAACTCATTCAGTGTTAGACTTTGATTTTGAAATGCTACATTTGACAATTTGGAAATTGGGAATAAAGGAATGTATGATATAACATAAAGCGCTCTTTTGAGTCTATAAATTAATGAGCAAACAGCTACATTGCATCAACTCCTCGCACTACATCACTACATACTCAAGAATATTAAGATTTTTATTATTTTGTAAGGATAGGTATACAGTATATGAATATGCAAGTCATGCAAATATTAGCTTAAATCTCTTATGGGGAAAAAAGGTATGACTGGAAAGGGAAAGTTGATAGACACAGGGCCTGCTGGGATGCTGTTGGTGGTGGTGCGAGGGTTGGATGCCGTACCTCCACCGTACCTCCACCTCCTACCTGTACTGTATTCAGGAGTAGTCTTATGTAGCATCTGGCAAAATTTCTCACTCATCTTAAAAGTTATACAGTGAAACCTCGGATTACGAGTAACGCGGTTTGTGAGCGTTCCGCAAGACGAGCAAAGATTTTTAATACATTTTGACTTGAAAAATTAGTCTTGGTTTACGAGCACTGAGTATCATGTATCACGCATGCGCTTCTTGTTTTGACGCAGTGTCACATGATCACAACTGAGCCAATGGTTTTTCTCTCCCTTGCGCTGCGGAATTGTGGGTAACCGTGTCCCCTGCTGGGTCTTAGTGCACGTCTCTTACTGGTATAATCAACATCCGTGCACGCGGGTACTGTTTACTATAACACTGTGACCATGTGTGTCCGCATAAAACATATTTTATTTTGTGTTTGTAAGCGTGTATGTACAGTGCACCTGTACTGTTTCATTTCACACATGTAGAGAGGTTAAAGATCCATTTTCTCTCTCCCTCTCTGTTTCAGCCTGTCATTATGTGTGTGCGCGCGTGTAATTTGACACCGTGCCGCTTCATACACACACTCTCGCCTTTAGTCGCCTTTTGGGGCTGTGATAATTGGAGTTTCTATTATTTCTTATGGGAAAATGTGCTTTGATTTACGAGTGTTTTGAAATACAAGTCCGCTTCCGGAACGAATTATGCTCGTAGTCCAAGGTTCCACTGTATATTTATTCTTCATATCACAATGTATCATGAGTTTATACTCCTTCCCCATGATCTGAGTAAAAACTAGAATTTAGGACAAATACAAAATATAAAATGAAAAAGATTTTCACTAAAGATAATGATATCGGCACCTTCGGTTGCCTGTGTTTGCGTCTGCTTAATTTAAAATGTTACAGCATGTTTTCTTTGAAATAAAATGTATATGTTCTGTGAGAGGCATGACACGACATCATTAAAATATCAACATCTCTATGTTAATTCATGGATTTTCACGAGAGCTGTAATCCATCTTACTATACTCACACTAACCCGACTACAAAAATTTAGTGTGTTAGAAAAGTATGAGGTAAAGGTAAGAGGTCTTAATGTAGTACTTAAGTTCCTGTGCAATGGCAGCGATCTGCTCCACTCTGTCCTGATGAGCTGAGAGATCACTTTCAAATGCTTCGTGCTTCCTTAGCAAAGCTCGAACTTCCATCAGTGAGGCAGATTCATAGTCTTTCTGAGTCAGTAGCACCTCTTTACCTGTTAAATACATACATATGTTTTAACTAAACCTTTCTAGATCTGAATAGCATGTTTATAGACTTATTATCTTAAAAATTTCAGAATGCTACTTTAAGTATTTTACCAACCCGAGGCCCAGGTCTCATGAGTGGTGGCTTTCTGGTGGAATTTCTCAGCCAGGTGGTCGACTCTCAGGAGTTTCCGGATCTCTGTCAGCAGCCACTCCTCGTAGCCTTTCTCTGCCTGCTCGAGACCCTGCCAGGCACTCGCTATATCCTACACACAAAAACATGAAAAAAAAATCTTGCCATTCATCTTAGCACTTTATATCATTTATTCATATGCAGAAGTTAAGTTAGTTATGGGTCATTCTGTGCTGTCTCTCTATGAGGGAGAGGGGAGCTTACTTTAGATTCACACACACACACACAATGGAAACACTTATCTTTTGGGATTTATTTTTAAATTTTTTAAAGGTAAAGTGCAGGTTAATTTGTTTTATTTTTACTTTATATTTTGTGTTAATTGTTTTTATGTATTTATTTTTTTGGGGCTGTGGAATAAATAATTTGAGTTTCCATTATTTCCTATGGGAAAATTCAATTTGGTTTACGAGTGTTTTGGAATACGAGCTCGTTTCCGGAACGAATTATGTAATCCAAGGTTCCACTGTACAATATATACAGTAGAATTTCAGTAAGTCTTTGTAGAATTTCTGATTTGAGATGAAAGTTGTATAGAATTATTTTGCTATGTATTTTCAATGGGATTTTATGTATAAAGCATCTGATAATTAAATATTTGCCAAAAACTTTCGGTAAAAAGAAAGGTATGGCTGGGGACAAATGTAGGCTGGTGACTAAAGGTAAGGCTGGTGGCATATACAGAGTAAACCTGACATATACTGTACAGTTCCTTCTTCAGAACAGTGACGATATGACAGAAGAAACGCTCTCAATCATGAAAAAAGGTAATAAAATTAAGATCAATCTATAAAGTTATGTTTATGTACTGTATATATTGTAGCAAAAAAATTACCACTGGAACTATAGTGCTAGCTAGAACTATTGCTTCAATGATAGGTGTGTCTCTCTCACCGACACCATCTTCCCCTCAGAGGGCATGAAGGCAGGCCGGTTGCTGATGCGCAGTTTGGTCTGCAGTGTGTTGAAGTTGATCTCCAGCTGACATTTCTCCTGCACTCTAGGTGGCTTGTGAAGGCGACGGTAATCACGGAAGTCCTCCAGTTTACGCTGCATCTGAGCCACGGACTTCTCTGTCACACGGTTCTCCAACCACGGGGTTGTGCGCCTTATCCACTCCAACAACTGAGGAGACGAGAGAAGAGGAAAGGAGAGGACGAGAGAGAAAAGAAGAGGAAGGAAGTGGAGAGGAAAGAATGAAAAAGACGGATGATAAGAAGAAAAAGAAAAATAAATGAAAAGGGAAGAGATAAAAAGAGAGAAACACGAAAAGACAAGACCAAAGAAGAGGAGAAAAAAAAGTGAAGAGAAGGGTCAATACAGAAAAAGGGCAAGACAGAATAGATAAGAGCAACAAAGGCATGAGAAAAGGAAACGAGAAGATGAGAAGACAAAAGAAGAATAGAAACAACAGCGATGAGAAGAGACAAGTCAAGACAGAAGAAGAGGCGAGAAAAGATTGGATTTGCATATAAGAGTACAAGGTAGTGTGTGTGTATGTGTGTGTGTGTGTGTGTGTGTGTGTGTGTGTGTGTGTGTGTGTGTGTGTGTGTGCATACAGTATGTGTACCTCACTGGCCAGTCTCTCATATTCCTCCATCAACTTCTCGTTCTCCTGATTCACTCCCAACACTTTACAGATCCGGTTAGCAGCAGTCTCAGCCTGCACAGGGAGAGAACATGGCCAGATAATTGGATGCATGGATGGATGAATGGAGAGATAAGGATAGGATAGAGACAGACGGATGGATAGAAATTCCTAAAGCTCACACATTCACACACTATACCTGTTCTGCTCCAGCAAAAGCATGGTAGAAGCAAGACACATACGTCATTATGGCTCTCTCGTCAGGTTTAGGAGTATTCACAATGTCTAGGGGAGAGGAAAAGAGTGATTTAAAACAAGTTACATGACAGAAGAGGAAAAAGAGAAGTGAAGGGTGAAAGGGAGAGAAAGTGAAACAAAGAAAACAGAAGACAGAAAAGAGCAAAAGGAAAGAAAGGAAAAGATAAGAAAACAGTCTATACATTTTTCAAACTCCAAATAAAGCATTGTGTGATGGAATAACTAATAATTAATAATAATAATACCAATATTTTAATAGTATTTTTTGGCTTGAATATAATGCTCTAAGCCAATAAAAACACACTTTGATGCAAAACATAAATTTATTGCTACTGATTTTTAATGATCAATTACTAATCCTTGAAAAGGGTCTAAAGATGTTTTTTTATTCAAAGCTCAGAACCTTTATATCATATGTTGTTGAAACTCGCACATTCGTCACATCCAAAAACATGTAACAGTGTTAACTCCAGAGAGTCTCACCCTCAGCGTCCAGCATCTTAGGAATATCGAGGTGTTTCTCTGCCACGTCAAATGCCAGATTCAGATTCCCCAGAGGATCGTCCTGTACAGGCCGGAGAAATCGAGCGGTTATTCCTTTTTGCAAATTACAAGTGACACATACGTAAATACGGTTTTAACCATTTTTTAACCATGGTTTGTTTGTTTCAGCAGAATTTTCAGCCTCAAAGAGCCCAGAAAAATTTCTTCAACTAGAAGAAAGAGGTCTATGTTGCTCCCTTTTTTTTAGCTTCACACATAATTCTGATATACTTATTATTATTATTATTATTATTTTTTTTTTTTTTTTTGGAAACGGTAGCTGGGTCTTTGAGCACATGGTCTCTTCATAGGCATGAAACTATCAGGAGTGTCCATGAGATTGTGATGAGATTTCTGTGAATGAAGGCATAAAGGCGATAGACGTTAACAGCCATGACCTCACACCAAGCCATTTTCAAAGGTCTGGGTCATTAAAGGAGTTCCTGGGAGGCCATTGTTTCAGACGTGAAACAGAAACGTTCTACTTTGATGTAAGTAGACAATGCAGCCCAATGGAACCTTTGGGGGTGTATTTACTTTTTTTAATTATACCATGTTTTTTCGGACTTTGGGAGTGCCTAAATTTCTCAGCTGTTCATGTCTTAAGTCTAAAAACTATTTTTCTATTCTCAGATGACTTTCAAACAGTGGACAACTGATCCTCATGCGTCCATGAGTCAGATCTGATATCTGGGGTACCTGTGAGTGTGTGCATGTGTGCATGTGCGTGTGTGTGTGTTCTGTTGTTCCGTGTATACCAGTAAAAGGCTATGGCAGATCCACACAGACTTTCTGACCTCCTTTTACTAGAGCACTAAGCCTAGAACAAAAACCAGAGGATTACCCTGACCATAGTTTTACCTGGAGCCAAGTGCAACAGCTGTGTGTGTGTGTGTGTGTGTGTGTGTGTGTGTGTGTGTGTGTGTGTGTGTGTGTGTGTGTGTGTGTGTGTGTGTATGTGTGTGTGTGAGTTTCTGAACCGACTGGCCTGTCTTGTCTAATTAAATCTTTTGAATTCAGCATCAAATAAAATCACTCAACCTTATCGTAGAGATTCAAACAATAGCATACAAACTGCTAAAGCATTTAATTAAGAGATAACCCATAACTGTTTGTACAATATGTTAGCTAGCTATTATCTAGTTCACTACAATGTGTTTATTAGGTAGCTATTGCTAATTATGCTATAATTGTGTGGATGTTCATTAGGGCCCAAGCACTATTACATCAGCCCTATGTCGTCATAGTGTGTGAAGGGTCCTCTTGTTCTTCTATTCCAAAATTATGTCATAATGAAATTGGTATGTCCCCTTTAAATGCATAAGCCCAGTGAGCACACTGTCTTTCTGGTGCACCCAGGTGGCGATGGCACGGGCTGCTTGTGCATGGCATGTTGTTCCTGGCAACTAGAGTACTGTGCAAAATGTCTTAGGCACCATATTATAAGCTGTACCAGTTTTGTTATATATGTTTATCATGTCTGCATAATTATGTACAAAATCATTCAGTATTTCCATATATAACTTAAAAATTCACCAATAAATAACATTACAAGAGAATAGTATGCATGACTATATATATAGTACAAGACAGACCAGTTTTCAGATGGAAACAAAAAAACCTAATGTACACTTCTGGGATTTGTATAAAAATTGAAAGGAGTGAGTGTGACAAAGTTACCAGAAGAACTCATATTCTCCAGCAAGCTCCAGCAAACAGCTGTTTTACTAATAGTACTGTGCAAAAGTCTTGGGCACATACAAAAATATGGCATGAGCAAAAGATGCTTCTAAAAGCATTTCTGCATAAAAGGAACTTCTATAAAGAACCATAAAGAGCAATAAAGGGTAATAAAATAAACAGTCAACATTTGGTGTGAAAATCAGGAGTTTTAGACACAGATTTGTGCAGTTTTATTAGAAAACAGCTGTTAGGTTTTAGGCAGTTAGTATTGTTAAATAACCCATAATGTTAGCGAAATAGTGTTATATATTCAATTACAATGTGTTTACATTACATAGTTATTGCTACTTATGCAAAACTTGTGGCTTTCTTATTTAGCTATTGTAATATAGACCCTCACAGTGTGTATAAAATATCGAGCTATCAGTAATACATCTGTTACATGACGGTGTATATTTGCTGGTTCGTGCTATACAGCCCATAACTATATGTTAGCATGTTAGCTAGCATATTACATGTGTTAGCTAGCTATTGCTACATAACCCACTACTACATGTATGTTAGCAAGCTATTGCTACATTATCTACTGATTAACTGTGCATCTTCGCTAGCTACTTTTTAACCTAATACATTATAATATATTTACATTAAAAATATATTTATGCATACATTTAACTAGTTCTACCTACATTTAGTTCCCATAACTGACTTTGACCTTGTGTAGCTTTTACATGTTAATATTAAGTTGATTTTATGTCAATAAATTCTGTATTTAATTTAAATATGTTAGCCAGTCATTCCTACATAATCTATAACATCCCTTTATCTAGTTTAGGTTAGCAAACTATTGCTTATATAACTATATTATGTTAGTTAGCTGTTATTATTTAATTCATGATAGTGTGTGTTCAATAGCTAATGGTAATAACCCATAATTAGGTTTATGACTAGGTACTGCTACTGTATACAGTATAACACATAACTGCATGTATGTTAGCGAGCTCTTTCTAACTAATCAATTATAGTGTGTTTACATTCACTAGCTCTGGTTAGAGTTAGCTACACACCCTGTATCTTAGTGGGTGTTTGTCAAAAACATTCTAAATACTGTAGAATGTTTATGTTATGAACAAAAATGTTCGTTTTATATTTAGACTTGTAGAGTTTGTGAAACGTATAAAACTAGCAAAGTGTTTTATTTCTGTCACAGTTGCACCACAAACCCAGAAATTTGCTAAGCAGTTGCAATACTGTATATGCCGTATAATATACAATACAATGGCGGCGCACTGTTGCCTTGCACCTTCAGGGTCTGCGTTCGATTCCCATCTCGGATTCCGTGTGCATGGAGTTTGCATTGGGTTTTGGCAATGCTTGGTGGGTTTCTTCTGGGTAATCCAATGCACACTCCCACAGAGCAAAGACATGCAGATTTGGTTAATTGGGTGAAAGTCCTACCATGGTCATAAAAATGGGAATAAATACAATAGTCACAATTGCCCTCCATGGTCCCTAGATGGACTACAAAGGTTCCTGGATGGATGGAATATACAATATCATAACCCAAAGTGTTCTAACTATAAAATGAAGTACATGTTAATACGCTGCGTATTTACATCCTGTAGCCCTTTAGTTTGGTACACGCCATTAGTATTGTGTATTAGTAACAATGGGTTAATGGTATGGTCCTCCAGCCACTGAAGTAACTGCCCATAATAAACAGTGCCTAAAATAGGACCAAAAGAACACTCCCCATGGATTCTTTATTTTAACCGGATGACTATAATGCTCAGTCCATCAGTGGCACTGGCAGTTTATCACAAGGCATCTGTCAGCTATATTCTTGCAGCTATTTGAAGGATGGAAAAATTCAGTCTGTCTCCTGTGTCTACCCATCCACTATACCAAATATATCTCCCATCACCATTTTCTTAAAAAAAAAACATTAGTATGAGTGGTGATTCTGAATGAATCATAACTAACCCAGTAAAGAAGTTTTGTATGCAATGTTATGGCACAAGAAATCACTGGTTAGGATAAATCTCATGTCAGTTCCACATCAATGTGACCATTTCAAAGACTCTATCAGTGAAGTTAATAGTAGGGGTCAAAGGTTAACTTGGGGACACACGCGACACCTTGTTGAGCTTGGCGTAGTCGATGAGGTCGGGCCTGTGCCTGTGGATGAGGGCGCAGAACGCCAGGCCATCCTTCCAGCTTCACCATGCCGGTCAAAAGGTCAGAAAGTTCAACACGTTACCAAAAACATTTCTGGTCATTTCTAGTAAACTTCAGTTGATTTTAATCTTGAAAAAGTCAAATAAACTTCCACTAGCATTAGCATAAACCTCAGAATGACGCTCCCAGATGCTATTAAATACCTACAATAAACAGTATGGTGTTTTCTATTTAACTTAACTTTTTAACTTCCAATAGTCCAAAATATATTTTTTTAGTGTGTTGAGGAATATTTAACTTGTGATATCTTGTGTGTAGTTTGTAGTTTGTATACAGAGTTATAAGACTTACCTGACATGAAAGTTCTGTACATTAACATTCCTGTAGGGGGCAGTCTTCCTTTGACACCACAAGAGCAGGCCCTCTTTCGCCGAGGTTTCTAAACGACAACAGTCAGGAGAAGCATTCTTTACTTAACATTCTTTACTTATGCTCTTAAGCATGAAATCTTTCCCTTGATTATGTACAACCATACATTAAAAAAAATATTTACACCATCCATGGACGGGATAGTCCATGGGAGCAAAATTGGCTGTGCTCTCAGGGTAAACGAGGGGCAACATACTATACATGCCCTTCCATATCAATCAAAGAGGTGCTGGGCAGTTATGGGCATCTAGAAGATCACACAGACACAAAGCGGTAGATAGCACTTTCCTCTGAGTTTCCTTCCAAGAAAGTTTTCTTTCCAAGAGTTTTGAAAAGGTGCGGTTGGCTAGCTTCATATCCTTTGGAGAATGCATTTGATAGTCTTCAAACTCCCTAGTAAGTAACAGTCTTTTCGGAGAGTGCTCTGAAGATGGGTTGAAATTGAACATGACCATGGGTGAAAGTAGGCAGGTACGGTCTAGTACTGCGCTACACTAAAAGATTCAATGGCAATATAAAATACTGGGGAGAGGAGAGAAGCTGCTTGCCAAATCCCACATTCAACACCAGTCACTGAAGTACTTTCCGGGAAGGAAAACCTATCCGATAATGCTACGTGGTCTTGAACACCAGTTTGTCTCCTTAGTAACTGCTTCTAAGTTGTTCCAAAATTCCTCTGAACTTTCGGGGTGTTGTTCTGTTCATGGCTAACGGGAGCTATAAAGCTAACAATCTTTTTACGCAAATCTCTGTCTAACCCCTGATCAAGTTCACTAATTGGTATGTAGAACAAGAGATTATACACCCTAGATAGCACCCTAGCTTTCCATTTAACACTATTTGGGATTCAACCTCAGAACAGTTAGTTAGCTGAGATTATTCTAAAACAGAATAAGTGGAAGGAGAAACTTACGAGGGTTACAGAACAATTCACCATCTCCATGGTTTATTCTCCTCAACTTCTGGCTACACAGTATCAGTAAGAATTTAAACTTACTGCTTTCACCCCAAGATATGACTAAATCGCAAAGAAAGTCTAATTAAGTAGAAACTAACTGGTAGTTAGCGAGCCAACTAAACAGCTAATGTAATCACCTCGCTCAGGTGACATTGCAGTTATAGGAAAATAATCAATGACATTATGTTAATTAGTACATCCTGGAGTATTTGATTTCTTCAATAACAATATTTTCCATATTTCCAATATTTCATCTTTTAAAAAAAAGTTTTTTTTTATTTTAAATGTGATGGCACTGTACTTTTGTGGAACATCTACAGTATTAACAACTTTTGCTCTAGAAACTTGAATAGCATATAAGACAAAAAATACAACCTGGTATGTTAGAAAAGTGCAAATTTCTTTCTTGTAAATACCTTCCCGTGTTGAAAAACTCACAGCCTTATTAACTGTTACAACATGCTGACATTGGAGACTCCTTCCATTCTTCGCTCAATCACAGCTCATCTGTTTATTGTTATTCTTAGATTGTGTTACTATAGAATTATCACTACAACAGAAATAATACTTTCAAATACTATCTGAAAATATTTTGAATATGTATTTTTAAAACCAATCAGTATGGGTTTCATTCCAAATTTCTGTTTGCTAATTGTGACAAAAGAACAAGAATGATGGCGGTACATCTACTGTATGATAATCACACGATGTTATCCCCTTGTTTTACTCAAATCACCTCCTGGCTATATTCTATAGGAAATCTCTAGGAAAGTGTAGATTTTGGCTTTTTTTTTTGTTTGTTTTGTTTTTTTCCATACGGCATCAGTCCTGCTTTGTGTTTGCTATTTAAACTGAAGGATTGTTCACAGACTCACGGTCTAACATCAGAGTTTCTAAATTAGCCCCCTGATTAGGCCACTTACGCCTGTCAATCACCTCACACTCACATTCCTTAAATAACCCTGAGTAAACAAGGCAGCACCTCTGCTTCCCTCAGTTACAAATGAATCCGGTCACCTTCAGTGTCTTAATGAATCAACTTCAAGAGCAAAAAACAGTGTTGAGCCATCTGTGCCTTCCTACAGGGCTTTAAAGTAAGTATTTAGACATCCTTTGTGCTTCAATATAAATGTACAGAACATATGTTTTATTATTAGTGGAGTGTATTATTTTTGTACCTTCTACGGAGATGTCCTGAATGGCGAATCTCAAGATAATGGTCCAGATCATTCCGAGAGTCATCTTCACGTTCCCGTCTACGATTTCTGCACACACACACACACACACACACACAGCACATCAATACCGTATCACACAACAGAGCTACAGTAGCGTGAATAGTCAAATACACAACTCACTATATACTTTGTATAACATGAACACCGATCAGCCATAACATTATGACCACCACCAGTAAATTGGTGACAGGATCAGCAAGGTTCATCCATGCCTAAGGGGACCAAACGCCAGCCTGTCCCACAGAAAAGCCAATGCAGCACAAATAGATGAAAAAAGTGAAAAATGCTGGCCATGACAGAAAGGCACCAGAACAACCAGTGCACCACAGTTGCCCGGCAGGCAAAGAGCCCATGACCACCAACCCGGCCTCCAAACTCCTCCGATCGCAATCTGATCACGCAGCCACGGTCCTGGTACAACAGAGAGGCCCTGCAGAGCCACACCTCGAGGGGCCAGAGCCATCCTGGTGGCACAAGGGGAACCCAAAACCTAGGTGGTTTTATTGCTAAGGTTTTTCATGCTATGACTAGTCATGTATAAGTGACCGATGGTCCATGAGACTCATTGATACTGACGGTGTGAGAAAAAAAAAAAGAACCTTCAGCGCCAATAGAGACGAGCTTGACTCCTTTGCTGGTGATGAATTCGAGAGCTTTGTTGACGTTGGCTATTTTGTGAAATCGCATCTTCCCTCTGTCAGGTTTGGCTAATCGCTCACCTGGAACAAAATAGGAAATAAACTGAGCACAGAAAACCTATAAATCAGGTGGTTTAAACCAATAAACCAATTGTGTGTGTGTGTGTGTGTGTGTGTGTGTGTGTGTGTGTGTGTGTGTGTGTGTACCTGAAATGACTTCGAGCAGCAGCATGAGTTTGAGGCCATTCCTGAAGTCTTCCTCGATGTTCTCGATCTGCGTGCCAGCCTTACGCAAGTGTGAGTTACACCACGCAGTGAATGTCTAAGGGACACACACATGCACACACACACACACTTATTAGACATCTTCAATGTTTAAAGATATCGCTTTAAGAGAAGGTTTTTATAACCTATACTATGTGGTTTTTCATTCATTCCTTCATTTTCTATACCGCTTAATCCTGTGTTCAGGGTCGCGGGGGACCTGGAGCCTATCCCAGGAGACTTCGGGCACTAGGCGGGGTACACCCTGGACAGGGTGCCAATCCATCGCAGGGCACATACACACACTCACACACCCAATCACACACTACGGGCAATTTGGGAACGCCAATTAGCCTAACCTGCATATCTTTGGACTGTGGGAGGAAACTGGAGTACCCGGAAGAACTTTGTGGTTTTATAACTCTATAATTAACAAGAAGCCATAATTATCTCACAATCCTTTCTTTTCTCTCTTTTTTGAAGTTAATAAAAAAAAGCATTCCATATTTCAAATAAACTCTAATTTCCCTGTAATGGAAATTTTTTTAGCTTTACTTCTAACATTAAAAAGCTCTGACGCTGGAGACTCCTTCCATAAATGCTACATAAACATGTCCTTATATAAAACTGTTTGAATCTTTAAAATAATCAAACATTTACCATAATAATAGCGTAATCTGTTTATTATTAGACATAGATTAATGTGATTTGCAGCTACATTACTGTTACAGAAAATGAATCAACACCTTCTGACCAGTCAGAAAGGAGAATTTATCATCGTCATGGTTAAATATTACAATAACAAATGATGTGCTGTTCAGATGATGTGTTAATCTGAAGGTATACGATTACAGTTCAGGCATCAACATCGTGTCACACAAGTCTAATGGAGGATCACAGACCATAAATCACCCACAGAGTTCCCTCTGACACAGTGCCCAGGATTTCTTTTAGTCATTCCAGGAACAAGTCAGACTATCTGAACTGCTCTCCAGTAAAACCCCACCTTATCCTGACTTACGTATAAGCATCTTGTGTATATACAGTGGTGTGAAAAACTATTTGCCCCCCTCCTGATTTCTTATTCTTTTGCATGTTTGTCACACAAAATGTTTCTGATCATCAAACACATTTAACTATTAGTCAAAGATAACACAAGTAAACACAAAATGCAGTTTTTAAATGTTTTATTATTTAGGGAGAAAGAAAATCCAAACCTACATGGCCCTGTGTGAAAAAGTAATTGCCCCCTGAACCTAATAACTGGTTGGGCCACCCTTAGCAGCAATAACTGCAATCAAGCGTTTGCGATAACTTGCAACGAGTCTTTTACAGCGCTCTGGAGGAATTTTGGCCCACTCATCTTTGCAGAATTGTTGTAATTCAGCTTTATTTGAGGGTTTTCTAGCATGAACCGCCTTTTTAAGGTCATGCCACAACATCTCAATAGGATTCAGGTCAGGACTTTGACTAGACCACTCCAAAGTCTTCATGTTGTTTTTCTTCAGCCATTCAGAGGTGGATTTGCTGGTGTGTTTTGGGTCATTGTCCTGCTGCAGCACCCAAGATCGCTTCAGCTTGAGTTGACGAACAGATGGCCGGACATTCTCCTTCAGGATTTTTTGGTAGACAGTAGAATTCATGGTTCCATCTATCACAGCAAGCCTTCCAGGTCCTGAAGCAGCAAAACAACCCCAGACCATCACACTACCACCACCATATTTTACTGTTGGTATGATGTTCTTTTTCTGAAATGCTGTGTTACTTTTACGCCAGATGTAACGGGACACGCACCTTCCAAAAAGTTCAACTTTTGTCTCGTCGGTCCACAAGGTATTTTCCCAAAAGTCTTGGCAATCATTGAGATGTTTTTTAGCAAAATTGAGATGAGCCTTAATGTTCTTTTTGCTTAAAAGTGGTTTGCGCCTTGGAAATCTGCCATGCAGGCCGTTTTTGCCCAGTCTCTTTCTTATGGTGGAGTCGTGAACACTGACCTTAATTGAGGCAAGTGAGGCCTGCAGTTCTTTAGATGTTGTCCTGAGGTCTTTTGTGGCCTCTCGGATGAGTTGTCTCTGCGCTCTTGGGGTAATTTTGGTCGGCCGGCCACTCCTGGGAAGGTTCACCACTGTTCCATGTTTTTGCCATTTGTGGATAATGGCTCTCACTGTGGTTCGCTGGAGTCCCAAAGCTTTAGAAATGGCTTTATAACCTTTACCAGACTGATAGATCTCAATTACTTTTGTTCTCATTTGTTCCTGAATTTCTTTGGATCTTGGCATGATGTCTAGCTTTTGAGGTGCTTTTGGTCTACTTCTCTGTGTCAGGTAGCTCCTATTTAAGTGATTTCTTGATTGAAACAGGTGTGGCAGTAATCAGGCCTGGGGGTGACTACAGAAATTGAACTCAGGTGTGATAAACCACAGTTAAGTTATTTTTTAACAAGGGGGGCAATCACTTTTTCACACAGGGCCATGTAGATTTGGAGTTTTTTTTCTCCCTTAATAACGTAAACCTTCATTTAAAAACTGCATTTTGTGTTCAATTATGTTATCTTTGACTAATAGTTAACGGTTTTTGATGAGCAGAAACATTTAAGTGTGACAAACATGCAAAAGAATAAGAAATCAGGAAGGGGGCAAATAGTTTTTCACACCACTGTAGATTTCATATATTTTTTTAATAAACAGGAATCTTAGTTTATCATGTATTCATTACGGCACTCAACACAAGCAATCCATTGCCAATGCATGTGCAGAACTGTACATGGAACTGATTACATGTTGAATATGTGTAGATTGCTCCGAACAAACATGTTACTTTGTGTATGTTTGTATAGTATGCAAACAACAATTTGATATTAAACATGTAGATCATAAATAACTTATTCCCAAACTTAAGAAGGCCATGCTGAAATGTGAAAATCTCTTGCAGACGACCCAAACCTTTAATCACATATCTGACACAAATATAATTATATATTTTATGTTCATGGGCCTACAGCAGTGCTGTGCAAAGAAATTCACATTTATCCACATGCACATAAGGTGTAAAGCAATCAATGTAACAAGATCAGGTGGCAACTAGTAAACCGTTAAGCCTGTATTCTGACTGTTGGACACTGGAAAATACAAATACATTTCTTTGTCATTTATTTGGTTATGGTGTTGGTCCACTGAGTAAAAGGTCCCAGGTTCAAAGCCCAGCCCCATCATACTGCCACTGTTGGGCCCTTGAGAAAGGCCCTTGACTCTCAACTGCTTAGATGTATAATGAGATAAAACAAAATGTAAGTCACTTTGGACAAGGGTGTCACCCAAATGCCGTAAATGTAAAAGATTATGATTCTTTGCTAAAACAGCATATAGGATATGAACCGGTTTAAAAAGAAAATCAATAGAATAAATAAAAAAAATAACACAAAATGTAAATCCTATGTCTTTATGGGATTAATTAATTAATAGAATTAATTAATTAATTATTAGTTTTTAATGGGATACATTTTTATAAATATCATCTACATAGTGTAAATATTAAATCCTAAATATTTAATAGTAATTTTAAATCTAGTTTATTTATTTGTTTGTTTTAAGTGATCTAACTCACCTGCAGTACCTTCAGTGACCACCAGGTGACCACCACACTGGTGAAATATTTTATATATATATATTTTTTTTTTTTTAAAGCATTGATACATGTAAATGTTATGATGGTTGAAGTTATAATTAAAGTTCACTATTAAACTTGTCAAGAAAGTCTAGTAAAGATTTCAACATTTGACTAAAAAGAATGCACTCCTGCAACAACAGCTGGCCAATCAGGACGCAGCACTGTAGGCCCCTCCCACAATAGTAAAATAACCATGTGTTATTGTTGTGCCAGAAAGGATTCAAAAGCAAAATTCAGCAGCACAACTAAAAATGTTTACTTTTGCATTTAATGTTAATTTTTTACACAAGTCTAGTTAGTAACAGTAGAATAACTTACAGCTAATAGCTACAAGTTTCACACACACACTTTAAAACTAATTGTCACAAATCACCCACTTCAGTCCAACCAAGTTCTCAGTGCAACCAATTCTCATTTCATTTGCTTACATTCCCAGTATTCAATTGGACCAATCAGTTCTTACTGAATAGACTGTTTTTTCCATTCAACTGGTAGTGTTAATGACCTGTTACCTTCCGACGAAGACCATGAAGTTCCCTCGGTGTCCTAAAAATATCAAGGAATGCAGCTGGTACAGGGTCAAAATGGAAAAATGTGCACTTATCAAGTTCATACTACTTGCAGTAGGTTCTCAACTACTGTACCCTGTCAGGTTCTCAGTGCATCTATCATGCTGGCACTGATTTCCTACCAGGCACATGATGACATGCTCACCACATCTGATCAGACCGCTCTGTGCTTTCATCAACTGCTTATCACTTGCTTGGTATAATATGTCCAGTGCTTTTCATCAAAAAGTGATGGTGTGAGGAATTCGATCCAGTAAATTCTCTGAACATAAATGTTTAGACATCCTGATGCATGCACGCCATAAGGCAAGCAGTAGAAGAACGCAATATGAATTTCTTTAACTTGGCATGGGCCGACCATGGTCATAGCACAAGCCTCATGAGAACACTATTGACGTAGAACTCACACAATGTAGTGATATCTCATTGACAACTCAGTCAGAACGCCATCCAATCCTTCCCATCCGTGCCATGCTTGTTGTACTGCACATCAGTCCCTAAGAGGTGTTAGATGCATCGTTAACTCGTCAATGGAGTTGTTACTACGTCTTCCTGCATCTTCCTAAGTTCTTCCTGCGTCTCACTTCCTCAACTGCCATTTCTTGAACATTGGAGACAATATTACATGCTTACTGATTTCTACTGCTTTCCTGTCAAGTTCTATGAATTCAAACTGTGTTCATCCATTTTTTTAGGACGTAATGGGAACATGGTTCATTGTGACAGGGGTTTAAAGTTTTTGGCTTGAACTGATCACTCTCTGTCTATACTCCTTAAACCTTACTATAAGCAGTAAGAGCTTTCTGTACCACTGATGTCGCAACATGGCAGGCAATAAAGATGGGAAATAAATTATACATTTTAAAGAGCACAACCATGTGATAAGTCATCATCATCATCATCACTTTCATCAGTCCTACATCCCTGTCATTGATCAACATTGTTAATACAGTAATAGCATTGCAGGCATTTCATTTCTTTGAAGCTTCATCATTTTCTCTGTCCGACATATTGAATGGTCCATCTCTTCAATGGAAATGATTCACTCTGCTGACCGGTGTTTGGTATGATCATTTCCTTATTAAACTAGTACAATTGTAAGAACTCTATTAGACCAGTTGGCTTCTAATAGTTCTTCTTGACCAGTTGGAACATATGGTTTTATTTCTGTTTTAGCTCTGTCTCTGGCCCTTTGGTTATTTGCCCTATTGTGTTCACCTGTTGTGTGTTTACTTCTTGATCACGACATCTATTTATACCCTATGGCATCATAACATATTCCCAAATTCTTACTGTGCTTTTTTTAGAGCTTTTGGTCTGAACTTTGCAACTTTGCTCTGTTTCTCTACTATATGGCACACATTCTTTCTCATTTTCTCAGTTCATTTTCCTTGTCTTGTCCTGAGTTATACCATAGTCTCTGTCCATCTCTGTCTGTCCTTGGATTCCCCTGAATAAAGCACAAGCTGAGTTTACGTACTTGCCTCCACTCACTAAACTTCACAGGCATGTCCTAAAATCATAAAATAAGATTGCATCATAAAGATAGGATTTACAAATTAGACTGGAATTTAAATGCCATGCCTACATTTAAATGCTATGCCTACACATCGTGTCATAAAGTGTCAATTTCTGCTGATATTACAGGCTTCTGTTACTTGTTAGCTTTGTAGGACGTGTCTAAAGTTATTTATTGGTGCTCGAGAAACACTGCTTTTTACGACTGCTGGGAAACTATGTTCATGATATTAAACACAACCATTAACGAAAAGAAATATAAGCATCGTGTGTTAAGATGAAATGTGGATTGGGATTAATTTTTTTTGTACAGACTGTATATTTAATATTGTATATTCTCATGTTAAAACTGAAACTATCATTTTTGTTTAGATTTCTGTTTAGATTTGTTTTCATTATTTAACCTAGCTTGTAGTTAATTGTATTCCTTGTTCAGAAAAATAAAAGAAATTCAATGAATAAAATGATAGACAGGGACAAAGAGAGACCGGGCTTGGCCTGAAGTAGATGGAGCCCAGCTTTAAGCTGGTAAAAGCAGGACTGGACCCTGGTATTGTCATCACAGAGATCAAAGCTTCAACGGTGCAGTCCAGAGCGCATTCCTGACGAGGTAAGGCGGTAAAATTAGCTTGTTGGCAGGGTATGTTGTGATAAGTGAGCTGTGCATGGGATGGGGACCAGGATGAGGAAGTTGGCCGTGACCCAGAGACTCAGATTGGATGGGAAAGAATTTCATTCATCCATAGGGAGGACATCTGTCGGGTTATTGAAGCATGAATGGTGTGATGTGATGTGATGTGATGTGATGTGAAAGTACTGATTTATATCATAGAAAAAAAAATCTGAGTTTCTAGCTCCCCTGGATCACTATTTTATTTTAGCCAATCAGCACTGTTTATTTTTTAGATTCTAATTGGCCGTAAAAAACATTGTTTAATTTTCCACAGCTGCTTTAACATCAGTGATGACACACTTTGGAAAATGCTGCTGTGGAAAAATGATTAACGATAGGGTGTCACGATGGCTTACTGGTACCAACTGTAAGTGAACACCTGAAGTGTTTTATACTTCTTGTACAATAGGAATTCTAGTTAACATCATAAATTTCCTGTAAGCTAGGTGTTACTATGGAAACAATACCTGTGATGCACCTTGAAACCAGAACTAGAATCTATCAATAACTAATCAAGACCTTTTAACCAATCAAAATAAGAAATTCATCAGCACCATTTCATAACGCATGCCAAATATTCTAATAAAGGAAATTATAAATAAAACCCTGCTTTAAGTAAAAGTGAAATCTATACTCTCCATTTTTATTAGAACAGAAGAACGTGTGCTATAGTGTAGTGTAGTGAGAGCACCAAGTCCCCCACTTTACAGCACAGCTATTGTTCCAAACAAAGGAATTCCTTGCCAAGGACATCGGATTAAACCCCATACTGCATTTCAGTCCTGGAGGTTAAAATAACCTTAGCATCCTTGCTAATCCTGAGCACGTCATCATGTGTCATCAGCCATCTGTTGACGGCAAGCACATACCGAGCGCCTCGGGCCCCTCCAAGTGCCGCTATTGTTAGCGATGATGCCAGATTGGGATGGTTTTCTGAACAATCTCTCTGTTTTAAACAGATTGTGTTCTGTAGCTAACTCACAGTCGGCTATCTCACTATAACAGCTAATGAATAAACTATAGGAGTTGTATTTTGCTAGCGAAAACAAAGAATTAAACTATTTTAGGAGATATACTTTCGCATATATTTTTGTCCAAATAGCACTATAATCTTTAATATTCACAGAAACATATGTGTATAGAAAACGAAAATGTCAAACTCATAAAAAGTGTAAATCATAAGCACACATTAAATCAGGACGCGCTGCTGTCGAGATCTTTTTAGCGTCTCAGCCCCTTGGATAGTCTTGTTCAAGTGGTTTTTCATCAAAAAAGGATGTAGTGTAGATGCAGAGCTAAAAACAAGCATAGCTCCATCTTGAAGCTAGAAAGGATGAAGGACTAAGGTGGATCTGTACATTCGTAGTGATTTTTAACACTTTTATGGAACTATATATGGACAATAAGCTAACAGAATGGGATTTTTGTTATGTATAGTAGCTACAGTAGCAAAGTGCTAAACTTACTGTATTTTTAATTTTCGCTAATGTGATGCCATCAAAGCTGACCGTGGACATTTTAAGCCTTTGTGTATCTTTACTTCATGTTTAGTGATCATTTTTAAGGCGAAAGTAACAAAAGATGTATGCCAGAAACTACATCTATTTATAGTACAATTTGGTACTATCGTCTATCTAAGAATGTATCATTATCGCTCCGGTATAGAAGCACTTGTAGCTCCAGTACAGAAATAAAGAACCAATGATTACATGTTGGGGTATTCTGTTCATCTAAGGAAATTCTTGGAAAGCAAGGTCATGCGCCATTGTGACACAATGATATGGAGAGTGAAATATCTCCTGGAATTGGATGAAGGAGTGAGTAATCAATATTTTTGATGCCTTGGAATGAATGAATGAATTAATTAATTAATTAATTACATCAAACAGTAGCTTTCCTTGTTGGACCTTTAATATGTGTTTATCACCTAAAAATGTGACTACCTTTAATCATGATGTAAGATATATAATTGAACCATAAATAAGGTAAAGCTTTAAAGGTGCACAGCATCCATTTTTTTTTTTGGTTTGGTTTGGTTTGGTTTGATTTAGTTTTTTTTTTCCCGTCTCCATGGCAGTGTGTTTTCTGAGCTGGCACAGACTCAGCAAGTTTGTGTCCAAGCCTATGATTAACTTTTGGTCAAATCCACCAGATTGTGATCTGATCACATGCTTCAGAAGAGATTAAACATGAGAACATGACAGAATACTAAAGATTCAACATATTGCCTTCTATCATCCTTCTTTTAATCCCCCTATTTATTGAGAGAGAGAAAAAAATTAGTATGGTCTTGGAGTTTTGGAGTCGGATCTGTACTAAAGGTGAAACCTTTTACCAATAAATGAACCACACCAGGAACCAGTAGAAGGTGCCATTAGTACCCTGATTATTACTATTAAAGTATTGAGTAATATACAGTGTGTGTGTGTGTGTGTGTGTGTGTGTGTGTGTGTGTGTGTGTGTGTGTGTGTGTGTGTGTGTGTGTGCGAGACCTTGCGCTGTTGTTTTTCCCAGGCCGGGTCCAGCAGCAGGTCTCGGTCCCACTCATCCTCCTGCATCATGTACTCTTCCTGATAGAAGCCGTTATCGTACAGTACCGAGTTCTCCATCTCAATCATGTCGTTTCCCTTCAGTACACAAGTGTCACCTGTACTTGTTGCTCTAATTAGTTTTTTAATAGACTTTTTTTTAAAACAGCTCTTTAAACACTTATGTGTATCTACAATCTGGATTTCTGTTTTCACTCCGTATTGATGATCTTTCTCTCACTCCCTCTGTCGTCCCGACCGGCTGGCCACGCATACACCGGGGCAGCTGGCATTTAATACTGACAGGTCATGTGATCTTCTTACTCCCTCCCTTCCTCTCTCTCTCTCTCTCTCTCTCTCAACCGAATAGACTGTCCACTAACCTGATTTTTTTTTTTTTAGAAAGAATGACAAGCACTGAGTAAACATTAGTATTATGGCTGCATGATCTGTAAAGAATCAAACACTTGGTGCTTTGCACTAATAGGGAAATAATCAACGAGAGGGAGGTGTGATAAAGCACAGTTATTTTTAACCAGTATGAAGTTACTTATTTTACACTGCCTGGCCAAAGAAAGTCAAGTTAAAACCTATCCAACACATTATTAAAACCTGAAAGGATAATAGTAAACCCTCAACTTCACTGAAGAAATGTCATCAGAATGAAATCACTTTAAATCAGAGATCACTTAAAGTCACTTCTTTAAAAAATGGCAGAAGAAACCAATCGTACTTTGGGATTATTAAAGTACTCTATCTGTCTAAACAGCTGTGTGTCCATAAGGAAATCACTTAAGACTAATCAGAAAAAAAGGCTCCAGTTTGTTAGGGAGCATGAACAATGGACTTTGGAGTAATGGAAAAAGTTCATGTGGTCTGATGTGTCCAGATTGAGGCTATTCCAGATCGATGGGCGTGTCAGGGTAAGAAGGGAAGTGCATGAAGCGATGCCCCCATCATGCATAGTGCCCACTGTACAAGCCTCTGCAGGCAGTGTTATGATCTGGAGTTGCTTTAGTTGGCCAGGTCTCTGGATGTCCTGGAGGAAACTTTATAGAGTGGTACAACACATACATCATCAATATAAGATCTCCACCAAAAATTGTGCGAACAGAAATAAATATTATGGTGTTGCATGAAGCTGTTGAAACAACGCAGTGACATGGCACTGTTAGAGAATGTGGCACTTTTTTCTTTATCACTGGTACAATTATTATGATGACAAATGAAACATAACACTTTTTATCTGTTTGGACCTACATTTATTGTTGTAGTATTTGAAATGTATGTTATAGCATATCTCTTTAGCTGATCCTCCTTTTCAGAAAATCTCTCTCTCTCTCTCTCTCTCTCGCTATTTCACAGTCTCTCACAGTCTTCTCCGTCTCGCTATGTTGATAGCTGTCTCTCTTTTGCACTCTTTCTTTTTCTAGGTTTCTCTGTTGTGCTTTTTCTCAATCTCCCTCATATATCAATATAATGTCAAAAACACAAAAACCTTCATTAGAAAGGAACAAAAACTCCAGTATTTACAACTTAGGTTATGTTTTGTTGTGGATGCTTAACCTGTAATGAATAAAACATTTGGTGTGGTGCAGTTCTGGAGAAATAATCAAGGACAGGGTGTTGGGATGAAGTGACATTGCTACAAAATTAACTTCCTAAAATCTTTTATTCAACAAATACTACAATTTTCGAATTATTTCAGTTATTGTTTATTTCAGAATGACACATAACACTTTTGATCTATTTGTAGTTACTTTTATTTTTAAACACCGGAAAATGTGGTGTTATCGGAAAAGACATATTGGTATGATGATAGATGGTCTGTTTTGTCTTTTGCTGTTTATTTTTCCCAAAAACAAGCTGAAAGCTTGATCTAGTTGACCATAGCACATGTTCTTTCAGTCCATCGGAGATGATCTCCAGACCCAAGCAGCATTTCGGTGTAGAACTGATGTTTCTTCTTGCATAATAGGTTTACAGATTGTGTTTCTTGATGCAACAGTGGACCACGTTAAGTGACAATGGTTCTCTGAAGTACTCCTGAACCTGTGTGCCTAAATTTATCACAGTAGCACGGTAGTTTGTCATGCAGTACCGTCTGTGGGCTGGAAGATCACCATCTGTTTTTGCGACATTGCTTTACGCCGATTTCTCTGAACGTTTTAAATCTTTTTACATTATAAAAATACAGTAGATGGTGACAGACACGTCACAAATCCACAGAGTGGTGAGCTACTACACATCTGTGCTTGCACTCATTAACTGTTAACACTTGACCTTATTATTGTGGGTTTCAAAACAGTGTAATTTGAATATTTGGAGTGTGTTGCAGGCTTCATGTTCTACATTTGTTCCTCATTTTAAACATTAACTAATTTAGTCAGTCAAAACTTTTTGAAAAAAAGTTGTTATTTTGTATTTTTTCAGTTAAATAGGCTCAAGAAAATGTTACAAACTGGGGATATCTTTAACTTTTTCAATGTCTGCATATTCTTAAATCTAATTAATTTGATTTAATTGAATTTAATTGCCCTGCGATAGATTGAGGCGGGGTACACACCTCCAGGGTGTACCCCGCCTCATGCCCTGGGATAGGCTCCAGGCCCACGCAACCCTGTATACAGAGGATAAAGTGGTATAGGCGATGAGATAATAACTTTTGTCTATATTACTTCTTTCTTTAAGAAAATGAAAATAAATGTTTCATTGTAATGCAAGAAAGCATTTTTTATTTCTTAGAAAATACTTCCAAACACAATAAACTTTAATAAGTGCACTAAAACCAAATCTTGTGGGTCAGTGTAAGAGGAGTCATTGCTGGAGAAATAGTTTTTGTTGTTGTCTATTTTTTTATTTATTTTTTAGTTTTTTGTAAAAGGTTACTTCAAAAAAAGATTGCAAAATCTGTTAGCAAGGTAATTGCAATAAAAATTTTAATAATTTTTTTTTATCATTTTGATTGGTTAGAAACCTACGGCACAAAGGCGGGACTTAAATCAGAGTGGGTTTAGCCCAATTTAGAGCACTCACTCATTCAAACATCATCTATACCACTTATTTCTGTACACACACACACTACGAACAATTTGGGAACGCCAATTAGCCAAACCTACATGTCTTTGTACAGTGGGAGGAAACCGGAATACCTGGAGGAAACCCACCAAGCACAGGGAGAACATTCAAGCTCCATGCACACAGACACGAGCGGGAATTGATCTCGGACCCAGGACGTGCAAGGTGACAGTGCTAACCGCTAAACCACAGTGTCGCCTCATTTGAGAAATAATCTAAAAAGCACTTCTGTTGAAGAACTGTTCATTCATTCATTCATTCATTTTCTATACCGCTTAATCCTGTGATCAGGGTCGCGGGGGGCCTGGAGCCTATCCCAGGAGACTTCGGGCACTAGGCGGGGTACACCCTGGACAGGGTGCCAATCCATCGCAGGGCACACACACATACACACACTCACACACCACGGGCAATTTAGGAACGCCAATTAGCCTAACCTGCATATCTTTGGACTGTGAGAGGAAACCGGAGTACCCGGAGGAAACCACCAAGCACGGGGAGAACATGCAAACTCCATGCACACAGAGACGGGAATCGAGCCTGGCCGGGGAATCGAACCCTGGACCCTGGAGGTGCAAGGCGACAGTGCTAACCACTACACCACCGCGCCGCCTTTGAAGAACTGTATGCTTTAAAACTTATTTCACTAGAGGGCGCTCTCACATTGTCTCCCACACAGTTACATCATCTTGCTAGTAGACTCACACCCTTTCACACCATGTCTCAAACAATCTCACACACTGTCTCACACACTTTTTCCACCATGTCTCAAACAATCTCTCTCTGTTATATATCGACTTTCATTTCCTTATTGAGATCTGAAAGAATCCAATCCAACAACATAATAATATATTGTATAAATATGTAATAATAATAATAATAATATGTTTTGTTTTTAAATAAGAAATAAATCTGGATTCTGTCCGGTACATCACAATGTCTGGTCAAGATATCCCAACTGTCGAATCCCCTATAATGATTTTGACAAAAGTTAATGTTTCATAATCATCTTGATTCCACTACACTCCTGAATTCTCAATTCAGATGTTTAACATTTATAGAAGGAGTTACCTGGTGAGAAGTTGGGATTATATCAGCTATAATGTAAAAATGTGAAGATACCCAAGTTTTGAGGATGCCACACAACATTAATAAATGCAACTATAAATAGATTAAAAGAATCACCCATCTTATGAGACTTAGGGCACGAGGCTGGGTAAGCCATGAACATGGAGCCAATTTATTCACACACTATGGGCAATTTGGAAACAGCAATCAGTTATGCATATCTTTGGACTGTGTAGAAGGAAACCGGAGTCCTCGGAGGAGCATGGGGAGAACAGGAATCGAACCCGGACCATGGAGATGCAAACAATTCATGGCGTTGTCTTACAGGTAAGTAACCCCTTGGCTGAATTGTACTAACCTGTCGTTGATTATTGTTCTTGTAGTAGCTCAATGCCAGGTGTTTTATTCCTTTATTAGATCATTTATGTACATAATTTGCTTCATGACTACAGCATTTAGCTTCAAAGTAAACAAAGGAAAAAGGACAGAAGAAATCCACTCATGGAAGGCACATTATTTTTTATTTCCATAGAAAACACTTTTTAAAAAATTTCCATAGACACAAAAAAAAAAACACAAAGGTTTTGACCTTTTTGATAAATAAAACTCAAACCCAGTAACAGAAAAAATAAACCCTTTGGTCAGGGTGAGGAATTTTGGTTTTGTAAGAATGTCTGGTAGAAAGCTTAAACCCTGACTTATTTCTGTATATTAAATGGCTCCTTTGGTCAGAGTTGCCCTCTTGAATAAACATTGCCTTTGCTTTGTTCATTTATTTTTTATTTTTTGGAGTGTCCGCTGTTTCAGTGGTTAAAGTTTAGACTGTTTAAAGCTGTTAAAACTGTTGTCACATACAGCTGGATGTTTCAAAATGTGTGTGTGTGCATAACGGCGTAACAGACTCATGGCCACACAAAGGCCAAAAAAATGTGAGATTGTCAGTGTGGATCAAGGAGTGGAGGAGGAGGAGGAGGAGGAAGAAGAGAGGTTTTCTGTTCGTCATTCTGATTCGTTGAGGCCACAAGGTCGCCTAAACTCCTGGCCTCTCTCGTGGACCCATTTGTTTGACACTGGAATGAGCGAAAGAAAAAAAAAAAAACATTGTCAATGAAAAGAATTGGAATTTTTTTTTTTTGACACCTTATGATAGTGGCTCAAAGTGAGGTCCAGGAAGCATAGTCAGAGTCTAAGTTTCATTTTATTTTATTTTAATAAAAAATTAGTACCATGTGTGTAGGCACGTCAAATGAATGAAGAATGAAGAAATTGCACTCATGATTACATTTACATTTGGCAGATGCTCTTATCCAGAGCGACTTACATTTTTATCTCTTTATACATCTGAGCAGTTGAGAGTTAAGGGCCTTGCTCAGGGCCCAACAGGGCCAATTTGGTGGTCGTGGGATTTGAACCTGGGACCTTCTGAACCATAGATTTGATTAAAGAGTAAACTCACCCCATTTGCTGCCCACGAGTACAGGACAGGCGGCGTGCCTCGTGCTGTAATCTCCCTCTCCGCTGGGGAACAGGTTGTACCAGTATACTGCTGTTCCCTGCAACACCACACATACACACGCACACACACACACACTCATTAGCACACATGTTTGCAGTAATATAATATCTAATAATAAGTAACTCAGTATATAATGTAAGACTAGTGAAAGTTTAGACTTGCCTTTATGGGCCAAACTGCAGCTCCAACATCTGTGAAAACTGTAGCGCCCCCTGCTGGGACATCACTCATCTGCAGAACGAAATTCAAAAGGTTTAATTAATAGTTACTTAATTATTCATTCATTCATTCATTCATTCATTCTCTATACCGCTTAATCCTGTGATCAGGGTCGCGGGGGACCTGGAGCCTATCCCAGGAGACTTCGGGCACTAGGCGGGGTACACCCTGGACAGGGTGCCAATCCATCGCAGGGCAACACACACATACACACACTCACCCAATCACACGCTACGGGCAATTTGGGAACGGCAATTAACCTAATCTGCATGTCTTTGAACTGTGGGAGGAAACCGGAGTACCCGGAGGAAACCCACCAAGCACGGGGAGAACATGCAAACTCCATGCACACAGAGACGGGAATCGAGCCTGGCCGGGGAATCGAACCCAGACCCTGGAGGTGCAAGGCGACAGTGCTAACCACTACACCACCGCGCCGCCCTTACTTAATTATATTAACCTAATTATTAAAGATGCACGTTTCGTTTTTAAAGCTATCATTGTAGAAATGCATGATTACATATAATATAGCAGCTTTTGTAGTGTTCTGTTATTCATATGTGCAGCTCTCCAGACTAAACTATTTATAAACAAGCTTGGACAAAAATTACAACACTTATAGATTAAAGGCAAACATGGTTCTCATTTAAAGGTCAACTAAACACTAGACCTTATCAGGAAGAGTGCTGGTGTCAACCGAAGCATGAGTAAATGTCAAAAAATGTGAAATGGGTGGATTAGTTGCTGTACTCTTGAATGTGTGAATGGATAAATTGCTGTATGATTAGGTGATTATACGGAGGGCTACATGAGTAGATGGTTGGTTGGCTGAAAGGGAGGATGGATGGACAAATGAATGAACAGAGTTATGGATGGATGGATGGATGGATAGATGGGTGGATGCATGTACTGTATGGACAAAGACATGGCTCAATAAATTATTGGTTGGATATATAGAGAAATTAACACTGGGCTGGCTAGATAAAAGGACAGATGTTTGATGGGATGAAGGGATGTATCATTTTATAATAAGATAGATGAATAGAATATTGGCAAGATGAATTAGATAGATAGATAGATAGATAGATAGATAGATACATAGATAGATAGATAGATAGATAGATAGATAGATAGATAGATAGATAGATAGATAGATAGATAGATAGATACATAGATAGATAGATATTTTATTGGATGGATGCTTGCATGAAATGAAAAATGGATGGGTGGATAGATGGATTGTTGATAGATGGACAGACAGACTTTATTAATAGACAGATGAACAAATGGTTGGCTAGATAAATCAGTAGATGCATGGATGGATTATACACTCATGTATAAATAGACAGATAAATAAAGCAATGGCTGGATTAATATTTATATAGATGAATGATGGATGGAGTGATGGATGGATGGATCAATGAAAAGAGGAGTGATGGATGAGACCAATGCTCACATAAAATAGCCAGGTGGAGATTCTGTTGCCTGTGCCAAGCTCTTTAAATGCATCTGGCTCGTCTTTCTGTAAACACATTAATACCAAGCAAAAAACGAAGACAAGAATGTAAATACGTTGTTAAGATGATATTAAACAATTTTAGATACATGACAGGATTATCATCGGTCCTTAAATAAATAAATTAGATCAAGAAATATTCTTTATTACAATAACAGTCAAGCTTATGTAAATAGAAAATCAGTCCGTGTGTTTTAACTTTTCATCAGTAGCATGCTGGACTTTTGTCATTGATTACTGTTTGATTCTCAGTTTAGGTAAAGGAAATGTTAAAGTGTTCATAATAACAATACAGTAAACATTGAGGAAAGTTCAAATTAGTCTGGCTGTTTAGTGGAGATAAATTAACTCACCCTGCCAAAATCAAAATGTGGCTCATACTGTCCTCCAACACCGTAGTTTGCTACCTAAAAGAAAAAGAAGAAGAAAACACTGTAAGTACTATTTAAATAATTTACCAAATAAATGCATATCAAATCTTAACGTCATGTTCAACAGAGAGAAATTTTTGTTTCATCTTAAATGTAAACTAGGATTGGGCAATATGACAATATGTACAATATGAATTAATTTAAGTTAAGTTAATCCTTTATTTGTCACATATACAGTACATTACAGCACAATTAAATAACTTCTTCGCATATCCCAGCGCAACTGGGGTCAGAGCGCAGGGTCAGCCATGATACAGCGCCCCTGGAGCAGATAGGGTTAAGGGTCTTGCTCAAGGGCCCAACAGTGACATATAATTATAAGAATTAAAGTTATTTCTACAAAACAAAAAATGTCAGCAAGAAAATTTTTGGTTAACTGGTTTATGTTTATTTTAATCGTTCCAATAACAATAAAAAGAAAGGTAAAACATCTACTGTTTTAAATCTGTATAGAAATGATTCTAGAGATTGTAACAATAATAATTGCTATAATAAATTGTACACTGACATATCATGATATTTATATCAAAACAGTTTAGGCCAAAAAATTTCCACTCATACCAAACCTTAGGCAAATGAATTCATTGAGATATGTATTTTGTCTCATGGTAATGTCCTCAGGTATGTATACTTTTCACCATTAAGTGGAGCAGCCACAAGTAACTATTTACATAAACTTCTCCTTCCAGAACCCCTCATTAAACCAATAGTTTTACTCCCTCACCTGCAGCTCCTCGGCTGTAAGCATGTCTAGACCTGTGACATCCTCAATTCTTTGGTTGATTTTCTCAATAACTGGGTGCTCATAACTTGTCAACCAGGCACTAAAAGAGATGAAAGGTCAAATTACAATAAATTGCTACAGAAACATCTTCAAAGAAATGCTGTAAAGATTTAAAAGATTGCAGTTAATTGCAGTTTTTTAGTACATTCATTGTTAGCCATGCTAGTAAAGTTTCATTTAGCATGCTATAAAACAGACTTTTTGTTCACCTGGATTTTGTTCACTCAGTCATGTTTGCTAGTGGACTACCATTTAAAACACTTCAGTGTGAAATGTTTAAAGTGGATAATAATACAGCTCAAAAAGACTAAACTGAAAGAGTAAGCTAGCTAATTAGCAAAGCAGATTCTGGACATAAAGTTGCTAACCAATTAGCAAACATATCTCAGGTTTAAAGCTACAGTAAGTAGCTAATTAACATCAATCTTATGAGCTTAAAAAGAACTTCTTACTTTTAGAGTAATTAGCTATTTCTCAAAAATACCTTCAGAGCAACTAGCTAATTAACATTTACCTTATGAGCCCAAAGATGCTAGCTAATTATTACAAGCGTTCTCTGCTTAAGGATACTAGCTAGCTATTAGGCATGAAATTAGCCTATTAGCTAATTGTGACATAATACATAAAGTTAATGAAGTGCACTTGAGCAAGAAAAAAAATGAGTGAATATTTAAGCTCTGTGTTACAGAACAAAAAACCTGGTGTGTGAAGTCTGCTACATGCAAACAGTCAGTGTGATTGTGATCCAGTGTTAAAAAAAGAAAGAAAAGAAAAGATGAGAAAAAGAAGGATAAACTACACTTTTTAAAAAAATCTGTTTTCGGCAATGAAACATTCAATCACTTGACTATGATCTACTTTTAAATGCACAAATATAAAGTACAAATATAATCTGTCACTTTCTTAAGAACTCCACCCTAGTTACAGTGTTCAGCCAACTACTGTATCTAGGCTGCGTAGGTTAATTTAGGCCCTTAGCAGTCATTACACCACAGGACTGATAAAATCTATATTCTGATTGGTCAGACGATTGATTCATTCAATCTAACTGGAAACTGGGGTTTATGTCCTCTCAGACACACACACACACACACACACACACACACTAAGAGAGAGAAAGAAAGGGAGATCAGTGTGCTGCCTGAATTCCTGTGAAGTATGCTGAGGTCATGTGCTGTATGACTACAGAATACTGTTTTCTGATTGGATGAGAATACCCGTGTAGGCCCATGATGGGACAGCATGTCCTTTCTGTTCGGCTGAGGATCAACAGAGACTCATCCTTATCACCATGATTCACTTTCTTCCAACTCCCTCGCATTCCCTTGTTTCATTTTATTGTAATTTGTTACTATTTCTTCATCCTAACTCTATCTATCTATCTATCTATCTATCTATCTATCTATCTAGGATTGCATCTATTTATTTAACCATTTCTCTTCTCACTATAACTTTATGCATTATAACTTTATGTATGTATCTATCTAGTCATTGCTGTTTTTTCTTTTTCTCGTCCTTTTATCGCCTCATCTCTTACTTCTTTTCTGCTCTCCTCTATTCCACTTTTTTTCTTTCTCTTTTCTTCCTTAAATTCACTAATTTTTCTTATTCTCTTTTCTTTAACACACTCCTATCTATCTATCTATCTATCTATCTATCTATCTATCTATCTATCTATCTATCTATCTATCTATCTGTCTATCCTCTAACCTTAACTCCATTTTATTTTCCCCTTTCTGCAGGTCAAATCCCCTACAAACAGTTCTTGTCTTTTCTCCTTTTTTTTCCCCTTGAGCGTGCACTCCCTCACGTAGGCCTTATAAAAACTCTACACATGAATCCAGGCAGGGTTACAGAAACTCCACCCAATACACACAGACACACACACACACATATGTAATGAGCAGGCTTAGTTAAACCACTTCAGTGTAGCAGTATGAGTAGTCCTTCTATGTATAACTTCATTAAAGGGTATTTTAGTGCCTCAACTCAAGCAGCTAATTATGTGTCTGTGCGTGTTCGGGGTTGTTTTCGATCTCTTGGGAATAAGCCAGGGTAAAATCTGAAGGGGGTGAGGGGTTTTAATCTCTCCCACTTTCTCTCTTGTCTCCCCTTTTTTCCTCTCTCCTTCTATTCCCCTCCTTTTTGCTCTCTCTGTGCGGTCAACTCTGCCTTTACATGCCTTAAAGGTTTGATGGAATTGGGTTGAGTTACCTTTTGGAGACTCTGTACTGAGCCGTGGTGAGTTTTCCCGTAGCGGGGTCATGCACTGTTGCACGCCTTAGCTAATCCGAAGAACAGATAAAAGGGTAGAAAACAGGAAGGAGAGACGCGAAGGAAAGAAAAGAGGAAAAACAGAAAAAGAAAAAGAGAAGGTCAGTGATACTGAAGAGACTAGCAGCAAAACAGGGACAAATTTAATTAAGTTTAGAAAAAAATTATTAATTAGATCCCTTAATTCCATCACTTCACTTATTTCATAATTTGGAATTTTCCATAATGCCTATGGAAAATGTTTTTTAGTCCCTGTTGCATCGTAGCCATGTTAAAAACTATGGTAGGAAAAAAGCGAAGCACGCAGCATTTTTTCACGTCTTTCCCTCACTCTGAAAAAATATTAGAACCCCTCAGCAAGAGCACATCATGATAAAAAGATGTAAACTGTTCTATGATGTGTCAAAAAAACACAATTTGAGAACTTTAATATTTAGAACTTTTTAGAATCTATCCATTCTCATGACACGTGATTCTGCTGTGGGGTTCTGTGACTGGTTTCGGTGTCCGTCCTGTACCGAAATTTACCTCTTGCTGATCCTGTAGGGGGCGGTCTCGAGCACACCTGTGATAGGGTTCGATATGGTGGCCCTCCGCAGCTAGGAAGCCAAAAAACCCGAGTTAACGCTCATTAGTGTGCATTTTTAAACGCCCCGGGAGGTACTCTAACACTTAAACACTATACCAAAAAAGGTTCAGTCTAAAACCCTTCCAGAAAGTTCAATATTCTAGGCAAAACAGATATGTTTCCTGCACCTGGAGCAGGACTCTGGGATACAACAAAAATATCAGGTAGGTTGTGTTGCCTGAAAAATAGATTCTGTGATTTATCATGGTTCTCTTGACTTCCAATTACTAATCATTACTTGAGCTGAACTTTACTTGTACTTTAACTGGAATAAAGTTTCGAGGGGCAGCAAACAAAACCAAGCATTTCTACGATGTTAAAACAAAAAGGTCACATGACAGCCAGCGATCAATCAAAGGTCAAATCAAATCAAAAACTTACCCTGGGCTTGGCGATCTCTTTGATCTTTGCAATCTCTTCGTCGGAGATGATGTCGTGGTAACGAACGATGCGGGGACGGTTCCATTCGTCCTCCTGCTTGACGGGAGCCAGTATCAGGCGAGGATTGCGGTTGTTGTCAAAGTAGCGGCAGAACAGACGGCTCTGTCTACGAGGAGTCTATGTTGCCATGGAGAAAGTAAATCACAGATTTATATTAATGTGTTAAATCTAATATGTTACAGTTTTCTATAGCAACCATGTATTCACAGGGACTTGCATAGTGAATCTTCCACATAAACTAAGCCTAAGAATAAATAGTTGTGTACAAATTTACACATGAAAGGCATGTAATGGTTACATTCATGCATCAAAATTCAGTTATTTACAGCTGTTATAACTGAAGTGAGAACCGAAAGGAACGAATTCCATGGAAGAAAGTGAACGGAGATGATGAAAAAGAAAAGAAGGTGTGGCATTCTCACCATTTTCACGCCCTCTCCTCTGCACAGCTGCTCGTATCTCTTCCTCTCAGGCAGCGGGTCTCTGGAGCGCTTCAGCTGCACATCTCGTTTATCCACCTGTTTTTCATGTTGGTTATCACCTTCTGCAGCTTCCATGGCTTTCCTCTGCTTCTCCAGCTGGACTTCAAAGTACTTCAGGTTTCCGTTGGCGCGCTGGTGAGTGGGATCTGTCGACCACATGGATAGAAACGCATAATTGGCCCGCTTGTATAATTTGAGTATCATGGGCTGCTCAAGAGCAATTTTTCGCTAAATGTAAATAAAAACATGATCAGTAATCAGTTTCATTACCCAGTTTGAGCATCCTCTTGGTGAGCTCCAGAGCTCGGTCTAACTCGCCCTGCTGGTAGATGGCGTAGCTGAGGTAGTCTAGTATGGTCACCTTGTCCACGGATGAGTCCTCTCCCTCATCCAGCTGTTTGAGAGCCTGAGTCATCCACAGCTCAGTGTGGTAATAATCCACGTCAGAGTACGCCACCTTCCCCAGTTCGAAACAGTCCTCCGCTGTCATGCGATTCTTATGGACCACACCTGTTCAAGAAAGCTGACTTATTACTGGATTTTTACTAAGAAATGGTATCTATAAGCTAGTATCGAACATTGTGCGAACACCTACACATACTAATCAGTCATTAAATGATGAACACTGGCATTGATTAGCTCATTACAATGGTGCTGGGGTGGGATATACTAAGCAGCAAGTAAACATTTATCCTTGAAGTTGATGTGTTGGATGCTGACAAAATGGGCATGTGTAAGGATTTGTGTGACTTTGACAAGGGCCGAATTGTGATGGCTAGACATCTTGTGGGCTGTTCCTTGCCTGCTGTAGACAGCACCTATGAAAAGAAATCCTCGGAAGAAACAACTGTGACTCTTGTTACTGACAGCTTGGTGCCAGATGCCAACGCACACCTTCAGAAGTCTAGTAAAGGGTCAGGGCTATTTTGGTGGCAAAAGGGGATGTACTCAGTTTTAGGATAATGTTATAACTGTTCAGTGGTGTCACTTTCGCTAGTTCAGTCATTTTGTCTATTAATACATATTAGTTTGAAGGTTTGAGAATGGGTTTAAATAATTACATTTGTACACACATTTCATCGACAAATGATTAAATACGTATAATTTTCCCTAATAAAAGTATAAAACATTATTTCATTGTTTTAGACCCAATTTTCTATTTTAGCCACAATTATCATTATCTTTTTTTTTTTTTTTTTTACCTTTTTCAACAGTAATAGATGTTTTTAGCAGTAATGCTGTTTTTACTATGTTATGTTTCAGGTTTTTAGCCAAAGTCTTATTCGTACTTTATAATATTCTGATACCTGTACTTCTTGCTCTCTATAAGAGCTCTACACCTAAATTCATTCATTCATTTTCTATACCGCTTAATCCTGTGTTCAGGGTCACGGGGGACCTGGAGCCTATCCCAGGAGACTTCGGGCAGTAGGCGGGGTACACCCTGGACAGCGTGCCAATCCATCGCAGGGCACACACACATACACACACTCACACACTACGGGCAATTTAGGAACGCCAATTAGCCTAAATTGCATATCTTTGGACTGTGGGAGGAAACCGGAGTACCCGGAGGAAACCCACCAAGCACGGGGAGAACATGCAAACTCCATGCACACAGAGACGGGAATCGAGCCTGGCCGGGAATCGAACCCAGACCCTGGAGGTGCAAGGCGACAGTGCTAACCACTATACACCTAAATTACCAGAGAAAAATTTTTAACATTTCCTTTAAAGATATTTTACTACGAGATTGTGAGAAATTATTTACTCTAAGATTTTACATCAGGTTTGTAGAGTTATTTCGTCCATGACTAAAATGACCAGTCAATTAAAATCTCTCTCTCTCACAAACACACACACACACACTCACACAGAGACACACACACGTACCAGGCAGATCTCCAGCAGAGATGGTGTTGGCCGAGAGCTGGTATGTGTCCTGCAGACGGAGTAAAGCTTTCGCAGCTCCTTTCTGATCGTCATCATTGGGAAAGTACTGCCTCTGCACCGTCAGATTAGAGATAAACCCTACAGAGTGAGAAGGAGAGAGATTTTTAAAACACCTTTAAAACACACATTAGTAGAAGAAGAAGCTAACAGTGGCAGTTAGCTAGTCAGCGCTCTGTCGTTATATGTAAAATATTTTTTTTTACAAAATTAAAACGTACCATCAGTGGTGTCGCTGAGCACGAGGTTCTCCACGTCGGCCCACTCCGTGTTCAATCTCTTCATCAGCTTGAAGGCATTGACCGGGTGACCTACGAAACGCTCGGGGTCCTCCATCGCCGACGATGTCAGAGAATCTAACTTCTCAGCCCATCTGATACACACACACACAATTTTTTCATTGCCATTTTCATCCTGTTCCATTCCGCACCATTCCTTTAACCCTGTTATACTTTCTTCCTTATTTTTATTAGTATTTTATCTACTTCATTACTTTTCTTTTTTTCCCCCCTATGCTGCATCATGAGTGACTTTATACAAACTAAGATTCTCATTTTATAAAACGAAAAATAAAACTTGGAGCATGATAAAATTCTTACATATTGTATCTGACATATTGATATTTTTTTACACTTACTGTTTAACCTGCTGCAGTTTTTTCTCCTCGGCTTGGATGTAATCTTTCAGCGATGTCACTAAGTCCTTCTCTGTGAACAGCAGGTCTGTCATCTGACCTAAGGGTTAAAGGTGAAAGATCGAATTATGCATCAGTTAGAACAGGTAGTAGTGCAAAATTTTTTTAAAAGCAAAGGAAATGAAAAAAAATTTTATATGAAAAAAGTGTATATATTATTCTATTATAAGTATAATTTAGCAGTAAATCATTATTTCACACTTCTCCCTTTACAATGTTACATGTTGATGTTTGGATTTCTCTTTTAAAAAAGAAAAAAATATATATTTCTATAATGTGAAAGTGAAATAAAGGTCGCATCTCACCAATTGATGTGAAGAACTCAACATGAGCGTGGAGAGCTGGGAGAACCAAACTCAATATTAACCAACACAACGCCATCCTGGGAGAGAGATCGAGAAAGGGAGAAGCACAGATGAGTAAAACACAAACTATTCTAAACAGAACAGGTTCCAACTGCACTCCTGTTGAAGATGATCTAATACACTGAAATACACACACGCACACACACACACCGGTTTAATCTGACACTGAACAGACAGGAATCAGTATACAGACAGGATTACATATTACATTCAGCTCAGCCCTCTGTGTAGTTCCATACTGTTGGACAATGATTTACAACAGAGATAATTTAGAGAGCTACATCAAGACTGTGATCCTGTAGGAGAGTCATACAAAAAAAAACATTCATACAACATTTATACAGCAGTCATTTAGCATTCATACAACAGTCATACAGCAGTCATAAAAGTGCATATTTAGCATGCACACTGGAGTCCCACAGCTACCATATAGCAGTCATACAGCATTCAAACTGCATCTCCTACAGCGGTCATAACTAACTAATTAATAGCAGAGGAAATATAACCATCTACATTCATTCCAAAAATATAACAAGAAAATTAACTATTCTGCATTCGACTTGAGTAGGAGTCAACGCCCAGCCAAGAAAAAGCCAAACAAATCAACCCATCAATATAATCTTTTACCTTGTCATGACGGTCTTACATGATTGTTTACAGAGTGACATCACAGCAAGTTACATTGCATAATTAAGTATCTGTATTAGATCATCAGCATCAAGACAAAGTTGCAGTTGTTATCTGATACACACACACTCAAACTACAAACAAAAGTGCACATTGAATGTGTCTCACCTTCTCACTTTTTTTTTTTCAAAAAGTTGCTATTGGTCATATTTTATTGTACGTACTATTTTTTTTAAACATATTTTTTATTGTAAATTATCCATTTTCTGGATCCATTTTCCACCCTACCATTCTCGAGAGAAGTTAACAAAGTAAAAATTTCTTTAGTACTTGTACATATGACAATAAAACTCTTAAACCATGAATAAGAAATCTGCTATCGCTGTAAATTACCTTCATGTCCCCAAACTCGGCTGTATTTATGCATTTGCATTATAAGTGTATCTGTGTATTAATAAAGCTGAATAACAACTTATGTGACAAAGCATAATACAGTCTGTGTTTAGTTAAACAAACACATCCTTAACCTCAAAAACACCTTCAAACCTCATTAAAACAACCCCTACCCTCATATAGCCACACTAGACTTGGAAAGTCTGGAACAAAATGACATACTTATGACATAATACTGAGCGCGTGTAAGAGATCTGTGTGGGGGTGTGCGTGTGTGTTAATTAAACACTTACACTACTTGCTTAAGAAGCCACATGGAGAAAGTGAGCGAAGGAATATGGTGAGCACACACACACACACACACACGTTGTGACTGAGATTTCAGAAGAGATCTGCTCGCCATCTGCGTTCCCTGTTTGTACACTTAGGTTTGTGTTAAAATAATTAAATCTGCTTAAACACATACTGATGGCAGATCAGCAAGAGTACAAGAATCAATGCAATAATTCGATATTTAAATTAGATTAAATATAATATGATACAATACAGTGCTATATAATACTATATTGCAAGCCACACTTCTTTCTCTGACAGGTGAGAAAGTGTCTGACAGGAAAAAGAAATCACACAAAATTGGTCTAAATGGTGTACTGTACAAGCCTAATACAGATGTTTGTTACACAGCTGTTCTGATTTCAGTTAGGATTGATATATTGATTATTAGGCATGGGAATCATCAAGGGCCGATATCGTCAGAACGATATTATCACTATTTATATTGCAATTCTGTAAGTATTATGACTTTTTAAATTTTTTTTTACAAATCAATACATAATTGGAACATACATACATTTAAGAGGTTTCACAAAATAGACAAAATAGGGTTAAAAATAAGAAACAGAACTATACATTTTTTAATAAAAAAAGTAACAAGCATGAATTAAAATATATAATAGAATTTTATCAAAGAAATAGAGAGAGAATAATAGAAAATAAGTTTAAGGCAAATATAGTGTTGATGGAAAAGTCATTGCTTGGTGGCTTTGATGGGTTTTGTGTTGCCACACACTGGTTGTTAATTAAATAAATGCTTATAATAACCAATTAAACAACAACGAAAATTTGCATCTGTAATTCATGCACTTCTCTTTACACCTTTAGGGATAACACTAATTATTTCAACACAAATGACGAGTAAAAAAAAAAAAAGCAACAACTGATTAAGTTTTAAAACGTGTCTGCTATTTGCGTTTTAATAACAACACTAATAAAAAAAAAAAAATAATAATAATCTTCTCAAGAAATGTGACGTCACATGATGCAACATCAGCCCAGATGTGCGTTCGTGACCATCCGCGAGTCCTGCATGGAGACCTGCGATCATCCCGAGCTGAGAAGTTCTGGAACAGACTGCCACGTGTTCAACAATCCCTCCTTCCCTCCCTCCCTCCCTTTACCCGACCCTCCCTCTATCCCTCCCTCTTTCCCTCCTTTTACTTCAACAGGTCTTCCTTATCTTCGCCTCAGGGAATGAATTTCTACTTCGGCTTTACAGCGCAGGAGACTGCAGGGTAGACAGGGGCTGATGGGTGTGTGGGGAAGAGAAGTGCTTAGAATCGGAGTGGGGGAAAAAGTAAGAACGAGTGTGAGAGGGAAGACGAGACGAGAACGGGTATACCGGAATAAAATAAAAAATAAAAACAGAATGAAATAATATGGACCGATTGTCACGGTTTATATATATTTTTTTCTGTCTGTTAGTTTGTTTTCGCTTTGCAGGTAAATAGGGTAGCAGAATTGGAATCATTCGCGCGCACATCAAACTTCCTCCAAACTTTTCCCAACTTGCCAGAGGAAGTGTACATTGTAAAAACTTTCTAATAAAGCAGGCTAAAAGAAATAAACACTACACCTTCTTTAACAAAAAAAAAAAAAAAAAAAGGCAGGGCTAAAAAATAAAGCACTACACCTTCTAATAAAGCAGGGCTAAAAGAAATTAAATAATGACTCTTTATAATGAACTATAATAAGCATTTCACAATCAGTTCATGCAGTGCTACTGTATACAATTCAAGCTGCAAGAAAGAAAGAAAACATTTCACCACCAAACAATAACATTCCACCAAAGTTCCCGCATGTTCTATACTGTAGATCATGAATGACCTCCTCACCTGTTCACCTTCTCAGTTCCTCTACAAGCGCTGGAAGAGCCTCAGATTGCGAGCTGCTCAGGCTGATACACCGGCTCCTCTCCACTCGACTCTCTGCCTGTCTTTATTCCTCTCAGCCGTGTTTTATCCTGTCGGCTCTTGTTTCTTCTCCCCCACTCGCCATCTGCTGGTGGAGATCCTCTGTGGTACGTGCCGACACTCACACTCCAGTCTGTGGGCGGTTCGTTGAGAAAAAGCTTCACTGAACCGATTCTTTCCAACAAACGCATCTTAGTGAGTGGAATGATTCGACTCAGCAAATGCAGACGCGTCTCATCATGGCGCTTTTCCACTGCATAGTACGGCACGACACGGCTCAGTTCTACTCACTTTTGGGGGGTTTTCCACTGGGAACAGTACCTGGTACCTGGTCCTTTTTTTAGTACTACCTCAACCGAGGTTCCAAGCGCACAGAACCGTTACCAAAACGTGACGTGTAAACACTGCTGGTCACTGATGGGCCGGAGAAAATCGTCATTACTGCGTCACCGAACTTGAGACACGAGACACAACAGAACCGCTATATTTAGAAACAGCCAGAAAAGGATCGCACGCACCTTGGCATTATAGGCCAAGTGTTCTCAGAAAACAAGAACTATTTCTCATGAACGTATTCAAGAAACAAATCCTAGAATTATCTTAATTCGTATTTATGAAAATGACAATATATATATGAATCTTTTCAACATGTATACATTTACATTTAGGCATCATCCAGAGCGACTTACATTTTTATCTCATTACACATCAGAGCAGTTGAGGATTAAGTGCCTTGCTCAAGCGCCCAACAGTGGCAACTTGGTGGTTGTGGGATTTGAACCTGGCATTTTCCGAACTGTAGTCCAATGCCTTAACCACTGAGCTACCCCTGTATACTGATTTAAAGCTGCTCAATGGCAATGTCTATTCAGAAAAGCACAGTATAAATAAATAAAAAACATGACTTGTTAACCTTCAATCTTTGATCTGATTCACCTAAATGCCTCATGAAATAGTTTTTATTCATAATAAAAAAAATTGTCTTCAAATTTTATATCTCCAAGCTGGGATCCAGTCTGCATATTTGTCTCCTCAGTTTCGCTCAGTTGTGTGCGTGTGTGTGTGTGTGTGTGTGTGTGTGTGTGTGTGTGTGCATGCACCTCAAAAGTCATACTACAAACAGAAATAAATCAAATTGCAGTGCTGGCTCATGCTGATGTTTAGTGTTTATGTGACAGTCGATGCAGATGTTCATCACTAAGTAACACTTACGCCTACAAATGAAAATGGAGCCTTGGAACTTGTCTTGTGTGACTGTATAAAAGTAAGTCTTTTACAACATATTTTTATTAGTGAGTATTAATTATAATAAAAACAGATTTTATTCTTATTATTCTTAAAACATAATTAAAATAATGAAGGTAATAAAAAAACTAAATCATTGGTCTGATAGAAAAATAGTAATTTTTCCATATGTGCAACAAACTGAATGGAGGTGCTGACATGAACCAAACATTCTGTAAGCGCACTCAGACTCACACAAAGTCCTACAAGAAATTGTTGTCCTTAATTCAACAAAATTCTGAAGCATTTGACTTTAATCTTTAATCCGAAAAATTGTATGTCTTTAATTATAGGCACTCAATGTCATCTTATATAGTTATGGGTGCTCTGTAATTTATATTCCCTTGTGTTAAAGTGATATTTGTTAATTTATATTACTAACCAGGTCTATAATTAAACTTTATCTCTATAGGCAAGTTTCTAAATGTAGATCGTTTGCAAACTTTTTAACACCCCAGCAACTAAGCCAAGCTGTTGCTCTGGTGTGAAGTTTGAGAAGCTAAAGAATTTATACGATGGTGTGTTTTTGTTGTTTGCTTGTGAAGCATAGCTACTATTCTCGTCGAATTTACATCCAAAATAGAGCCATGGTGATAAAAGAAATTTGCACTTTAAAACATGGCTTAGGTGATAAATTCAGTCTTAACAACCAAGCGGTCATGATTCACTGCACATGTTCCCTGCAGAATCTATAGGTAAAAGAGTGTAAAATTATTTTACACATATGAGAATGTGTCATTTATTCCATATTAATAAAGTATACAATGCTAAAAACATGAAGGGAGCAAAAAACATGAAGGGAGCAAAAAATAAATCAATAAAAGATAAATATAAAAATATAAACATATAATAAATATAAAGTAAAAGTATCTTACAAAAGTACCTTATCCATATTTAATTTAGATCAACTTTCTTGATCTTTCCAGTAACATTCACACAGACATTATTAACTGTTGTTATTATTACTGCTGAAATGTTTCACTTGGCAAGTGATTGGAAATTGGTCCAGAGCAGAGGTTCTGAAACTTTGGGCACCCCCAACACCACTTTAAGAACCACTGGTCTAGAGCATGGGTTTTCACCAACATAAAAAAAAATAACTTTTCACATTTTCACATTTTCATAGCTCCCAACCTGCTATAATAAGGCACACACGTGTGTCAAAAGCAGGACAAACCTAAAGGTAAAGGACTATTACGTGTTTAGACAGAGACTTAGCAGACTGACTCATTGGGTTCTGTTGCACATTCTCTATCCCTGGTGTCCTTCTAAATTACTAGTCTCTGGACAATTTCTGAAACAAGAAGTTTCAGAAGAAGCAGATTCTAAATTCTTATTCTGATATGTGAATAATTTTGTATCTCTGCTGCGTGCAATATTCAGATATTTAATTGTTTGCAGCTTATATTACCTGGGCTGTGCCCTTCCTCTGCATAGAGCAGAATGATGGAAAACGCCTGTAGCTGAACACAGCTTATCAAACAGCCAATATCCTGGTGAATCACGGTCACACTTGCACGTGCCGTTACCAGGTGACTCTGCTTATACCCGTGTTTCAAAAGAGATTAACTACATAAGTAGACAAAGAGTACTTTAACAAATACTTATGAAAGGTAAATAGACTTGAGGTAATGGGTGCATGTGGGGCAGTTAATCCGTTATGCACCTGCTGTGGCATCACTCTATATTAGCTGTTTCTGGTAGGGCAGGAACCAACAGCTCCTCTAAACAAATACAAACACAAACATACAAATCTTTTTCTAGACTATTATCTTAATCTATACCTCTTTTTTGGTGCTTTCACACAAGGCACAACTGATTTGTACCATGCCCAAGTACGATCGCTTTCTCCACCATAAATTACATAATTTAGCTAAATAATTGAGGGTATTGGTGGCTCTTCGGTAGCTTTCTTGTCTGCCATGCGGAAGGATTGGGTTTAGTTCCCAGTCACTCATGCAGTGCTGGTCCCAAGTCCGGATTAAAATGGTAGGATTGCATCAGGAAGTGCATCCTGCGTAAAACCTGTGCCATGTACTGTGTGGATGAGATGGTCCGCTGTGGCAACCTATCGATGGGAGCAGCCAAAAGACCAACAACATCTACTCCAATTCATAATTTCTTTTAAGTAAGGATGTGCGACTATCACACTAACAAATATAGTTGTTTATACTTCCAAAATGTAAAGTACTAACTTTATTTAAACTAACACAGGCAGGTTAACTTAAAAAAACACATGAAAGTAAAAAAATCTTAATTGCAGAACTCTGACCAGCTTCCCTGCCCCTGCTGAAGAGAAGCACCCCCAGAGCATGATGCTGCCACCACCATATTTGACAGTGGGGATGGTGTGTTCAGAGTGATGTGCAGTGTTAGTTTTGCGCCACACATAGCGTTTCCATTTTGGCCAAAAAGTTCCATTTTGGTCTCATCTGACCAGAGCACCTTCTTCCACATGTTTGCTGTGTCCCCCACATGGCTTGTGGCAAACTGCAAATGGGACTTCTTATGGTTTTCTGTTAACAATGGCTTTCTTCTTGCCACTCTTCCATAAAGCCCAACTTTGTGCAGTACACGACTAATAGTTGTCCTATGGACAGATTCCTCCACCTGAGCTGTAGATCTCTGCAGCTCGTCCAGAGTCACCATGGGCCTCTCGGCTGCATTTCTGATCAGCGCTCTCCTTGTTCGGCCTGTGAGTTTAGGTGGACGGCCTTGTCTTGGTAGGTTTACAGTTGTGCCATACTCCTTCCATTTCTGAATGATTGCTTGAACAGTGGCTCCGTGGGATGTTCAAGGCTTTGGAAATCTTTTTGTAGCCTAAGCCAACTTTAAATTTCTCAATAACTTTATCCCTGACCTGTCTGGTGTGTTCTTTGGACTTCATGGTGTTGTTGCTCCCAATATTCTCTTAGACAACCTCTGAGGCCGTCACAGAGCAGCTGTATTTGTACTGACACTAGATTACACACAGGTGCACTCTATTTAGTCATTAGCACTCATCAGCCAATGTCTATGGGCAACTGACTGCACTCAGACCAAAGGGGGCTGAATAATTACGCACACCCCACTTTGCAGTTATTTATTTGTAAAAAATGTTTGGAATCGTATGATTTTCGTTCCACTTCTCACGTGTACACCACTTTGTATTGGTCTTTCACGTGGAATTCCAATGAAATTGATTCGTTTGTGGCTGTAATGTGGCAAAATGTGGAAAAGTTCAAGGGGGCCGAATACTTTTGCAAGCCACTGTATATATATAATTTATTATTATTTTTTTTTTTACATATTTACAAAATTACACACAGAATCATGGTGGCAAACCGTCCTTTTTAGTCTGAGTGTTTGAAATAATGTAATTGTGAGATGGTTTGACAGTGACATTTATCTCTGGACAGGAGGCGCTGTTTTCTCCTGGATCAGAGCTCTGGAGGCCAGTGGTGGAGACAATATGGCATTTATCAGACCTGCAGGTAGGGGGAGGTATACAGAAAAAATTATAATAAATAAAGGTTTAATAGGAAAATATGGAAATATATGAAGATGGATTAAAATATTCTATTTTAACTAAAATACTTGGTCTGAATTCTCTATACCCCTGAGCAATACTATTACTTATGAAAAGTAAAAGCTAGGTTAAATGTTTACTAAATTGTCTGATTAGCTAAATATCTTATGACTTAATAAGATCTTATGATTGAAGGCATCTTTAAAGAAGGAATGAAAATAAACAACTCTAGGAACTCACCTGGACAGTGCAATGCCCATGTTTTAGGATCAAAGGTATTCAGGATTCACAGCCTTCTTTACTGCTAAGGGCCAAAGGGTACAAGAGTCAACGCAACCATCCTGATGCACGATGTACACACACGGCTGGAAAGGTTTTTTATCGAGCCAAATCATTCTTCGAGAAAAATCTTCAATTATCTTGAGTAATAGCCTGGAATCTGTCTCCTGGTTGTAAAAAAGTGACTTTTTGTTTGTTTCTTTGTTTGTTTGTTTGTTTGTTTTGTTTTCTTTCTTCTCGTTTGTTCTTGTCCCCTTCCTGCTGTCCTTCATTTAGTAGGTTGCAGTGGTTATGCGGCACAGTGAAGTGCTCTACATGAAACAGGGTGAGCTGGACGTGACAAGTCAGTGTGTCACATAGACATTCACACACTACACACACAATAACATACAGTGGTGTGAAAAACTATTTGCCCCCCTCCTGATTTCTTATTCTTTTGCATGTTTGTCACACAAAATGTTTCTGATCATCAAACACATTTAACTATTAGTCAAAGATAACACAAGTAAACACAAAATGCAGTTTTTAAATGAGGGTTTTTTTTATTTAGGGAGAAAAAAAATCCAAACCTACATGGCCCTGTGTGAAAAAGTAATTGCCCCCTGAACCTAATAACTGGTTGGGCCGCCCTTAGCAGCAATAACTGCAATCAAGCATTTGCGATAACTTGCAACGAGTCTTTTACAGCAGTCTGGAGGAATTTTGGCCCACTCATCTTTGCAGAATTGTTGTAATTCAGCTTTATTTGAGGGTTTTCTAGCATGAACCGCCTTTTTAAGGTCATGCCACAACATCTCAATAGGATTCAGGTCAGGACTTTGACTAGGCCACTCCAAAGTCTTCATTTTGTTTTTCTTCAGCCATTCAGAGGTGGATTTGCTGGTGTGTTTTGGGTCATTGTCCTGCTGCAGCACCCAAGATCGCTTCAGCTTGAGTTGATGAACAGATGGCCGGACATTCTCCTTCAGGATTTTTTGGTAGACAGTAGAATTCATGGTTCCATCTATCACAGCAAGCCTTCCAGGTCCTGAAGCAGCAAAACAACCCCAGACCATCACACTACCACCACCATATTTTACTGTTGTATGATGTTCTTTTTCTGAAATGCTGTGTTACTTTTACGCCAGATGTAACGGGACACGCACCTTCCAAAAAGTTCAACTTTTGTCTCGTCGGTCCACAAGGTATTTTCCCAAAAGTCTTGGCAATCATTGAGATGTTTTTTAGCAAAATTGAGACGAGCCTTAATGTTCTTTTCGCTTAAAAGTGGTTTGCGCCTTGGAAATCTGCCATGCAGGCCGTTTTTGCCCAGTCTCTTTCTTATGGTGGAGTCGTGAACACTGACCTTAATTGAGGCAAGTGAGGCCTGCAGTTCTTTAGATGTTGTCCTGGGGTCTTTTGTGGCCTCTCGGATGAGTTGTCTCTGCGCTCTTGGGGTAATTTTGGTCGGCCGGCCACTCCTGGGAAGGTTCACCACTGTTCCATGTTTTTGCCATTTGTGGATAATGGCTCTCACTGTGGTTCGCTGGAGTCCCAAAGCTTTAGAAATGGCTTTATAACCTTTACCAGACTGATAGATCTCAATTACTTTTGTTCTCATTTGTTCCTGAATTTCTTTGGATCTTGGCATGATGTCTAGCTTTTGAGGTGCTTTTGGTCTACTTCTCTGTGTCAGGTAGCTCCTATTTAAGTGATTTCTTGATTGAAACAGGTGTGGCAGTAATCAGGCCTGGGGGTGACTACAGAAATTTAACTCAGGTGTGATAAACCACAGTTAAGTTATTTTTTAACAAGGGGGGCAATCACTTTTTCACACAGGGCCATGTAGATTTGGAGTTTTTTTTCTCCCTTAATAACGTAAACCTTCATTTAAAAACTGCATTTTGTGTTCAATTATGTTATCTTTGACTAATAGTTAATGGTTTTTGATGAGCAGAAACATTTAAGTGTGACAAACATGCAAAAGAATAAGAAATCAGGAAGGGGGCAAATAGTTTTTCACACCACTGTATACAGTACCCAAGTAGTGCAATAGTTTAAGGTTTAATGTTCATCACATCAGGCCATGTTTGGGTTTTCACCTTTAAAGTACAAGTGTAAGCCTAGTGTAGAAAGATGCTCACATAACATATAATTGTTAGACATTTATGCTTTATTCAATGACATACTAAAAAAAAAAAACACAGTTGTGTGATTAATATTATACAATATTATACAAATTCTGCCTATTGTTCCACCTTGCATAAAACTAGTCCCGATTTTATAGTAATGCGCCTTGTACATAATCTTTTCCATACTAACATATATATGGTAATAGTAGGACTTGTATAAGGGACAAATCACATAAGCTAAGCTTAACAAAGCAAAGTGTCATCACTGATACGGCAAAGTTTTCTCTAAGCAAGTGTTCATCTGGGATTTATGGAAGGAGTCTCCAGTGTCAGTTCTTTGTAAGACATTTAGGTGAAGTTTTAGGATGGTTATACTACTAATTTAAACAAATGTATAATGTGTTTGAAACTGCAATAATACACAGCATTTGCTGAAGAATAATAAACTACTATGCTTTTGGGCATGTTGTTATTGGTTGAAAAAAAATTAAAGCAAAAGTTACTAGAATTAGTAGATATAACAATAAATATAGAATAACAGTAAATATACTGTAGTTATATTTAAGTTAATATTTTAAACTTGTAATTCAGCTTCAGGGCATCTTCACTGAGTAACTAGTTATATCTTTTATATTTTCATTAAGGTGACCTAAAAACCTCCTGAGTATTAAAGACCTTTCATAGACAACCTGGGAACGAGGAAATTTCTCAGTTTTCACAAACTTTCAGATGTGTCTATTAATATCTCAGTATATTGAACTGTTTTCTGTTCAACTGGTAATCATAAGTAAGTAAAAAATATGAATAACTCACACTCTATTGTATATTTTCATTTCTAAATTGAAATAAACATTTAAATGAATTACTATATATAATATACAGTATTACATTTATTTTTATGGATAAAGTAGAGACCACCGTACAGTATCTGTTACCCTGTTAACTCTGTTAACCATCAATCACTTTGGTATCCCAACCAACCAGACATTTCTGTCACCTAGGATTGGTGGAATTGTTTTGTTCCTGACTGTCACATGTGGGGTGGAGTTTAGGTCACACTACGGTGTGAGTGACAAAGTAAACTTTTATGTTTAAATTAGAAAATCAATTCACTTCTGTGTATTCGTCACCTGCAAAGTAATCAGTCTCAATGTTTCAGATTGAGTAAAAGTACAGGTTCAAAGTTCAAAGTGAATAAAAGTACAGTTTTTTTTATTTATAAAAACTTAGTATATAAAAGGTGAAAAAAATGAGCAAAAGGTATTACATATGGAAAATACTCAAGTAAAGTACAGATACACAAAGTACAGTAATGAAGTATTTGTACTTTGTTTCTTGCCACTACTTTCAGCAGGCAAACACAGATTAATTATACACTACAGGCAATCTGGAAACGACATCAGACTGCAAGGCATGTGTTTTGACTAAAAGGAAACTGGAGTCCCACAGGGAGAACTTGCAAACTCTATGTACACAGACTGGAGGTGAGATTCAGACCCCCAACCCTGAAGGCAACAGTGCTCACCACTATGACACCATGGCACCCCAGATAGATGTCTTTCTGCAACAAGAGACATCTTGAACAAAGGTGTCAGTCTCTAATTTGGATTCTCATTCAGAATTACTCCAACGTGATTCCGTTAAAAATATATAGCATTTTCTCAGTAACTTTAAGAACTGCTGCTGTTTGTGTTGCTGTTGTAACTGTGCAAAGTGGTACAAAGTTTCACAGCATTAAAATGAAATGTATACAACTTGCTTTAATTTTTATAGACCAATTTTTGGTCTATTTAATATCTTAATAGACCTATTTAATCTTAATTAATCTAATTAATTAATAAATATTAATCCTAATTATTTAATTTCATTGAACACACAAGTGCACATTTTTATCCTGAGTGGAAACATAAATAACTTTTTAAATAACAAAAATAATTAAAAAGTATTAAACATCTTTAAAGAAAAAAAATCAGAAAAATTATGTCATGTTGGGTTTAAATAATTCATGCATGACCGGGTTAACAAATGACTTAATGCGTATAGAAGAGTGGACTTGATTGACACTAAACATTCATGATTCTATAAAATCTGATAATAAAATGGACATTTTAATAGAAGTGTTCTTTATATACTGCAAGGCCTGTATATATAACTAATTTAAAATGCGGAAACATGGAAAAAAGAACATATATCATCATAGAACTTATAAAGTATTTACAAAAAAATTATTATGACTAGATGTGCCTGCAACTCTGTTCACATGGATTTCATTTCACACTCATAAGTGCATCTTAAAGTACAACGGCATCTGTTGAATTTTTTTTAATTAATAAAAAAAATGTACGTTATAGTAAACTGCACAAAATGAAGGTGTGAGATCGTTTATTAAGTAGATTTAAATTCCTAAAAACATCTTGATGTGTTCTATTACTCATCTTATGCTCCCTAACTAACTCCCCCCGTGCTGCAAATAATTTCGCAAATACTGTATCTTCAATCTACTGTCAAGTTTACAGGTTTTTTTTAAATATGTATAGATGGGGAGAATGTGTTATAAATTTATATTTGTTCATAATTTTGAGCACAAAGTATAACATAAAAAATAACATGTAAAATAGTTTAGATCCTATGGATTTTATTTATTTTTCAACTATAAATGTGGGCTGCATGTTGGCATGGTGATTAACACTGTAGCCGCTCACCTCCAGGGTTGAGGGTTCAAGTCCCACCTCAGGTTAACATGCATGGAGTTTGCATGTTCTCCCCGTGCTTGGTGGGTTTCCCTCCCCAGTCCAAAGACATGCAGATTAGGCAAATTAGCATTTCGTCTATGTGTGATTGTGTGTGTGCATATGTGTGTGTGCATGTGTGCCTTGCAACAGATTGGCAGCCCATAGAGTGTTTGGTTCCCCGCTTCTGGGTGGAGATCTCGTCGCATGGATGCCCCGTGTGTCTCTTTGGGATGCGTCTGGTGTCTGGGGATGATTCTCTCTACCTAGAAGACGGTTCTGGCCTCGTCTGGTTGGTGTTGGCAGCTGTTTCTCTGAGGACTTGACAAATTCGATAGTTCAGGACTGGAACTTCCTACAAGTCTACCTGAGTCTCCAATAACTACCTCGACTCCATTTTAACATCAATTAACATCAACTATTATAGCTGAACTGCCTGCCACCTAACACACTGTATAAATGCAGATCATTTCCTACTATCTGTTTCACCCAGATGAGGATGGGTTCCCTGTTGAGTCTGGTTCCTCTCAAGGTTTCTTCCTATTACCATCTCAGGGAGTTTTTCCTTGCCACTGTCGCCCGCGGCTTGCTCACCAGGGACTATCTGACCATTTTGATTCATACACATTCACATTCCATACAAACTTAAATAATTCTTTTGATTGTGTAAAGCTGCTTTGAGACAATGACAATTGTTAAAAGCGCTATACAAATAAAATTGAATTGAATTGAATTGAATAGGGCGGCGTGGTGGTGTAGTGGTTAGCACTGTCGCCTTGCACCTCCAGGGTCTGGGTTCGATTCCCCGGCCAGGCTCGATTCCTGTCTCTGTGTGCATGGAGTTTGCATGTTCTCTCCGGTTTCCTCCCACAGTCCAAAGATATGCAGGTTAGGCTAATTGGCGTTCCCAAATTGCCCGTAGTGTGTGATTGGGTGTGTGAATGTGTGTATGTGTGTGTGCCCTGCGATGGATTGGCACCCTGTCCAGGGTGTACCCCGCCTAGTGCCCGAAGTCTCCTGGGATAGGCTCCAGGTCCCCCGCGACCCTGAACACAGGATTAAGCGGTATAGAAAATGAATGAATGAATGAATGAATGAATTGAATAGAGTGTATTCCACCTACTGCCCCAAGTCCCCTGAGGATAGACTTAAAAATATCGTATTAATTTATCATAACCACCACATTGCTGTTGTATTCTCGATTATATTTAGCACAGCAGCTCTGACAGTCAGGGATCTGCAAATCATAGGCTTATATCAATACATAATAATGTAAATTGTCTTTTTTATTGTCTTTTATAGTTACATCTCTTTTACAGGGTGGCATATGACAAACGTTCCACAGAGCAATAAAATAATAAAATAATAATCGAAAGAAAAAAAAACGCTCTTTTTTGTTGTGTGGTTATAAATAATTTATTTACCCTTTTTATGTGTGTATTCAAACTTTTTTAATCACCAACTATAAATCTATTTTGTAGGCATAGGTAAGCCCTCAGTGTATCACATATTATAACTTATAATAATATTCAAACATATTGTATGAGTGATACACACACACACACACACACTAAGATATACTCAGTTTATTCTTTTAGTGTATTATCAAATCAAGAACAACACCAAGAAAGCAATGATAGAACTCGACTGGCTCTCAGTCTCTGACATGGATATGTTTCATGTGTGTGTGTGCGTATGTGTGTTTTTGTGTGCATGATGATCATGATGATGAAATTCAGCAGCCTAGTGATTGTTTGCCTAGACGAGGGACGATCAAAGTCCATCCTGCACTGTCAGAGGATCATGAGGACGAGGGGAAACACACTGCGAAATCTCTCAGGGCTGAACATTCGGAATTACAAATAGTTTTTCAAGCATTTTTAAAATAACAGCTGATACAATAGGATGTTTGAAAAATTTTTCGCATGAGACCTGTCAGCTAACCAATGCCGGAACAATAAAGTGAGTATTTTATTTGTCGATTCATTAAGTTAGTTATTTTCATGTCAACCTACAGTATAGAAAAAAAATGTTGATTATTCGTCCTATCTAATATATTAGCATCTAATACTGTCTTTTTTAGTACAGTGCAAAAGTTTGCACACCCCTTTAGAAATTACTTTACTGTATATATACTATATATATATATATATATATATATATATTTATATATATATATATATATATAATAAAAAGATATCATGCTTGGGTGCTTGGGATGGTAGTGTTTAATAGTGGGAGGAATATGACATTTCCCAGTTTGATTGGAATAAAAAATATATAGTCTACAATACCAAATCCAAGTTTGGATTTATTTTGTGCATTCTAAAACAACACTTGAGATTTCAAAATTATTCAATGCTACATATGGCATTAGGTGACTAAATAACACAGTCAGGTGGTATATTAAGACAGTATTGTCAGTGTTGTTGAATGCATTTGCAAAACCCATCAAGCTGCAGAGAAGTTCATGAGTCTCAGAAATCACTGATTAACAAACAGCACCTCCGATTAGAGTTGTTATGAAGGCTCTACAGAGCATAAGTAGCAGACACATCTCAATATTAACTGTTCAAAGAAGATTCTTGCATATTTTGGACACCTTCAGCACTGATTTAGTGTGTAGAAAGAAATAAAAGTCAGGAAAGGTGTTTAATGTTGATGTATGTTTCCCCTAATTAATTTTTTCTACTGTTTATTACATTTTTATAGTGTTCTATTCTTATGCTTTACTTCTCATCTTATTTTGTAGACATAGTATACTATACCGTTTTTAAGCTCTGATACTTTGTTTGAAGGAGTTTTGAAGAATATTAAGAGTTCACTCTGACCATGGTCAAGTCCCTGTTCTCGCTGTATGAACAATCATTTATATGGGCAGGTGCATTAATGTGTAAACTTATTATTCATGTTAGAAATAAAGCTATAGGCAGAGTTGCTGTTACAGAAAATGATTGTATACCTCCTGATTCAAAAATCCATAATAAACATAATTGTGAAGTATGTGTTCACACATGGCAACCGAACATGTACTGTAACTACGTTCTACTTTATACCAACACATACAGATTGATTACAGAAGTAATGTACACACACACATGCATGGCTAATCGAATTGATATGCAGGTCCAGTTTAAAACCTAATGAATAACAACAGTACTTGATGACTCAAAGTGCGATCAGCTGGAGATGAAAATAACTCACATACTACACACAGATATCTATACTGTACAGTATGTGCTCTATGTCCGAGGGCACAGCTAACACAAGATTAGCATGAACGATCTGCTATTAGCTAGCTACATGCAGTGTGCTAAATATTCAGAGGTTTCCCAGTCAGACAGCAGGTTAAAGGTTTTTTATTTTCACTATACTACAGTAAGTACAGTAAAATTAGAGCACTTCTTACACTGCAAGCACATAAAATTTAGTGGAAGATAAACTTTAAATTTTACTGTAAGAATTTAAATAAATATATAATCGCTGAAATAAAGATGTGTAATCTCACGTTGTATGTTCTCATGTATTGTAATGGTTATAATCAATAATTTAGCTTGCAATCAAACTCTTATCTTTCTTATTTTTTTATCTTTGTGATCTTTATCTTTACTACAGTATTCATCGTAAGTTTGACGGTTATTGTCTTTACCTTTATTCCAAATGTTTTTTTTCCTGCTGTTTCTGGCACTAACGCTTTCGACACCGCTCCAACTTTGGTACGTGCATTGAGGTTTTGCGTAAAAATTATAACCTGTTGTTCTTTTGTTGTAATTTTTCATCCTTAAATGAATGTTAATTTTCTGCTGCAATGCAACAATCACACTTTGCATTACCTTGCCAAAATAAATTTCCAGCTTACAAAAAAAAAAAAAAAAAACTTGCTCAAGGAATTTCTTAGTACAAGGGGTGTTCAAGTAAATCCGGGACTTTACGTGTGCAGCATATCAGAACACGGTTAAGAGAATAAAAACTCCCATTATCTACTGTATATAAATAAAAGAAAGGTTTTGTCTGTACATTGGTCAGAACTCACTCTTTCGAAGACATACTGTATTTACATTTCATACACCGGAGGACCAGAAACCAGTCTGACAGGCTTTAATAACATTTTTCAGTAGTCAGGTATTTGTTAATTTAAGTTAAACCTGTGGCATGAATGAAATCAAAATGTTGAAGAAGAAGAAGAAGAATATTCAATTATTGTCACATGTACTTTTTACAGCACAGCGAAATTTCTTCTTCGCATATCCCAATTAGGAAACTGGGGTCAGAGCGCAGGGTCAGCCAGCTTACAGCGCCCCTGGAGCAGATAGGGTTAAGGGCCTTGCTCAAGGGCTCAACAGTGGCAACTTGCCGATGCTGGGGTTCGAACCCCCGACCTTCCGATCAGTAACCCAGAAACCCACAGCCTTAACCGATTGAGCCACCACTGCCCTCAAAATGTTGAAGTAGTAGAAGTGAAGTTAGGAGCAGTTATGTGCCAGATTACATCACAACATGTAGCTGAATTTTTAGATAAGTACTGTACCATGTATAGATAAAGCATATGGAAGACACAGAAACAACTTTAATTGACCTACAAGCTGCCATAACCCTCACCAAACACAAACGAAACTGGGAAACAGCATAGCTTACTCCAAAAAATTAAAAGTTTTGACAGTGTTCTGCGCTGTGGGTGCTGGACAGAATTGAATGTAACTTTTGCACTAATTAGATATCTAAGTTTAACCTACACAATAAATGCTGCATCTTTGCATTATCCATACAGTAAGTTATGTTTGTCATTGTACTACTCTATATTCCACCCATATTTATTCTGTATATATTACAGTATATCATACAGATATTTATATTTGTACATGTAAATCATGTTATTTGAGCATGTTATCTTCTTTACATGACAATGTTTGCACAGTTATACTGCATATTATTATATATTACTGTATACTATAAATTACTATACAGTATATTACTATACTATATATTACCTTATTATCTGCTGCAATTGTAATGTACTTCTGTACATTAATCACGCTCACTCCTGTACATATGAACCCATACTCTCATTTACCACATTGTTATTTATTGTAAGTAGGCGACTTATGCACTACTGATTTGATGCTAGCTGCATTTTATTGGCTCTCTGCAGTACATGTACTTTGCACAATCACAATAAAGTTAAATAGAATATAATATATATATAAAAACTTTTTACACTCTGACCCTCGGTGCATGTGGCAGGGCATCCAGGCCATCAGCAACTACGAACCCAGTCACTCCACCCCCACAGCCACTAATGTCTTCATTCTGAATGACCTTAATGACTTTTACGCTCGCTTTGAGAAAGACAATAAAAAAAATGTCACCAAGATCACCTCCTCACCCGACCACTCACCAATCACACTAACCTCATCTGACGTCTACACCGTACTGAGCCGAATCAACATGCACAAGGCTGCAGAACCAGACGGTATCCCTGGACGCATACTGAGGGCATGTGCGGAGCAGCTCGCTGGGGTATTCACAGACATTTTTAACATATCCCTTGCCCAAGCAGCTGTACCAGCGTGCTTTAAATCTACCTCGATTGTGCCAGTGCCGAAACACTCTAGCCCAATGTGCCTGAATGACTACCGCCCCGTAGCACTCACACCCATCATTATGAAGTGCTTTGAGCGGTTGGTCCTGACACACCTAAAACACTTTCCAATCCTCACTAGACCCACACCAGTTTGCTTACCGTGCCAACAGGAGCACAGATAATGCAGTCTCCATAGCGCTGCAATCTGTACTCACACACTTGAACAATACAAACACCTATGCACGACTGTTGTTTGTTGACTTTAACTCAGCTTTTAATACTGTTTTACCCTCTAAGTTAATCACCAAACTTAGAGATCTGTGGCCGGTTTCTCAATAACGCACACTATTCGCGCGCTAAGTAGACTCTTAAGCAGCGGTGTCAAAAGTATTCACATTCATTATTTGAGTAGAAGTATGGATACTAGGGTTTAAAAAGACTTCTTTAGAAGTTGAAGTATCAACTCAAGCTTTTTACTCAAGTAAAAGTGTAAAAGTACTGGTTTCAAAACTACTTAAAGTATAAAAGTAAAAGTACCGTGAGGGGCGACGCTTTATGATCATGCGACCGGGGAGAGGGGGGGAGTGCGTTGTGCACGTTCTTATCATGCGACCGGGGGGGGGGGGGGTGTGCGTTGTGCGCGCTCTTATCATGCGACCGGGGGGGTTGCGCGTTCTGATCATAAAAATAGAGTAACGAGGCTATTTTTCAAATGTAAGGAGTAGAAAGTACAGATAATTGCTTAAAAATGTAAGGAGTAGAAGTAAAAAGTCGGCTGAAAAATAATTACTCCAGTAAAGTATAGATACCCAAAATTTCTACTTAAGTAAGGTAACGAAGTATTTGTACTTCGTTACTTGACACCTCTGCTCTTAAGATATATCTTACGTTAAGTGATAACTTTTCTAAGTGTATTTCTCGAACTGTCTCTTAGGAGTCTTCTTAAGTCGCTGCCTCTTACGTCCGACGTTACGCGGCGCTGTCTACAGTGAAGGTCCTGAATTAGCTGACATCGGTTGCTCAGCAATCGATTTTCGACTCCTTTTTCATGGCAACGGCACTTTCTATGCAAATTAAACATTGAACTAAATTCTTTTAATAGCGTTTATTTCGACATGGGTTAACTTATCAATAACATGCCATAATAGACAAATATATAAATTAAATCACCAAACTGTCTCTAATATTTTCATGTAACCTGTGGCGGTGAAACGAACCGGGTATAAAATCATAGTTGATTGACAAACAGCTGATAACACTCTTCACCAGCTTCAGAAACAATGTGAAACATGTCAGTTGTTGGGGTTGTATAGTGCACTTATGGAATGTGTACGATGAGATGACAGAGTGGAGGTTTAATAGCCCTATCCCACCTATGCGGTCTCGCGCAGGGGCCGTAAGTGCGGTTCATTATGATTCAGCACGTGTTTTGGTGCCGCTATTACGTTTCCATCTTACCACGCATGTTTAACATGTGGAAGCTCGCGGACCTTGCGGATCTTTTTGGACCGTTGGGCGGTCAGCAAAAAAATTAAACGTTTAATTTTTCACGCGGAAAGATGGAAACGGCGCAAAAACTCGGGGTGAATCATGAACCCTACTTACGGCCACAGCGCGAGACCGCGCAGGTGAGATAGGGGTATAACACCGCATCTCACAGCGAGTCAAACCGCATAGGTGAATAGTGATATTAAGCATTACAATCACCCAGAAAAATGAATGGATGCGGGGTTTGAAACTCCCAAGGTTATTTTCTCATTTAACTAAATCAAATGTCATAAAAATAAAACGTGTCAAAAGACAAGCCCATAAAGTTATGGATAATGGCTAATGATCAATGAAACATATTTTAAACAAAAAGCAGCGAGCAGCTGTACATCCGGTCGTAGAGCGTAAGTACAATGCGTTGGCCTGGCAAGTGCAGGTCTGAGCAGGTCAAGATGCTCCATAATCTGTTGCCTTGGAAGGCAAAAATAACGACCACAGGGAAAATATGAAAAGGGCTGAAGTTTTGTCTAAAGGAAAAATTTTAATGACCCACACGGCTCCACGGACGGCACCGTATTCAGTTTAACACAACACCACGCTCGCTGCCAAATTGTTTGCACCTGTTTAATATTAATAGTGATTGCCAATTTTAATGCATTAGTCACATTATGAAATAGGCTAATTAAAAGTCACTCTATTAGTTCTGATATCAAATAAAATAACATTCTTAAACAGGTCTACAGTATATTCCATCATTAATATGACTTTGATAACGTGCCATAATGTGTTTGCATACACCGCTGATTTATAAAGACTGCTGCTCAGTGGCGGCGACTAGCGTCTTAAGCTGAAATTATGCTAAGTATGAGTTAAGGTTGGTCCATACCAACCTTACGAACGTGTGACTTAGCTAAGAGATACTTAGCGTAAGAACGTTTCGGGAAATGCGCCATAACTTTAAGAGAGAGGTTAAGGTACAACTTAAGAACTACTTAGCGATAAGAAGCTTTCGAGAAACCGGGCCCTAGATATTAACAACTCACTTTGTAATTGGATTACGGACTTTTTGACCAACAGACCTCAGCATGTTAGGTCAGGCCACATCTGCTCCACTACCGTCACGCTCAACACTGGCGTACCACAGGGCTGTGTGCTAAGCCCCTTCCTTTACTCCCTCTTCACCCACGACTGCAGGCCTGTGTATGAATTGAACAACATCATCAAGTTTGCAGACGATACTACGGTGATCGGCCTCATCAGCAACAACGATGAGTCTGCTCTGCAGGCAGGAGATCAAGCACCTGGCCACTTGGTGCATGGACAATAATCTGCTCCTTAACACCAATAAGATCAAGGAGCTCATTGTGGACTTCAGGAAAGGAAGGAGAGGTTCACATAAACCCGTTCACATCAACGGAATGGTTCTTGAGCCTGTCTCATCCTTCAAGTTCCTGGGGACCCACATTTTGGAGAACTTATCCTGGTCCACTAACACCTCTAGTCTGGTCAAGAAGGCTAACAAGTGCCTATTCTTCTTGAGAACACTTAAGAAGAACCAGCTGTCCTCAACCACTCTGGTGAACTTCTATCGCTGCACAATAGAAAGCATCCTAACCAACTGTGTCACAGTTTGATACAGAAGCTGCTCTGTTGCTGAGCATAAGGCACTGCAGCGGGTGGTGAAAACTGCCCAGCGTATTATAGGGACTCCACTTCCAGCCACTGAGGACATTCAAAAGAAACACTGTGTGCGTCAAGCACGCAGTATTCTTAAAGATTACTCCCACCCCACCCACAAACTGTTTTCTCTCCTGCCTTCTGTTTGGCGCTTCAGGTGTCCCAGGTCAAGAACCAGCAGACTGAGGAACAGCTTCTTTCCCAGAGCTGTCTCCTTATTGAACTCTGCCCCCCACTGACACCTGCCCACCCCTCACACACCCCTATAATCTTCCCATTATACTATTTACACTATTTAATATGGACTGCACTACACTGTGCATACCTGTTTGAAAATACAAATATCCATGCACAATACATATGTAAACTTCTGAATGAGTATATATTCGCACATGTCTACTTGTAAATTCCTGTCAATAGAAAATAACAACCTGTACATTATGCTCATATCTATTTGCAAATTCCCAACTACAGTTAACAGCAACTTGTATATATTGTTCATCCACTGTAAACTTATAATTATAGTTACTTGCAATGTGTATAATATGCTCACATAATATCCTGTACATTATGTTCATATCTATTTGCAAATTCCTGACTACAGTTAATAGCAACTTGTATATACGGTTCATCCATTGTAAATTTATAAGTATAGTTACTAGTAATCTGTATATTATGCTCACATAATATTTTTCTGTAATAGTTACCCATAGCTTCTCCCTGCACATATCCCTTTGAAGTGTACTTAGAACTTATACCTTTATATTGCACTTTCTGCTAATTGCACTTCTGGTTAGACCTAAACTGCATTACGTTGCCTTGTACTTGTAGATGTGTAATGACAATAAAGTTGAATCTAATCTAATCTAATAATCTTTCTTTTTCTTTCTTTTTCTTCTTTTCTATTAGCGTTTTCTTTTTGTGTACCTTTGCCTGAATTTTCAATGTACATAACCTCACTTGGTGTAGTGGTTAGCACTGTCGCCTTGCACCGCCAGGGTCCGGGTTTGATTCCCGGGGCAGGCTCGATTCCCGTCTCTGTGTGCATGGAGTTTGCATGTTCTCCCCGTGCTTGGTGGGTTTCCTCCGGCCCTAAGTTTCCTGGGATAGGCTCCAGGTCCCCGCGACCCTGTATATAAGGATAAAGCGGTACAGAAAATGAATGAATGAATAACCTCTGCTGGATGACCCATTTATGACTTTGACTTGCGCTTTTGTTTTGGATTGGTTATTTTCCTCTGGAATACCAGATTAATGACCCCGTCTGTCAGAAAGTGCCAGACAGGAATGACCAGGACTCAACATAATCGGATGTTGTCATTAGAAACAAATACAGTTACAACAAGTAAAGATGAAGTAACCAACTGCAGCAAGAAACTTGTAGCAGAGAAGAGCGGCACACTTACTGTATCTGAATGGCTAAGTGTCTGAGGCAGTTACATGAAGGCTGTTTTTGTCTCACAGTGAGTTGGAGGAAGCCCCTTTAATGGAAAACCAGAAGGACACATGAAGTGAGAGCAGCTAGATTTGATAGCACAAGCCAAATCAAGGTCAGAACGTGTTCTTCATCCAAGGCATTCACAGAAACTGTCCAAAGAATTTATTGGTACAAACAAGGTCAGAGCAGATCGGTTATCCAGGTCATGCACAGGTACAACCAAGGTCAAAAGATTCAGGGCAGAGAATGCATGCTCCAACACCTTCCTTTTATAGTGGAGATCAAAAACATAATAGATGGCACAGAAAGTGCTCCAAATAAAACGGCCGCTGGGCTGGATGCGAAAATCATGACACTGCCTGGCTTTCAAACTCCTGTGACGGGACTAATCTCTTTATTGGGAACAGTCACTGTGCATGTTTGGCAGAGAATTTCACATAAGAGATTTACACTTTATTTATTTTTTTTAAGTATACTGCTTGCACAGTAACAAGTCCAGCTGCAGAATATTCTGCTCTCTAATAATGTGTAACCCTGGAATACCAGGAACAGTAGGGGCAGGATTTCCTGTTTGATTTCTCAAATGACACCATTAAATTAGTCTGTCTTGTCTTGGTGTTGTCATCCTTGTCTGTTCAGACCAAGGGTGATCTGCAGTGGAACCAGTTGTTTAAACCTCCATTTCCATAGCCAGGAAATGGCGTTCCTGGCAACTTCAAACCGTCTGATGGTGGCTATGTGCATTGCACTAAGTTGGAGTGTTCCAATGGCCCTATCTCTGCTAGCTTTGTATAAATTATATAAAGACAAAATGCACAACCAGAATGTTTTTCTTACTTCTGATACCAGGAAATGTCAGCTGGACAAAATCACATGGTAAACTTCATGAAACATACATACATACATGTAGCACCCTTTAAGAAGATCTGAGTTCACAATAAAGTGAGGCTCTGCTGAGGATGAAGGTAATTTTTACCTTAGCTGTGTTCTTAACTGTAGAAGGCAAACAAAATCATGAATTATGTTTTGTGTTTTTGTAACAGTATTTTCTATAGTGCAATGTTTTCTTTGTCCATGAGTTTATCTTATATGTTAAATATCATTAGATAAAGCTGCCAGAAATACAAATATCAAAACTGGGGTACAACTAAGCTCTTTGGCAGAGAATTCTTAGATTAAGAAATATAAGTGTCTTAAGTCCTATTAAGAGTTTTATGATATTTAATTTCTGTATATATGGGTGTACTGTATCTTTGCATGCAGGAGCTCTGTGTCTGATGCCCATGGTTCGACATCAAAGGAAGTATGAAGACCTGGCATGACTGCCTCGGATATACAAGCAGCCTCATCTCCAAATGGTATTCTCATATCTTATTTAGTAAAGCAGCCGATTTTAGGTTTTCAAATCTAATTTTATTAGAAACACCTATTTTATGGCAGAAGCGCAATGCATAAAATCATGAAAAAGAGACAGTCCAGGAGCTTTAGATAATGTTCACGGAAAAGGGAAACAATGCAATTACAATGATTTTGACCATGGAATGATTGTTAGTGCCAGGTATGCTGGTTTAAGCCACTGAACAGTCTGTGGAGTTGACTCGGATAATGCAGTGAAGAAAGAAAAACATCTAGTGAGTGGAAGTTCCGCTGATGGAAATGCCTTGTTGTTGAATGGAGAATGGCCAGACTATTTTGGGATGAGGAAGGGACACAATAACTCAGATATCCACTCTGTACAATTGTTGCAAGCAGAAAGGCATCTCAAAACACACGACATGTCAAACAAGATGAATAGGCTACAAAATCAGATCACAACAGGTTCTACTTCTGTCAGCCAAGAACAGAAAGTTGAAACTGTAGTGGGCACAGACTCACCAAAAACCTAACCTGGTATGATAAATCTCAATTTCTGTTTATGCAAAGAGATGGTAGGGTAAGAATTTGGCACCAAATGCGTGAATAAATGGACATAGGCTGCTTGATGTGAACAATCCAGGCTGGTGCACTGTAAAAAAAATCTCTTATGTGCTATCTACTTAAAAAGAAATATGGTAACAATATCGCACATATTATTTTAAGCAGTTTTTAAGGCTTGATTTTTTTTTTTTAGTAGAATCTACTTGAATAAATCATGTAAAAAAGCCTAAATTATTTAGCCAGACACATGATGATTTTAACATGATTGGAGGAATAATCTTTTTTAGTTTAAGCAGATAAAACTAAAGGTACTAAAGAACTGTATTAAGGAAAATTACTTAATAATATTTAAAAAAAAACATTTTATAATGAAATGAATACATAATGCATTTTTGATGTTAAACATGCTTTTATTTCATGTTTCACTGGTATCAAAATATTAAACACTGTGTGAAATAGTGTATATAACATTTACAGCAGTTTTAAGATCTGTAAAACAATTTGTAACTGACAATTTCTATGTCATTGAAATCAACTAGTTTAGCATTATATGCTAACATCTTTTTTTGTGGGAATAGTCACATTCTGTACTGAAACCTGAGAAAACTTGTACAGCAAACCATTTCTAGGTTCATATCTTTGTAACATTGTAAAACAATCACACCTCAAAACTTGTTTCAGTGAACTGTGGAGACTGACACTACAACAAACTCAAGTATGCTAATGGCTAATGGCGGACAGGATGTTTTCAGAAATGTTCACAATGTTTAATTTATTTCATTTATATTGCTGACACTAGTGCAACAAAGGAGCTTATTTAAGAAATCAAAATAAAATATAAAAAATTGTAAGGTGCTTAACTTACTTCTTAACATTTTCAACTGTTCACCTGTTCCTTCAAAATGGCGTCTGATCTCTGCTGCTGCTGCTGAGATTCAAATGAAGGTGACTTAATAAAACCCGGATAATTGGGCCAATTCTCTTAAAATAAATATGAAGCCTTTTTTCTTCAAATTTTTTTGCCTAAATGGTTCCTCAAATTAAGCCTAAAAATTGCACTCATTTCCTTAAAAAATTATTTCTTAATTTTATTAGTGAAATGTTCTCAATATATTATAAGAAACACAGAAAACCATTTTTAAAAATGAAATATGCACATTATTTTTAATGATTACATCAATTTTTGAAATGAAAATTACAAGCCTCATGATTCATTTTACAGTGTGGAGGTGGTGTAATGGTTTGGGGAATGGTTTCTTCAGACAGGCTTTGGATCAGTTTATACCACTCAACCAACCATCATTTTACACTATTTGAATATTGTTGGTGACTTTCAAGGAAACAAATAATCTACTCATAGCTATTACTTGCATTTTAGTAAAAGTTGTTAAAACTGTTTTCATGGACATGACAATGACTTGAGTGTTTTTTAGTGGCCTTCCCATTCCGGATCTGAACCTCTTGAGAACAGAATCTCTTGAACATAAACGTCCACCTGAAAAGAACGGAAGGAATTTTATGAACATTGATTATAACATCTAAAGAGTCTTTCTAAAATCTAAGCTTTGAATATGTAAAGCTGTTATGAGTAAATGGTGGCTCCTAATGTGATGTGCTCCTAAGATGATTTCAGTGAGTGTATTATTTTGAGTATTATGGATGCACAGCACTTCTTAAAAACTACATATGAAATTGTTACTTACCTTCATTGTCATGATGTCAGTTTAAAGTTGCACATTTTTCTCTGTTGTTTAATTATTTTCTCTTTCAGGTTTTCATGGCTACAGAGACAATGTCCTCTTTCAGAGCATTTTAGAGCATGTGTGTGCAGTGTCTATAAATCCCTGGCCCCATTAATGCTCTATGGCGGCGCCCTTGTGGTCGTAATTTTGTATGCACTTGCAGATCAGCTTCACAACTTTGTGTGCAAGATCCTCATTCCTCAGTACCACTACCCATGCATTACACCTTTCGCTCTCATACAGGTATTGTTACTCTTTCCCCATCTCAGACCTGCATTACCATAGACTTGCAAAGTGTGCGTCAAAGTGTGCTTCTTCCTCTACCGAAGCTGATATACTATAATATGGCTGATGTTTTTAAACGTCTGAACAAAACACTACGATTGGATTGTTGTAACCAATCAGCAACAAAATATTTCAATTCAGTGAAATAAAATTTTTAGTAACATGTGATGGGCCTGGATCCTATCCCAGTGAGATTAGGACCCTTGGATGGGAAGCCAGTCGATTGTAGGGCACAAGCCTACAATCCCTCTCACACACCCAGCCAAACACCAATCAGCATAGAAAACATTAACGTTTAACTAGTTAAAGTAGTAAATGACCGCAAACTGGCTTCTGATAAGAGTTTTTGATCAGGATTGAGTAAGTCACCATCAAAGCACAAAATGTATACAGCATGTTAAATATAAAAATTTCAGGTTGCAAATAAAACACAATTTTTTTTAAGACAGTTTCTGTTTTTAATTAAAGCGTTTTTATTCATTTATAATGTTTTGTAAGGGAAATTGATATATAATTCATGTGAAGGCTGGAAAGTTTACTATATTATATGACTTTAAATGTTTTTTACCTTTTTTTAAAATTTCAAATCACCTAATGCATTCATTTTCAAAAAATCAAACATAAAACAACTATAACTAATAAAAATGGAATAGTAACATGTAAGATTAGTACATGAGATATGAATTAAAAAAATTATTAATTAATTAATTATCATTGTCGCAAACCAGCTTTTCAGAATCAAATAGAAAACTTTGGAAATTAGTATAAAATCTGTGAGAAAATACATATAACGCATAAATATATATACATATATATTAAAAAATTATATATAAATCAGAATTTAAAAACTCTAATGAACACCTTCTCCCTTATGTAGAACCATGACTGCAGTAGTACTGATATTCTGTCTAAAAAGTGTTGCAGGTATTTTATACAGTTTTTTTCACCCCTCATTTTCTCAGGTGCTCCTGAATGTCCTGGTATTGCTGGGTCTGCATTCTCTGGGTATCGTGCAAATAAATCCGTTCTCTTGGAGGTTAGCCGAGCGACTTATGGTGCCCGCTGTGTGTGGTGGTGTCCAGTCTGTTCTGGCTCTGTGGTCACGAGCGAATGCATATTCGGGTTTGTACCCACTTCTCGGGCGCCTCCTTCCACTCTTCAGCTTGGCCTGGGGTCACCTACTGGGAGTCAAGAAGTCTTACAGCATCCACTTCACTTGCCTGCTCACAGCAATCACCTTCACCTCAATTGCAATTACAGGTAAGAAGGCTAGAATTCTCGGTGTGCACCAGGGAAGGGATAACACAACTTGGAAAGATCAGTTATAATGCATTATATACATTAATTTATCAGTGACACAGTGGTGTTCAAAATAATAGCAGTGTGTTGAAAAAAGTGAGTATCCAAATCCATATAATAACTTATATCACACAAATGCACATTTATGTGATTTAAATTAAAAAGTTATTATATGTATATGGAGCGTTACTCACTTTTTTCAACACACTGCTATTATTTTGAACACCACTGTATGTTTGTGTTGGCAGTGTACAACGGGGTGTACAACATGGAGCCGCTGGAATATTTCTACTCCCCTCTAAGTCTACTCCTACACAGTCTCTCACTGGCCTGGTTATCCAAAGTCGGCCGGCTTGAGCGAGGCCATACTAACATTCTTGACCTCTACTACAACCTGATGGTGACCCAGAGTGTGTTGTTGGTACTGCTCTGTATAATGCACCCAGACACCCCACGAGCGGTCACGGATGGCAACTGGCACACCCTGCTCTTCCTGGGATACATGTTAGCCGTGCTGCTCCTGGGCTCGGGAGAGATTTTTCTAGTGAACCTAACAGCATTGAGGTACTCCCCTCTCACCGCGGCTCTGCTACACTCCGCCGGAGAACTCCTAAAACCGCTTCTTTCCTTGATGTAGCACAAAACAAGGAGTTACCCTCTGAAGGGTCATTTGGTTTCTTGATCAGGTCAAGTTAACAAAAACGTAAGAAAAAAAGACTGAAAATATAAACTCATTCATACATTAATCCAATCAGCCAATCATGTGGCAGATGGACAACGCATGACTAGATGACAAGGGCTTCAGTTCAAGTCCACATCAAACATCAGAATGCAGAATAAACTCAACCTCGGTAACTGTTACAAAAGATAAGCCAACAGGAAGGCAATGTTACCTCAACATTGCGTATAAATAAATCACAACTCTTTACAACCATGGTGAGCAGAAAAGTATCTCAGAATGAACAGAGGATCATATCCTGAGGTGAAAGGACTACAAGAGATGCACTCCAATCAGCTCAATAACAGGAATCCACACTGACCATGAGGAGTGGAAAAAATATCACCTAGTGTTTGTAACATAGTAAATGTTTAGCGTAGTCCATTCCAGTATTTTATTCATTAAGTACGTGCTCAGAGAAACAAAAAGCCTCTTATAAAAATGGCAATAAAAGGTAATATGTAACCTAACCAACCTGTGGATGTTTCACTGGATTTGTTAAAGGCAAGCATCTGCAAAAGATCAAAATCCCAAATGATTGACTTTTGTGTTCTCTTCATTTGGTTAATAAAACACTATCAGAAGGTCAAATTCATCCCAAAGAGCAACACTGCACAAACCTGGTCTTGTTTTCTTTAGTAGTGTTTTTTTGTTTTCGGAAATTTCCGAATGATACAACTCGACTCTGTGGTGTTATACAAGCGCTTTACAAAACTGTTTTTATTAGACAGTACAAAAATACACACTTTTGAATACGTTCATATGTTTAATTTCATTATAAAAGACGTGACATTTGATGCACCGATGCTCCATGTATATAAGTGCTATTCGAGCCGGTTCGGGTAAGTGTGTCCTCAAGAGGGGTCGGCGTTAGGGGGCAGTCGCAAACCCAGGCTGTGCAGCAGGTTCGAGGCGGGTCCGGCGAGACCGGCCTGAGAGGATAGCGACTCCAGCAGATTGGTTACCAGGTTGACGTCTACGTCTAAGGGCTGGAATTCGTCTTCAGTCTGCTCAGAGCTTCCTTCTGCATCTGCTCTGATATCGCCGCCCTGCTGGACAAATGAGATATGGAGGTCTGAGTAACAAACAAATATTTTACCACCTTTTACTTTAAATTGTTACTTGTTTTGTGGAAGCTCCAAAAAAAGTTAAACATTCATTCATTCATTCATTTTCTATACCGCTTTAATCCTGTGTTCAGGGTCGCGGGGGACCTGGAGCCTATCCCAGGAGACTTCGGGCACTAGGCGGGGTACACCCTGGACAGGGTGCCAATCCATCGCAGGGCACACACACATACACCCAATCACACACTACGGGCAATTTAGGAACGCCAATTAGCCTAACCTGCATATCTTTGGACTGTGGGAGGAAACCGGAGTACCCGGAGGAAACCCACCAAGCACGGGGAGAACATGCAAACTCCATGCACACAGAGACGGGAATCGAACCTGGCCGGGGAATCGAACCCGGACCCTGGAGGTGCAAGGCGACAGTGCTAACCACTACACCACCGCGCCGCCAAAAAGTTAAACACATCATCAAATTGAAAAAAAAAAAAATGGAATCAATGGCAAGTCCTCCGTTTATGCTTATCTATCTCTGCTTGTCTTTGACTTTGTCTACATCATCTGTCTCTTCCTGTTTCTGTCCGTCTCTCTCTCTACCTTTGACCGCGCGTGTGTGTGTGTGCGCGTGTGCCTGTCTCTGTATCTCTTATCTGCCATTCCCAACTGTCTGTCCCTGCTCGTCTCTGAGGCTCTGTCTATCTCCTCATCTTCTCCTGTCTACCACTATCCCAGCCTTTCTTGCTCTGTGTCCGTCTCTCTGACTCACCCCCGTCTTTGTCTTTACTGTCTATCCATTTTTATTGTCTGAATCTCTTGGTTGTCTCATAACTCTTGTCTGTCTGGCCATGTCTCTGTCTATGTCTGGCTGTCCGTTTAATTTCATATGTTTCCTTTTTTGTCCGTCTCTGACTAGGTCTGTCTGCCTCTCTTCTCTTATTGTCAATCTTTGTCTGTGTATCTGTCTCAATGTCTCCATCTGTCTGTCTGTCTCCATCTTAATCAGTTCAGTTCAGTTTAGAAGGTTGATCTGAAGTAGCATCTGTCTGCATTCATAAACATACATAAACAAACATATTAAATATGAAAGTAAAACAGAGTAGATAAACAATAATAAAACAAAAACAACAACAAAAACTACCAGTAACTGAACAGCAATGATGTTAAATTCTGATTAGTTCTGCTTGTCTCTCTTCCTGCCTGTGTTATTCTTTATCCGCCCACGACTGTCTCTTCTGTCTTCACTCCCATCTATCTATCTCTGTATGTCCCTGTCCATCAAGCAAATACCACACTGAATTTATATCATGTTATAATATTATGTTAAATGCAGTAGAACGTGTGACTCGACTCACTGTGCCGTTAGATGTGAAACTCTGTCCGACATTCGTGGTTCGAAGCTCTTGGTCCATCTCGTCCATGTATCTCTTCAGATTGTCCAACGTCTCTGCTCTTGTCTGCTCTTCAGTTCCTTCGTCCTCTGCCTCATCACCCTCATCATCATCATCATCATCATCTAAATCATCCGAGTCCAGCTCCTCATCTTTACCACCTGACATTAATCGATTCAATTTAAAAAAAAAGTCGTGAATAATAGATAAATAAAGCATAATTTTACATAGTCTATTTTTTATTTTTTTTTAGTTTTTTAGTTCAAAATTCAACATGCTCAGGGTATCATAGGGCTTGTGTTCAGGGTATCAGCTGAACTCACCGAGCAGTCGGTCCAGGGCGCTCGTCACTGCGTCGGGGTCAAAACTGAACGGCTCTGACAAACACGACCTGAAAAAGAGAGAGAGGGAAAAAAAAAATAAACATTATGCCAGACCCTTTTAAATCACACATAATATGAACATTACATAAAAGGTGTGTGAGATGCAAGATGCAGAGATGGTGTGAAATTACCATCAATTTATCATCTTATTATGTGACAAATTAGAATAAAAAAGTTATAATTTCTAGAGGAATCCAGTGGTAGTAAATTATGTGGAAAAATTTAAAGATTTCATAGATAGATAGATAGATAGATAGATAGATCACAAATTAAGTTAATAAGGCATTCACTTAACTTGTATGGAAATTTAACTATATACTAAATTACAAAATAATTTTTCTTATTCACATTTCTTAAAGATCTTTCTTGACACATTCTTCTGTTCATCTGTAAGAAGTTAATTTAACAAAAAAAAATATTGGTTATTAACTTCAGTAAATACCATAAATAAATAAATAAATAAATAAATAAAATATAAATATATTTGAATTGAAACTATTATAATTAATTAATAATGATACATTTGTTCTGTTAAACAAACCCAAAAAACTACAGTATATGTGTATTACTTAACAAAAACGTCTCTTAAAAGATTTTTTTTTCCAGAAAAGACTGTATACTGCACTAGTGTAAAGATAAACACACTAAAGATAAATTCTGTCAGAGTTTCCTCTCCTAGTTCATAGATGATGATGATGATGATACCGTGACTATCTGACCATTTTGATTCATACACATTGACATTCCATACAAACTTAAATAATTCTTTTGATTGTGTAAAGCTGCTTTGCGACAATGACAATTAAAAGCGCTATACAAATAAAATTGAACAGAATTGAATACCGTGGGAATTCAGCTCCTTCGTGTGATGACATGGCACTTATGAAGTCCTTCATCCCCTGTGTCACGGCCACTAGAGTGTACCCGGCTTCTTCCTCCTGCCGTTTCTCCTCATCCTCACTCCTTCCTGCTCCACATGCGCCTGCTTGACCTGTACCTGCCCTCTGACCCCCTCTTTCCTCCAGCAACCTCTCTAGCTCATCTGGAGTGATGTTTAACCAGGTGTCACCTGCAGAGGGCAGCAGAGAGATTAAACTCTTTAGTTACTTTTCTACTGTATACTGGATACAGCATGTGCAAAAGTCTTAAACTCCTTTATTGCAAAGAGACAGACTTTCTTGTCATTTTTATTTTAGTCTTGGGGAACAGTTCTGCAGGCGTCCTGAAGGACTTCTTTGCCTCTTATTTTTGGCAAGTTTTAGTCTCTCATGTTCAGTCTAATTGCTATACCTGAGGAACTTCAGAGGAACACTTTTTGTTTGTTAAGCCAAACAGTGACCTAAGAATCATTGCAGAATAAACAACGTCTAACTTAACGCAGGAACCACTGAGAAACCAGAGCAGATGATGACAGATAACGACAGGTCGGTGATGCTGAATGCTGAGTGGTTTGGAACGGATGAGAGAGAGAGAGAGAGAGAGAGAGAGAGAGAGAGAGAGAGAGAATGGGGTTACAGCTGAGGCTGTTACATAAACAACCAATTTGTAAATTGTATTTTAAGAGAATTTGCAACCTGTATCAATAAAGTATTCGTTATCATTTTCTTTAATTTAATCTTTGTTATTTCATTGAACTCACTTTGAAGTAATGAGGAGGGGGGCTCAAGACTTCTGCACAGGAATTATAAAAAAAAAAAAAAAATGGATAACCTTATAAATGATTATATTTGATTAGAAATATACACAAAAACAAATTTACTGTCTTCTGGTGGAAGATGAGCTTCTTGTTTCATTAATTGCTCCAGACTGTAGGGGGCGCTCTCTAACACCTGCAACACTTCCTCACCTGGACCATGAACACACCTACCACAAGAAATAATAATATTACAAAGGCATTTTAAATAACATGACGAAAAACAAAAAGTATTTTAGTAAAATATTTTTATAATTAAAGTATAAAATAAAAATGGAAAATAATGTAACAAGAAAAAATGAAATAATAAAATAAACAAAAATAATTAATTATTTTTAATATAATGTATAATTAATATAATGTAGAGATAATTAATTGGCATGGAACAATATACATATACAGTACAATGTTATAAATGTTTTACATAATGTTAATACTGAATATAAGGATATAAAAAAAAAATTTAAAAAAAAGTGTAAAACTTAAAATGGGTTCCCTCTATGTTCTCAAAGAATGAAAACTTGAACTTAACTAGCATGTTTCACAATAAAATATGTAAAATAATGTTTTATTGGTTCACGGATTCACTCAATATGGAGTGGAGTCAGGTGACCTCTCACCTCTGAGCACTGGGCATCGACTGCTTAAAGAAACTCGTGGCTGCCGTCATGAGCTCTCTGTAGCGCGCCGAGCCTTCCAGCTCCCCCTGCACACACAAGCACTGGTGTAAGAAAGTGAAATCTACTGTAGATACCGACTTTACATTTCCTCGTCTCGTCTCACCTTAAAGTAATCTTTTCTGTTCAGACTGTCCAGGAATCCTCTCCAGAGCGGATGAGCGTTCACTGGAGCCTCCGAGCTCGTCTCCGTGCGCCTGCTTTTACTGCACAGGATCTCGAAACCGTGTGCCTACACACGACAAGAATCACATCGCCGTTACTGACTTACTTCCACTTCGATAGCAGTAAGGATGAGAAAGTGTAAAGTGTTATTCTGTAAGTTAATGTGTCATGCTGTTGTAGGAAAATGATCCACACAAGGTGGGGTGATGTGTCCCAGAATACAGAGGAGTAACTGCTGCCACCCTGACGTGAACTGTAAATTTTTTTTAAAATTCAATAAAAAAATTAAAAAAATCAACAATTTGCAATAAAATTCTTACCAGCTTCATGCCGAGGTTGTGAGCTTTGTATTGTGGGTGTGATGGAGGTGGCAGGTTAAATCCACTCCTCCTGTCAGGAATGAAGCTTTGCTGCTGAAGCTGAGCATAAAGACAGCGAGTGAAGGTCACCTGAGGATCGGGGAGCAAAGAATGAATTCAAACAGACATTAGACATTATACTTTTTGTAGGCCGGCATGACTTAAAAGAAAGAAACAGGGTCATGGGGGTCTTAAGCTTATCCCAAGAGACTTATGGCACTAGGCTGGCAAAAATAAATACCAGCGTGAGGACTCTGGAATCAGGGAGAAAGTGGTGGAAAGTTCTGCAGGCCTGAAGGTCAACAGGGTCACGCAGATAAAATGCAGAAACAGCAGGAGCCACAAGGTCAGGTCGCCGTGCCAACACCGCTGCAACACCTGCAGGTACGTAGCAATGTGCATGATGGAGGCTGGTCTTCATTTTACCTGGGAACCTACAAGACACACATACACACACACGATCATAATTAAAATCCATCAACAATAACCAGAACATCTAGAGTTTACAGTATCAATTACAGGATGTGGATTCGAAGCCCATGCAAATTGCCATGTCTCTGTTAAAACTACACTGTGATCCACACCGGTCTCTCACCCGTGCAGTCGTCGCTCCAGTGCAGCTCGGATTCGCCGATCAGCCAAACAGAGCTCACCGTGCCTGTGCAACACCTCCAGAGCCTCATGTACTGACGGCACAGAGTCTCCAGGCCATCCTGCCTCTCCAGCACGCACGCGCTTAGGCAAAATGTGCAGCTCACCATGGTACAGGAAGACCTGAGTCAATTAGCAGGAAGAAACATCTATAACACAATGTGTATTACGGCTGTACTATTACACTGTGCGAGGAGTCGCTACTGTTAACATGCTTAAGTTTTTTATGTGTTTTATTTCTTTTATACCACAGATATTTTGCAATCTTCATCATCATCATCATCACTGACCCTGTTTTCGCTGCTCTCGGGGTCAAGCCACTTGGGCAGGTAATCGGCCGCCTCGATCAAGAGGAACTGTCCGTCATTGTCCTGGATGCTGGCAGCTAGCTCGCTGAACCCGTTTGTGATGCGCTTGAGCAGATAAACGATGAACCACTCGTCTTCAACATTGTCGCCAAAATCCGTGCTGCCGCCCAGGTGGGCCGGGACATCGCCTAGACCAAAACACGTGCACACGCACACACATAAATACATTTTAAGTTAATGATTTGTGACCATTTTGTTAGACACTGTATAGGCAAAAGTATGTGCACCCCCGGTCCCCTGCAGGCCACTGGAGCTCTTCCACAAACTCAACAAACCACGTCTCCATGGAGATGCTTTGTGCACAGACGCATTGTCATACTGAGACAGAATTGGACCTCTTGGTTCCATTATAAGGAAATTTGTGCTCGTATAGACATGACAAGTGTGTTCCTGCAATTCTGTGGCAGTTTAGGGGAGAAGAACATATACTATAGGTGTGATGGACAGGGGTGCACAAACTTTTGATAATCTCACCTTTCTCTGGATGGAAGCTGAGATTAAAAGGATCCTTCTGCCAAATGTAGCCCACCAGCAGAGGAGCGACCTCGGCCAGGACATCCTCCAGGAGCCGCAGGAGGAGCCGCTGCTTCTCCTGCACATCCAAACGATCGGGACTGAGCAGAAAGAGTCGGTACTGAACCGAGTCCTCAGGCACAGCGGGTCTCTTTAGGAACTCCATGTCGCTCAATGTGATCTTTATACATCCATCGTTTTTTCAAATTTTTCTATAAACGCGGAAACACGTGCATGTGTTTTTGTAACGTTAAGCGTGCGTCACGCTGTACTGGAAAAATACTTCCGGGTTTGATTTCAAAATAAATGTCCTCAGTTACCCGCGTGTTTGTCCGTGTTGTGAATAAATAATTTAAACAACTATTTCCTAGTTTTGTGTCATGCGAAATATTTTAAATATTGTAAAATAATACACCCAAATAAATTGTATTTGGTCAAATAAACAACATAATATTTTAATAAATACGTTTAGATTTTTTTTTTTTACATTTTTACATTTAAAGTTTACATTTGTCATATATGATTTCTTAATATTTTTATGATGTTTGCATGTTTAATATCTTTGCTTATAATGTCATCACAATAATGCAAAATAGCATATATTTACTAATAAGGCCTTATTTTAATGTTGCAACGAACAAAAAAAAAAAATCAGTGATAAAGCAAAAGGCTTTAATTTTGAAACGGCTTTGCCATACGCAGGCACGCGCGACATTTTTACGCATGCGCAGTACGAGTATCATTTCCAACAGCGAATGTGGTGGTGATAATGAGAGACGGAGACAGTTCGGTTCGGTTCTACTGCACCGCGGGAGCCGGTATGGAGGGGTTCCTACTGGACGAGGTGAAGAGTAAACTACATGCCACTGAGGTGAATTAACTTGATTTAGAATTAAATTGAAGCTGTAACTACTTTAAGGAGGAAAGTAGCAAATGCACACCCAAAAAACGTGTCAAAAAAATAATCCAGTGACGTCACGTTCATAGTAATTCTCACATTAATGAAACAGGAATGAATATTTCTGTGGCAAAACAAGTAGCATAAAGAAAAAGGGGGTTATCTCTGGACAGTACAGCTTTATCAGGATAGAAACATTTCTTATAGAGAATAAAACTAATTGCATAGTGTATTTACAACATTCTAATAATTCTGTCACAGATTTAGGCAAAATTAAGCCTGGTGACTCGACTCATCACCGTTGTTTGTCCGTGATTGGTCATCAGGAATGATGGTGATTAGTGATTGGTCGTTGAGTATAATGGTGATCAGTGATTGGTCGTCGGGAACAATGGTAATAAATGTGTGTGTTTTAGGTGGGACACATCCCTGGCAGAGTGTTTTTTCGCTGCCACTCAAATCAACGTGACGTCGTGCGGCTCAAATCTGCAGAGCGCCTCTTCCTGCTCATGCATAAAGCTCCGCCCATTTCCTTACCAACAAATCCAGGTATGCAGCCCGCATCACACGCCTTTACATAAAAGGTACAATATATAAAGCTGAGTGTGTTTTTTTTTCTCCCTAATTTAGTCGTGTCCAATTCCATCCTGTCACTAGGGGGAGCTCTCACATTAAGGCTACTTACTACCATTCAGCCAGGAGGGCCAAGGCTCACGCTCCGTTGGGGACGGCGTAACACACTCGGAGGACAGTGCTATCCGCTCCCTCCGCATGCACGAGCTCACAGACTGACATAGAGCCGTGATTAATGTGTGAGCACTTAGTACCTCTCATCCCTCCCCGCTGAAAGAGCTCGGCCAATTTAGCTCTCGAGAGATCTGATTTAGCTTTATCACAGACCCCCCCCCCCCCCCCGGCTGTGAGAGGTTACAGCATCACTCGGGAGCCGAACCAGCGATCTCCGGATGATAGGGCGAGCACTTTACCACTGCGCCACTCGGAGGCACTAGTTAGGAGTGTGTTTACACTTACATCTAGAACTGTATTTTTCTTTTTTTGTTCCTCTGGTAGCAAAAGCAGCAAGTGTGATAGAGCAGAGGATTGTGGGAAATCCAGACCTGTGGAGCGGCGCTCTGTCCACATGGTTCTCGCTGCAGGCGGAGCTTAACTGCTCTGAGGGGCGGGGCCAGAAGAGGAAGCTAGAGGAGGAGGAGGAAGAGAGTGTGAAGCATCCTAGTTTTAGAGTGAGCTGCCGTTGCAGCGGAGCCATCGCTCGCTCTTATAACTCCCAGGTGTGTGTGTGTGTGTGTGTGTGTGTGTGTGTGTGTGTATGTAAAATTAGACATCATTGGCTGATTTTGGGGTTAATGGAAAATTCTATCTTTTTTTATTACTATATTGACTTGTGTGTGTATGTACTGTATGTGTGTGTGTGTGTGTGTGTGTGTGTGCATTTTATAGAACCTGAATCGTATCATAGGGATGGCCATCAACCGACAGCTTGGATGGAAAGCTGACCTTCGAGCTCCAATTATTGAGGCAGGCACACACACCCACACACACACACACTTTACCATTGTTACAAAGATCTTCTCTATGTCTAATGTCTTCACTGGCTGTTCATGTATTTGAGTGTTTGATGTTGCGGGTTATTTTCCCTGTGTGTGTGTGTGTGTGTGTGTGTGTGTGTTTATACAGGTGAATGTGTATTTAAGTGATGATTACACTGTAGTCGGGATTCCTCTGCTAAGGTACGTTTAATATTCCACTCTGTATTAAAGCCATGGTTTGCTCTTCCATCATGCTTATGATATGTGTGTGTGTGTGTGTGTGTGTGTGTGTGTGTGTGTGTTTAGGCAGCCTCTGGCCAGTCGCACTTATCTGAAGCACACTGGACTCAGGTCCACTGTGGCATGGGCGATGGCGTCTCTCTGTAATCTACAGGTACCCCGCTGGAATCTCTCTAGCAGTCTCACAAGGTGTTGTGGGAGGAGCTTATCAATTAAATTTTTATGAGTAAATTGTGAGAGAGTGAATTTTTCAAGCTGTGGATTTAGGAGGGTGAATTCGTGTTTAATTCAGTCGCTGATGAAGCTTTTGGGTTTCTGGTTTAAGAAGTGACTTATCGGTGGCATCGTGTTCAATTGGCAAAGAATGTGTCAGGGGTTTTTTTTGGAGCTCCTGCATCAGTCAGGCTCCGCCTCCTACCCTGCTGAGAACCCGAAATACAGCCGTGGCCAAAAGTTTTGACTGCTGCTTCTATGTTTTTAGATCTTTTTGTTAATGTTACTAGAAGTATAATCACAAGCATTTCATATGTTTCAAAGGCTTTTATTGACAATTACATTAATTTTATGCAAATAATATTTGCAGTGTTGGCCCCCTACTTTTTCAAGACCTCTCTCATGCTGTCAATCAACTTCTGATCCACATCCTGACTGATTATCCCATTCTTGCATAATCAATGCTTGGAGTTTGTTAGAATCTGTGGGTTTTTCATTGTCCACTCGCCTCTCGAGGACTGACCACAAGTTCTCCATGGGATTAAGGTTTGGGGAGTTTCGTGCCCATGGATGCAAAATTTCAAAGCTTTGTTCCCTGTGCCACTTTATCGCTTTTGCCTTATGGCACTGAGGTGCGCCATCATGCTGGTTACGGTGTTGTTCGTCACTAGACTGTCACTGTTGAGCCCTTGAGCAAGGCTCTTAACTCTGCCTGCATGGTTCCACCTTTTTTATATTGTTTAGAACACAGAAGTTACAGGTCGTGGGTGTGGTTGATTTAATCGAACGTAAATTATTTGAGAGTAAAAGAAAGGATTTGTATATGAGTGCAAAGATAATCTATGACAATCTTAAATATTCTCTCTCACTCTCACTCTCTCAGGAGACATCAGTAGTTTTAGACCCCATGTGTGGAGTTGGCACCATATTGCTAGAGGCGGCGCAGGAGTGTCCGGTCTGTCCACAACACACACACACACACACACACACACACACACACACACACACACACACACAGAGTGAAGTCAGTGCTGAGTGTATGTATCAGATCAGTGCAAGTTCATTAAGTTGTTTGTGTGTGTGTGCGTGTGTGTGTGTGTGTAGAATGGCGTGTTTATAGGGATGGACAGTGAGGAAGCTCAGCTACACAAAGCTGTAGAGAATGTGCAAACAGCTGGTCAGAAGGAAAGAGTCCTGATAATCCAGTCCTCCTGCATGGGTACTTCCACTGCTCTGCTTCTCTGCCTCTCTCTCTCACTCTGTCTCACACACACACACTTTATTAGTCACCTCCTAATACATTCAATACATTCCTCGAGTTCAACAGGTTTTTATCAGGTACTTGTTTGTGCTTACAACCATATAATTAAAATAATTATTCATCATTCAAGAGAAATTAATTTCCACAGGAAATCATAATTTGGGTCATAGTTTAAGTGAGTTTGGACTCATGACGCGAACTGTACTGTATGTGATTAAGATATTTAGACAGGTGCTTAAACATGGATTTGTCTCAGATTGAAATAAAAGGAGGCATGAGTATAATTTTATTATGAGTACTGAGTAATTCTTTATCAGTGTTGGAGTTATAAATGGAGAAAGAGTTGATTTCCAGAAGCTCAGCGGTTCAGACGTGTGTCTCTGTCCCGTAGCGCTGCCCCTGCCTTCAGCTTCCGTAGACGCGGTGGTGTGTGACATCCCGTTCGGCAGGAAGTTCAGCTGCGGTGTCGCCATGACGACTGCTCTTCCACGCATCCTAGCTGAGATGGAGAGGTAAACGTCCTTCTTCATGCTGGAATCCTTACTAATATGATGAAGTGTTAATGATAAAGTATCCCGAGACTTTATTTTATACAGTATCTCACAAATTTCCCCTTTCTCCTCTTCTACGCAAGCATCTTTAAATGTTTAAAATAATGTATTGTGTTCTACAGAGTTCTCCGCCAGGGAGGAAACCTGGTTCTCCTGCTCAGCCTGCAACTCTCAGCCCTGATTAAGAAACTTATCGGAACGGACTCGCTCGACATGCGGTCAAACGCAGCCGGCTGTGATCAGGACACGCACAGCTCGGGGACGAGCACTGAGACTCTTGAGACGGAGAAGTTCTCCTTTAATTCACTGCTCCTGCAGAGCAAACACAGAGTGAGCCTCGGGAGCACCGACGCACTCATACACACCTACATCAAAAGGCACACGACATGTGATGCTCAACTATAGCGAGTGGCCACCTATCGGACATGAAGTGCACTATCTAGGGAGCCACTACGGCCACCTGAAGGACCCCATGACGATGGATTGAGGTCTGAGCACTTTTCGGTGCTTGGAGCGTTAAATATAATAAGTTTGATTATGACGAAAACAAAAAGGTCATGGATCCTTTGGCTCTGCTTTAATAACTCATGCAGGTCTCTGTTTTCACCCTAGACCAAGAACCACTGCTATAGTGTACACATTTTTTTACCTGACAATAAAAAACACATATATTAAAGGCATATGAATGGAGCTATGAGATAATGACATAGTACCCTGTTGTACCAATTTAGTACCAGTTTAAGTGGTACGGTGGTGTACTGACTAGCACTGTTGCCTTGCACCTCCAGGGTTGAGGGTTCGAGTCCCGACCTTGGGCCTGTGAAGTTTGCGTGCTCTCCCAGTGTTTGGTAGGTTTTCTTCGGGTACTCTGGTTTCCTTCCATAGTCTAAAGACATGATGATTAGGTCTGTAGTGTGCCCGTAAGTGTGTGCTTGCTTCTGGCACCCTGTCTTGTGCCACAAGTAATGATTTTGCTCCAAGTAGGGTGCAAAAACCTATCTCTTACTCTACAGTATGTAGTGCACTTGTAAAGGACATAAGGGTTTTTTGAGAGACAGCCCTGTGGAAGAAAACATACAGCCAATCATATGAATTCTGTTCAACTTTAAATAAAATATATATATAATGCACATTTAAAATTACATTTGGAAGCTTTTTACTACCTGTTAACTATTAGTGCCCTTTAAATCCGAACTGTCTCATTTCTCACATTCTTCCAAATGTTTAAGCCACATCTCAGCCTTTATCTCAGAGATGATTAGATCTGGAGCTTAACTTCACTAGTCTGTTCATGATTAGAGCAAGAAGGCTAAAGAAGGCCAGACCCTGGCTGTTTCACTGGTAGCTATCACCGATATCACAGCTACAACTGACAAGCAGGCATTTTATCTCCGGTTTAACTGCAGATGCTTGGCCATGATGTCAGGCATGTCCAGCAGAGAGGTGCGAGGTTTAAATAAAGCACAGGGTTCAAATCTGATTCTTCTTAATAAGGTGTGAGGAGCATGAGGCACGTGGCTTAGATCTGATTTAAAAGCATTTAATAAAGTCTGAAAGCAGTCATGTGGAGCGAATCTGTGCTGCATGTGATTGTTGACAGTATTGCAGCTGCAAATCACAGCTTTGGATTATTGCACTCGTTCTAATACAATATCATTTCCATAGTAACAGCTTATTAAAGGAAGTGTAGTGGTGGATGGTCTGTGTAAACTGATTCGGAAAAAAATTTATTGTTGCTTTGAAGACGTTTTTTTCTTTAATGTTTATGGAAGGAGTCTCCAGTTCCAGCGCTTTGTACTAGTCACACGTAAACTTGATTACATTGTGAAAAATAAAGAAGCTTATAAGAAGTTTATACCTGCCATGATATTTGCGAATAACGTTTCACAACTATAGATGTAATTGTAAGATGTAAATGTTTGACTTAAAATGTACAATTAAGTGTATAATTAGTTTACTGGCTTAATTACTTTATTAAGAGACCACCATAATTATTTTATTAAAATTATTTGCATAACAAATGCTCGAAAAGGAAAAAAAACAACATACAGATTTTTTTCCCAGAAGTTTCTGAATGTTGTATTCAGTAACCTGACTAGAGCTCATAATAATACTGTATTTGAGTTTAGAAACATGGCTGAGACAGTGGCGAAGAAATTAGACATAGTTTGCATATATTTTAAATAATCTATGGTGGAAAAGAGAAAACAATTTCCTTTTAGATGCCTGAATCATATCTTTTGTCAATTTTATACACGCACACAAATCTTAAAGGGTGAAAAACTTTAATAAATAATACAGTAAGCTGACTAGGTTAAAAGGTATTCATTTATAGCATTGTGTAGACACCATTATCCAGACTGACTTACATTTTTATCTCATTATACATCTGAGGGTTAGGGGACTTGCTCAAGGGCCCAACAGTGGCAACTTGTGCGTTTTGAACCTGCGACCTTTCCAATTACAGTCCAAGGTTAAATATTTGGTTAAAATGTTAAAACATCTTTAACATAACTGGTCCAAACCTGTATATCTGTTTTGTCCAGAGCTCACAAACTGAATACTCACTCACTGGAGCCTACCCTAGGAGACTTGGGGGTTGAGGCAGGGTACACCCTGGACAGGGTGCCAAGCCATCATGGGGCACACACACATAAACACACTCACATGGGCAATTTGGGAACACCAATTAGCCTAACATGCATATCTGTGGGAGGAAACCCACCAAGCATGGGGAGAACATGCAAACTCCATGCACATAGAGATGGGAATCAAGCCTGGCCGGGAATCGAACCCAGACCCTGGAGGAAGAAACATGAATTTAGCACTAAATCTGACTAGATGCATATTATATCTCTATAGTCAGAATCGGTGTCTTAAGCATGTTAATTATTTTAACATGACTTTTTGGTGTTAAATAAAGACTAGAAACAAAGGGCGTTCAAGACAAACTGAGACTTTTGATTGCACAGAATAACAGAACACAGTTATGAGAGTAAAAACTTCCTTTATTTCTCGGGATCGTCATTCACAGATGTATGGCGTAACTTTTACATTATTTAAATGTTTTACTATGACTAAGACTCTGCAACGTGCTGTGCTTAAAGCCATCTGTAAGTGTCAATTTATCCTGGATTGACCTGAACGGCCATCATAGATGATCTGTAGTGACTGGTGTTTAAATATAGCACTTTATTTGTGCCTGTGTGTAATATGTAGTATGTAGTGCAGTGTGTTACAGAGAATTCTTATTATTATTACTCACTTGCTAATTGTAATAAATCGGGTATGTTTGCCAGACATGTGAGAAACCAGTATAACAGCTGTGCGTGTGTTTGTGCGCTCGTACGTGCTGGGTGGGGTCGACTGTTGTCATTAGTTTAAATGTGAACATTTCAAGTGCAAATAGGTGTTATGCAAATTCTGGATGCCAGAAAAGACATCAAGACTCATTATCCTTTCAGGAAGTGTTGAACTGGACGTTTCATTAAATAATTAGTTATTGTTAATAATTAGCTATTGTTACAGAGAATGAGTTATACTCGAACTGCAACATGACACACATCCTGTACTGTCTGCATACAGTGGAATGAATACAGCCGTGTTCTGTTCCTTTGTACAGTAGTAATCTTATCTTGTCTGTTGTATATATTGTGTTTTTATTAGAGTAATTTCATGCATCATCCAGAGGTGTGTAAATGAAGTAATAATTTCATTAATTAGGTTATTATTAAAGCTCTTATAATGAGTGTGTGTGTGTGTGTGCTCTGCGATGGATTGGCATGCTGTCCAGGGTGTACCCTGCCTCGTGCCCAGAGTCTCCTGGGATAGGCTCCAGGTCCCGCGACCCTAAATACAGGATAAAGCGGTATAGAAGATGAATGAATGAATGATAAAGCTCTTATCTGAAATAATGTGTAGGTTTATATATTATACCACATAGAAATCCTATCATTGTAAAGGATGATAATAATAGTAAAATTTATGTAATACACTACCTGGAGTTTAAAAAAACCTATGAGTTTAAATAAGCTAATAATTAAGATATTTTCATTGGATAATTACTGCAGCGATTAATATGTTTCAGCTGCAACTTTTATTTTAAGATTACATTCAACCATATTGTCCAAAGTACATGTATAAAGCCAATGAAATGTTGTATTGTCCTTCATCAAGGAAAGAAAACAAATAAGGTGATTGCTGAAATTATTGGGACTGAGTTAAGACTGAAACATTAAAACACATTATTAAATCTGGAACCATAGTGGTGAACCTTCAAGGAAAAAATGTGGTCAGAAAAACATTCTGTATGAGCATGATCAAAAAGCAGAGCTATGTTTAATAGTAAAAGCAAGAGCATTTTCACATGCACAATTTGAAGAGGACTCACAGGTTTGGGACTAAACAGCTGTGTAGCCATAAGAAAACAATTTATCAATTGGGCTAATCCTGGAAAAAAAAAAGTCTTGAATTTGCTATGGAGCATAAAAAAAGGACTTTGAAACAATTGGGGGGAAAAGGTCAAATTGACCCTATTTCAGAGCAATGGGTACGTCAGGCTAAAAAGAGAAGCGCCCTTCATGCATATTGCCCACTATACAAGCCTACTGAATATGGGGATATGACCAGTAAACAGCTTTTTAATCAAACTGAGGTCATGCTTCACCTCCACCACCACCACTAAGTGGCATGATGTGAAGTTTCCAGAATTTATAGGGCAATGTTTTTCCCATCACCATGACTGCTACTCTTGTGCAGGACCACGTGTCAGTGGTACGGTTATAATGGTGCTAATGGAATGACGTTATCTAAAAATACCATCAACATGTCAACTTCCCCTTACTCCATGTTTTTGGAAAGGTCTACAAATCATATAAAGCAAGCCTATAGGTTTCGTAATGGACATCCAGGTTGTGTATTCCTGCCTTCTGTCCAGTGTTCCATGAGTAGACTCAGTGTCCACCAATACTACATCCAAGTGAATTGAAAAGCTGAATTGAATTGATTCATCTCATTTTATCACTGACACTTTCATTTAGTTTGAAGCTGTTTCTGAAAGCATCATATTGTTATAAGACCATCTGGTAAAGAACTAGAGAGAGAGTGTGTGTTCTTTTTAAGGATGATCTTGGTGCTGTAAAGCTTTTGGAGAACTCTGCTGTAATTAGTGTAATTGTGTACAATCAGTGCAAAAATGTGAAAGCCCATATTATGTTCGCTAATTACATGTAGAGAACAATAGCGGGCCTAAAACGGAATCCAGTGGGACACCACATTATACTTTTATGGACTTCGAAGAAGTTTCAGTGATGCCAACACAATTACAACAACGCATCAAATAAAATCTAAACCAGGCATGCTGTGCTCAAGTCCAACACCTAATCAGAGCAATATTGGTAATATGAGTTGAAAAGTATGTCATCTATTTTTTACACCCATAACTTTGAGGAAAACCCACCAAGCACGGGACTAGAAATGAGATTCAAACCCCCAATCTATTGAGTGTGCATTATCAGTTATCAGAGTATTATCGCCTGACGCTATTTCTTGAGAGATGTCTTTTGTTGATATTTGGAAAGATCTTATTTCCCCAATAATCATGTTTGCTAATTACACCTATTGGGGCTGTACATAAAGTGACAATTACAAGGAATGTGGGCGTTTTATATATATATATATATATATATATATATATATATATATATATATATATATATATATATATATATATACAACTTTATACTGTGTACAGGGTCATGGGTGTCTGGAGCCTATCCCAAGAGACTGACATTTTACCATTCTGAATAGTATAGTGTTAAGCCAGATCTTGAACGAGGCAAGAACTTGGTTCCGACTCTTGTGTACAACATAAAATGTCCCACAATATCCAGCCCCCTGTACATATCCTGCACCCCGTTGTCTTCCGGTTTCAACCTCATTGGATGAATTAAGGTATTCCAAAAATGTAGGTACATATTTACCTGCCTAATTTGAAGGAACGTAACTTTTTTTTGCTGTAGATTAAATACAATTTTATATCATTATAGTATTTTTTGTTTTGTTGTTGTAATGAGATTCAAGAGGAAATTCACTTATTTTAGTTTCACATTTTTGACGTTTCGCATAAATTTTAATTAAAAGAAAAAGTAAACCATACTGTTTCGTTCTAAACTATTTTTTATTACCTATGAAAACGAAAACAATGGCGTATGTTTATTTTTATTTTAGCTTAGCTTAGTCGCGGATTTGGGAGAGTGAATTTAAAACAGGCGAATAAGACGGCCAGCCTTCAGCAGGGGTCCTGGAGGAGACGTGCAAAGGGAAATGGGTTGCGCGATCGAGCGAAAAAAAGAGGCGGATGGCTATGCGCATGCGCGGAACGCACTGACGGACATGTTGATTTCGGTAGCAGCAGCAGCAGCAGCGGAGGTGTCCGTGTAGAGTGTCCAGGCGCGCGCGTCTCCGCCCGCGCTGTTTGCCCCGCGAGCCCGGCGGGTTTCAGCGACCGGAAGCTGCGGAGCAACAAGAACAAAATAAAATTTAACATAAATACAAAGCCATGAACTCGGGCCTGGATCTGTCGCGGCGGAACCCGCAGGAGGATTTCGAGCTGATCCAGAGGATCGGCAGCGGAACCTACGGCGATGTTTACAAGGTGATAACAACAACAACAATAATAACAACAACAACAACAGGATGCGCATCACATCATAACATGACATCCTGCTGGATTTAAAGACCTATGTGGATTTATAAACATCGTGTTTGGAGGATGGTGTCAGCTGCTGCAACTGTCACTGCTTGTTTACATCTCAGCAGTGGTAGTAAACAACAACAACAACAGGATGTATGGCTGTCTGTCTCGCGCTCTGGACGCGTCCCAAATGCCACCCTATATAATCTACTATGTTTGGTTGTAGTGATACTTTACAGAAGGTTTATTATGTAGCCGAATCCTACCTGCCTCCCTGCTGGAGATGTAGTGCACTACATTAGGGATTTTAGTGCACTTGGATGAGGGAATGGGGAGCCACTTCCCCTCCTCCTAGACCTTTGTTTGAATGTCTAATGCACTAGGTAGGGTGTGTAAGATGATATTTCACAATATGTAGCCACTTGGATGAGGAAAGGGGAGACGCTTCGCACCTGTACCGTTGTCTGAATGTCTTGTGCACTAGCATGCACTGGAATTTTCCTGCGGTTAGTGCACTAGACAGAGTGTAATACTAAAAGACTTGTTACAGGAAATTTAGTGCACTACTGTATCGGTGTATATTTTTATACACCACCTAGTGCACTTGGATGAGGGAATGGGTTGCCACTTTCCCCCCAACTAGACCATTGTTTGAATGTCTAGTGCATTAAGTAGGGTGTATAAGGTGTTATTTCATCATATGGACCACCAAAAGGTCCCCTGTACCGTAGTCCGAATGTCTAGTGCACTAGCATACACGACTCAGTACTACTGTGGTTAGTGCCTTACATAGGGTGTTCTACTAAAACATGTAAGATGTTTGCAGGACTACATCAGGAATAGATTACGAGTTGTACCCTAATACCTTGACCTTATAATATGGTATGCGCAGTGCACTAGGTAGGGTGTGTAAGGTGTTATTTTGTCATATGGAAAACCACTTGGGCCCCCTGTCTTGAATGTCTAGTGCAATAGCATACACTGGGATTGACTGTGATGTGCACTGCGTAGGGTGTTATACGAAATGGCTTGTTACAGAACACATCGTGCACTACATCGGGAATATTAGTCTTTCGGCTTCTCCCATCGAGGGGTCGCCACGGCGGGCCCTCCAATCTACACACACATCTTGGCACAGGCTTTACGCTCGATGCACTTCCTGATGCATCCCTCCTGTTTTATCCTAGCTTGGGACCGGCACTTCCATCCCTCAAATAAAACGCAAGAGCTGCATCAGGACGAGCATCCGGCATTAAACTTGTGCCAAAGTTGTGTGTGCGGCTCAGATGGTCAACTGTGGTGATCCCTCGGTAGCAGCCGAAAGACAAACAACAACCTCAGTAGGGTGCATGTAAGCATGTGAGGCTGGTATTTATTTCTAGCATGTTTAGTGCACCTGAATAGAGATTAGGGAGAGATGTGGGACAGTGCATACCATTTATTTGGATGTCTTTTGGACATTTAGTGCACTCGACAGGCTGTATTATGCACTACATTGTGTACTAGGGCACCTGTTTAGAAAGTAGTGAGCGATGCATTAGTTTAGCTGTTTAGTTGGATGTTTCGTTTGTAAGACTTTACTAAAATAGCGAGACTACTAGTTTGTCTACACACTGATTTCAATAATTGTTATGTAGTGCACTAATGAATTTATAGTGAGAACTGTCATTTTGGGCTCCACTTGCCCTAAATTGCTCCATAAAGGATATAGTGCACTATGTAGGATTTATTGAAATGACTTATTTGTTATTTAGTGAACTAAGTAGGGTGGATAAGTGAGTCATTCCCTAAATTCATCCTGTGGCTGGGCTTTGGGCCCTGGGTGGGAATTAGTGTAGAATATTAGTGCACTAAATCAGGAATACGGTACCCAAATATCCTACTTCAGATGTCTAGTGCACTAGGTTGGTTGTGTAAGGTGTTATTTCATCATCCAGTGCACAGAGGCTTGGCCTCATGCACCATAGTCTGAATATCTAGTGAATATCTAGTATACACCGGGACTTCTACTGCACTAAGTAGGGTATGTAAAGTCATACAGTATGTTGTGCACTTGGATAAAAAAAAGTAATATATGTAATATATAGTAATATGTTTTGAATATTGTATGTCTCTTGCACTAGGTATGGTGGGTAAGGTGTTGTTATATTGTAGTTCACTTGGATAAGACGTAGGGATTCAAATAACTTAATGTTGGTTATCTAGTGCATTAGGTAGGGTGTGCTTAAGTTATAAGTTATTTTATCACATGTAGTGCAGTTGGATGAGAAATATGGATCCATTTGACTCCTTATACCTTACAATGGAGGTCTGGTGCACTATGTAAGGTGTTTTTTTTCATATGTAGTTGCACTTGGATGAAAAGTAGTTATCCACTTAAACAATTATACCTTGAGTTTGGAAGTGTACTAAGTAGGGCGTGTACGATGTCATTATCCATTGTTCACTTGTATATACGTAGTAATGAATGATTAGACCTCTTAGACGTACTTTGACTGTTTATTGGACTTTTAGTGTACTAGGTGTGGTGTGTTAGGTGTTATTTCATCATGTAGTGCAATCGGATGAGAAATAGGGATCCATTTAACCCCTTATACCTTAATTTAAGTGTCTAGTGCACTTACTTTTTAGGTCTAGTGCACTAGCTATGGTGGCTAAAGTGGTATTTCATTAAATGTAATCCACCAGGATAAAAAACAGGCATCTATTTTGACTCCTTATATCTTACAGTACTTCAGATGCCAAGTGCACTAGGTGTGATGTGAAAGGAATTGTTTTATCATTTGTAGTACTCTTAGATGAGAAGTAGGGATTCTATTTAACTCCATACCCCCTTAGTTTGGCTGGTGTAGTGGTTAGCACTGTCGCGTTGCACCTCCAGGGTCCTGGGTTGATTCCCCGGCCGGGCTCGATTCCCGCCTCTGCGTGCATGGAGTTTGCATGTTCTCCCCGTGCTTGGTGGGTTTCCTCCGGGTGCCCAGGTTTCCTCCCACAGTCCAAAGATATGCAGGTTAGGCTGATTGGCGTTCCTAAATTGCCCGTAGTGTGTGAATGAGTGTGTATGTGTGTGTGCCCCATGATGGATTGGCACCCTGCCTCATGCCCTATGCCCTATGCCTTATGCCTCTTGGGATAGGCTCCAGGTCCCTGCGACCCTGAATACAAGATAAAGCGGTATAGAAGATTAGTGAGAATGAGTGCACTAGGTAGGATAGATACCAATCAGGTAGATAAAAATATTTACCCACTTACATGGTATACTATACCATGACTTTGGAGATCTAGTGCACTAGGTCATGTGTGTAAGGTGTTATGTCATCGTATGTAGTGCACTTGGATGAGCAGCAGTTATCCACATAAACCTTTATGCTTTGAATTTGGATGTCTAAGTGCCCTGGGTAGGGTGTCTTTTTTTTTTTTTTTTTTGGAGTTGTAGTGCAGTAGTATACAGACTAAATAATCTCTCTAAGTGTGTGTAATTTTATATCTGAAATCTAGTGCATGTCTGTTGGATGCATTTGACCTGGCATGCAGTAGGCCCGGGTTTGATTCCCACCGATGCCCAAACTCCAGCCATTGCATGCAGTGCCAGTCCCAAGCTCGAATAAAACGCAAGGGCTGCATCAGGACCGGCATCCGGCATTGAACCTGTGCCAAAGTTGTGTGCGCGGATCGGATGGTCCACTGTGGCGATCCCTCGACGGGAGCAGCCGAAAGACAAACAACAACCTCAGTAGGGTGCATGTAGGGCACGTGGGGGTGCTGTTATTTATTTCTAGCATGTGTAGTGCACTTGAATAGAGATTTGGGACATTGCATGCCATTATTTCGATGTCTTTTGGACATTTAGTGCACTCAACAGGGTGTATTATTCACTACATTGTGTACTAGGGCACCTATTTTGGAAGTAGGGTGCGATACATTAGTTTAGCTGTTTAGTTGGATGTTTAGTTTGTAAGGTTTTACTAAAATAGCGAGACTACTAGTTTTTCTACACACTGATTTCAATAATTATTGTCATGTAGTGCACTTATGAATTTATAGTGAGAACTGTCATTTTGGGCTCCACTTGCCCTAAATTGCTCCCTAAGGATATAGTGCACTATGTAGGGTTTATTGAAATGGCTTGTTATTTATTCTTTTTTTTTTTAGTGAACTACAGTAAGTAGGGTGGATAATTGAGGCACTCCCTAAATTTAAGACAAGATGTAGGATGGTGTTTCATTAAATATTGTTTAACAAGTGGTCTTTTGACATTTAGTGCACTATGAAGGGTGCAGGGGCTTTTGCTTTACCTATAATGCACTACCTGAGTTGTTTTATATTACATGTACAGTACTGCACTGTGCATTTTAGAATGGAAGTAGGGAGCCGCTTGAGCATTAGTCGGATTTTAGTGCACTAAAAAGGGTGAATTATTATTATTAGGTTTAGTGCACTAGGTAGGGTGTTATGTTTCATATGATATCTAGTGTGCTTACAGGAAGTAGACAATCATTTAGGGTTACTTGACTCACAGTGTGGACCATGTCTTTGCCTCACTTTTTTGTCCTTGTCCCTGTAAACACTTCATGCTTTTTTATTTATTTCTTTTTTAATCTTCAGTGCCCTAGACAGAAAGCAGAAGACTGTAAACTACTGTAGGAACTGGGGGGTGATTTGGTGTCGATCACTTACAGTAAGCTGACTTCAGTAAGTTTGGGATGAACTTCCTGTGCTGAATATTAAACAGTTTCTAATTTCACACATCGTGTAGTGCGCTGAATTAGTAGGAAGGCATTTGGGACTCAGCCAGAGAGAGTTAGGTAACACTTTGGGCCGTGTGTGTGCGTTAGTGCTCGCATGTGTGTTTGTGTGTATGTGCGCGTGTGCACATACTTGCTCATTCTTTTCCCGTATTTGTCTTGCACCAAATGTTTCATTAATCCATTAGGTATTGCCTAATCTTTTAGCAAGTAAATGGTGATTTGGGACGCAGCCAGAGAGCAAAATGCATCCAGGTCAGACTGATCTATGATATACAGGCTAAATTTAACGCTCTCCTTATTCAGGGCCCAGAAACTAGTGTTCTGTATGTAGTGCACTTCTTTAATAAGTATGCAGTCATTTGAGATTCTGCCAGAAACCAAACGACGTTGGTCAGCTTTTCCTACTAAAAATTGTAGTTTGTAGTTTTTGTATTAAATCTGAAATTTCTCACAGTTGTTAACTAGTGATATGGTTCAGATGCTCATGCCCTACTTCTAGAGTCTAGTCATATGGGATTAGATTAAAGGAAAATAACTGTCCAGTGAGGAGGGCAAGACAACCACAGGGAAAAAGATAACAGACAGTGCTCAGCAAATCCAGCAGGAAATGTTTCACAAAAGTCTAGTCCAGTCTTTGGCAAAATCCCAAATGTCATATGCCTTTCTAATAAAGCACACTACATACTGAACTATTTGTTTAGTGTAGTAACCAAAACAGATATATATATATATATATATATATATATATTAAAATCCCTCTCTGGCTGATGACCAAATGACACCTTACCTATTAGAGTGCCCTACATAGTGCACTATAAGTCAGATGAGAGAGAATTTAGGACAAGACAATCAAAGGGAAAAGATGACACATGTGACAGAAACTGTTATTTTTAAATCTACTTTCTGGCTGAATCCCAAATGACACTTTACGTTAGTAGTTGCTATGGTAGTTCACTTATCTGTGTACCCTACATAGTGCTCTATATGTTTAGTGAGAAAGAATGTAAGAAAACAGACTTTCTATAGAAGAGCACTAGATTACACACCCTACTAGGGGGATAATTGACGTAGGACGCTTTTTTAATATCTATCCTTTTTATCTACTATGTGCACGTAGTGATATTGGAATCAGGTGTGTATTTGGGGCTCATGAAGGGAACCTGAGTGAATTGAGGACACGGCCTGCTTTTAAAGGAAGACGACACAACGCACTGTGACTGCGTAGTGGCAGATGGTGACTACCGAGGGGTGTGTGTGTGTATGTATGTATGTGTGTGTGTAGGTGTGAGAATGTGTGTGTGTGTGTGTGTGTGTGTGTGTGTGTGTGTGTGTGTGTGTGTGTGTGTGTTAGATTCTTGTGGGAACTTCAGGATAAAGACGTGCAGTGTAATGAAACCCAGGGTCGTAGGGAAGAAAATGTGTGTCTGACTTCCTCTGTGGTTGGGAAATGCCTTAGCCTGGGGGACACAAGTGTGTGTGTGTGTACAAGCCTACTGACATGTGCACAAAGTTGGAGCTCTATCCATCCTGTTTGCTCCTAATTGTTCCCATTTCCTCATTTTTGTGGTGTGTGTGTGTGTGTGTGTGTGTGTGTGTGTGTTCAGGCCTTTGCCAACCGTAACATGGACAGCTCCTTTAACAAGTTTAAAATGGCAGAGTTTTGGCCTGGCAAGACACAGGCTGAAAAAAAAACCAGGCTGAAAAGGACCCGCCTAAAAATGGCCTCATTGTGGAGTCGCCTCCGGTGGTCAACAAGAACATCTCTTTCTCTCGTGTCTCTTTTAGTAAAGTTGTGTGTAAATATTTTCATTTTAAAATACCTCCAGGTTTACAGATATTTCAGTAGTGTAGAATTGCTTCCTACTTCCTGTGTTTACTTCCTATGGAAGTTTATGTTTAACCCCGCCCTAAAAATTCATAAAAAGAAAAGCTAAGAAGGCAGGAGAAGCTGTCGAATTTCAACACAGTTCAAAAATGGAAGTGTAGAAGAAGAAGATCGAAATTCAACCCTACCAGGTGGAATAATCACCGGTGTATCGGCTACCTCGAACACACAAAATAACTCTCTTAATTGGGAATTAATCTAATTTAAGTCATTTAAACTAATGCGGTCTAAAATTTGGCTACGAAATTTGTGTGCAATGCATATCTAAAATTTATAGATATGAAACTCGTTTACAAAATTTGTATATAAAATGTATTATTGTAAAATGAAATTTATATAGAATTTTATATTAAATTTGCACACAATTAATATTTAATGCATATTTAACATTTCTATTGTTAAGAATGCGTATTTAAAATCTAAAGCTCATATATAATGTTTGTGTATAATATATACACTCACCTAAAGGATTATTAGGAACACCCGTTTAATTTCTCATTAATGCAATTATCTAATCAACCAATCACATGGCAGTTGCTTCAATGCATTTAGGGGTGTGGTCCTGGTCAAGACAATCTCCTGAACTCCAAACTGAATGTCAGAATGGGAAAGAAAGGTGATTTAAGCTATTTTGAACGTGGCATGGTTGTTGGTGCCAGACGGGCCAGTCTGAGTATTTCACAATCTGCTCAGTTACTGGGATTTTAATGCAGAACCATTTCTAGTGTTTACAAAGAATGGTGTGAAAAGGGAAAACATGTGGCAGTCCTAAAATGCCTTGTTGATGCTCGAGGTCAGAGGAGAATGGGCCGACTGATTCAAGCTGATAGAAGAGCAACTTTGACTGAAATAACCACTCGTTACAACCGAGGTATGCAGCAAAGCATTTGTGAAGCCACAACACGCACAACCTTGGGGCGGATGGGCTACAACAGCAGAAGACCCCACCGGGTACCACTCATCTCCACTACAAATAGGAAAAAGAGGCGACAATTTGCACAAGCAAAAGTTGAAGACTGGAAAAATGTTGCCTGGTCTGATGTGTCTCGATTTCTGTTGAGACGTTCAAATGGTAGAGTCAGAATTTGGCGTGAACAGAATGAGAACATGGATCCATCATGCCTTGTTGCCACTGTGCAGGCTGGTGGTGGTGGTGTAATGGTGTGGGGGATGTTTTCCTGGCACACTTTAGGCCCCTTAGTGTCAACTGGGCATCGTTTAAATCCCACAGCCTACCTGAGCATTGTTTCTGACCATGTCCATCCCTTTATGATCATCATGTACCCATCCTCTGATGGCTACGTCCAGCACGATAATGCACCATGTCACAAAGCTCGAATCATTTCAAATTGGACGATGAGTTGACTGCACTAAAATGGCCCCCACAGTCACTAGATCTCAACCCAATAGAGCATCTTTGGGATGTGGTGGAACCGGGAGCTTTGTGCCCTGGATGTGCATCCCACAAATCTCCATCAACTGCAAGATGCTCTCCTGTCAATATGGACCAACATTTCTAAAGAATGCTTTCAGCACCTTGTTGAATCAATGCCACGTAGAATTAAGGCATTTCTGATGGCAAAAGGGGGTCAAACACCATATTAGTGTGGTGTTCCTAATTATCCTTTAGGCGAGTGTACGATATTTATACATAAAGTCTCAATTAAATGTTCACTTTTTTTGAACTAACTGGATTCAAATGTACAAATACAGCACAATCTCGTGTTTTTCCTAAATTATAGTTAATCAACAATCAGTTACTCATTAATTAATTAGAACAAGGCACACATTTATCTATAAGACAAATAATTATCAGGTGATTATCATCTTCTCTGAACTAATTATCTCATGGATAATAATATCATATGTGCGGCAGTTATGAAATTTTTTTAAAGATGTATTTGTTGGCAAATTGCTATGGTGTAAGAGAAATAAAACAACAAGGAAAATAAGCAATTTTATTAGTTAAATGTTGTGGCAATCCAGGATAATAAAGCAGAAGCACCACTAAACATTAGCTGTAGAAGTGATTAGTCAAAACAAGTAAGTTCTGCTGTGTTTAGTCTAAAGGCAGTGTTGGTTAAAGTAGAGGTTTCAGCATTAAAGCTTTTAATCACTTGTAGTAGAGCTCAGCATCAGCGGACGTTTAAACCCGACGTGTCGAGACACATGAAGGGAGCAGCTAGTCTGCGGAAGTGTAAGAAGGTGTACAGGTTTAGTAAAACGTGCAGACCGAAATTACCAAAGTATGTGTTTAATCTATGTGAAGTTGTTGGTGGTAATTACAACCAGGTCTCGCAGTATGAGTGACAGGTGTGTCCTTGTATTAAAATTCCAAGCACTTTATTTTAATATACGTGTGACAAACGTATCCACTTTGATCTTTATGATGAGCGCTTGTTTTCAAGGTTTAAAAGGATAACCCATATATTTTATCGTTCTGCCTGGTTTCGGTTTGGTTTGATTTCTGTGCTAATGGAAAAGAGCGAGGGCTTCCTGAAGAGTCTTAACACTGTAGCAGGCTCATTTCCCACAGGATGCAACTTCATCTTTACCAACGTGTCACTGCAGACAGGATGTGTAACCTGGACTAGGAGATAAAATACAGCACGGATATGCGCGCGCTCCGTCAGTTTCAGTATCGTGATTGTGTAGCTGAAATCCAGACGGTCAGTTTGTTTATCCGACTCGAAGGTTCCATGTCCGAGCGAGAACGTAACACTTAGCACTCAGTCCTACATTCCAGGACTAAATAATGCGTTCACAGTTACGGAGAGAGAGCCTCTAACGTTTACTGGAGTTGCAACTAAAAAGCTTTACACGATAAGACCTTAGTCAGTTTGACTTCTGAGAGATTTGACCGTCACCTCCGCGCGGTGTGCATTCACTGCACTAAATGTGTTCTGTTGCAATTCATCGCTTGTCTCACTGGATTCGATTCTGTTTCAGTAGGGTTGCGTTCCGACTCTCTCTTTTCAAACCATTCCATTTTGAACCAGTTTTAATTCGGGTGATTCGGTTTGATTCCAATCCACAGATTTACGGTTCAGTTCAGATTCAGATCCAAGGGGTGATGAATTTAAATCTGATTCAGACAGGGTCTGATTTTGATTGTGATTTGCAGTGGTTTTGATTCAAGGTGTTTAACGGTTTAAGGATTTTTTTTTTATTATTCAGTTCCATTTATGGGTTGATTTGATTTAGATTCCGGATTAGGATTTGTTTGATGTTTAGACTAGCATTAGTACCCGTTGTTGATGGGAAAAGTGTTTTTACAAATATTTGAAAGGTTAAAGCTAAAAATAAGCTGATCAGCTGTAATGTAATGTGATATTATTTCAGGTTGAAGCCCATGTACATGCCTGATAGTCTTTTTCTGTCTCTTATTAATACATAGAAAAAAAATTTTATGGACGGTTGAGTATTTTACAACTTGTTGTTGTACTACGGTGTACTTCTTTTATCATCAGTCAAATACACTCCCTGTTTAAAGTAGATTATTATATCTGGCACATAACTGTTCATAACATAACTTTATCCAACATTTTGATTGTAGCCCAAAACAGGGTGATCTCAGTTCGGGGATTTTACTCACTTCACAATGTTTGCTCCCTAACGACCCTTTAACAGTCTCATAGTGGCGCTTCACTGCTTTTCCATACATCTTTGAAGGTTCAGTTTTTATAGTGTACTTGCCTTTTTTGGAGTAAGCCACGCCGTGTCATGCGTTCATTTCTGTTTTTTGGGGATTTGGGCGCCTTATAAGGCCATTGCGGTCGTTCCTGTGTCTTCAGCATACTCAGTGTATTTACGGTAAACTATCATGTTGATTGCCTCTGTTGAGTGAAGTGTATAGCCATGCCTATATTGAGAGGAAAAAGCACTATATTTATTCAGAAAAGCGCTGCCAGCTGTGATGTAATCTGGCACATAACTGCTCATAACATCCCTTCTACTTTAAGATATCACTTCAGGCAAATACCGAAGGACTGGTGACATTTCATTCAATTCTGTCCAGCCAGTTTTTCATGATGCTGTAACGAAGTCACCTCGACAGATATACAGACAGAAGTTTTTCTGAGACTGGGTTCTGGTCCTCCAGTGGATGAAACGTGAATATATCATTTAAATTCTGGGGTTATGAATTTACTTTTCTTATTAATTCAATTACATGGAATTTTGACTTGATTCAGACTCTAAGTTGGGAGGTTAGAGCTTTATCTTGATTCTGAATCAGGCGTTTATAAATTGATTCGGGGGTTACGATTTGTTTCAATTCTAGTTTAGGTGGTTAGAATTGGATTCCATCTTCATTCCATTTTAATTCGAGGAGTTTTAATCTGACTCGATATAATTTAGTTTTTGGATTTTGCGATTTGTTTTATATTCAGAGGGATTTTATATTCAATTTGTATTCGATTCATGGTGGTTAAGATTAATTTAGATTCAGATGGTTACTATATGAATCTGTTTTAGGGGTCATAATTCATTTCAGTTCAGTTCTGATTTAAGAGGTTACAATTTCATTTTGATTGCAATGCGATTTGATTCCTTCTTAGGTTGTTACAAGCTTATTCGATTTAGATTCAGGGCTTTCCAATTTCTAATTCTTTTTTCCACTTCCCCTTTGATTTATATAAAAACGATTCTCGGTGCATGTCCGTCCCTCAAGCTTTTGTAACGGTGTATGATTTCTCTTATACACCGTGTTTAAGGTGGAGTATTTAATCTTGACTTATCAGATCAAAGGTCTTGTCAAGCGTTATAAAACTTTTCAAATGTCAGTGTTTAAAAAAAGTTAAGGTGGCTGATCCCACCCACAAATAAGGACAACCACAGTCTCTCACGTGACTTTGGGACTGCTAGCATAAATGCCATGGCCTGGCGATGGAAACACAGCGATAAAGAAAATGTTCCTTTCTTTTTTTCCCACTCTTTTTCCATCCCTCTGTTCAGTGATGACCTCAGATCTGCTGTTCTGGTAGACTGGTGTCTCTCAGTGAAGAATTACAGAAACACCATTGTGTGTGTGTGTGTGTGTGTGTGTGTGTGTGTGTGTGTGTGTGTGTGTGTGTGTGTGTGTGTGTGTGAGAGACTATCCCTCAGTTTTTGTGAGTTTTTTTTTTTCCCCAGTCACTTTGGTGATATAAATTTTTTTTTTTGTCACTTTCCTCCCGTAAACGTCTGACCTCCATGTGACATTGTAAAAACCCAAAACTTATCTGAACTCCGGCTCACTTAAAAGTTTTTCGAACACAACCAGACCTCCAGCGTTTAACCCAGAGATGGCAGAAAAGGAGAAAAATGCTTTAAAAGATGCCAGACATTCCATTCCTTTTTCACGGAAAAGCTTCTGACAAGCTGAGGGATTTTCCTCATAAATCATACGCGAGACCCGAAAAAACTAATAAACTCAATGTCCAGCTGTAACGATTGTTCTTACAATAAATCTGCTCAGAACAGCTCAATTATTTTTGCTCACTGCTGCAACCATGATTTTTAAACACTTATTGTAAATACAAGCTCGGTTCTGAATCTAAAGAAATACATCCGTTAAAGTTTTTTTCCCCCCAGTTATACTTCAGAAATAATGACAGTGCATGTATTATTATGATTATTATTATTTTAGATCACATGGTGAGATTTAATGTTCTTAAAGCACGTCAGGTCTTGTTATCGTGTATTATGTTAAAGTGGCTTTAAACAATCACTCTTTCACCCGCCTCTGTTCCTTTTCTTTTGTTAACAAAAACACTGAAGTTCGTCATGTTACGTGTTCCTGAGAAACCCGATGATTGCACACACTCACAAAACTGATTCTGATTCAGGTTTGTTGTGATTTGGTTCGATTCTGATTTGGTTAGTTTCTGATTGAAGGGGTTATGATTTGTTTCTGATTTAGAAGTTTTATGACTTTGAATTCTGCCTGTGATTCTGGATCAAAAATCTGATGCTGATTTAAGGGATTAGGGTTTTGTTTAGTTTCCGGGGATTGTAATTAGATTCTGATTTAGGGGGTTGTGATTGAATACATTTCAGTTTTAGGGTTTTAGCGGGTTGTAGATTCATTAATTCTCGGTGGTTTAAGGGGTTATGATCTGATTCGCAGGGGGGCTATATTTCAGTTCTGTCCTTACAATTCAGTTTCTACTCTGATTCAGCAAGCTGTGATTGAATTCTGATTCGGCAGGGTGTGTGTTCAAATTCAGTCCTCACTTTGATTTAAGGGATAATGATTGGATTCCGATTCAGGGGTTTACAACTTGATTTGTAGTCTGATTTGAATAGTTGTGATTTGGTTCTGATTCTAGAGGGGGGGGTGGAGAGTTAAAATTCAGTTCTGACTTTGATTCAGGGCGTTATGATTCAATTCCCATTCAGGAGGTTGTGATTTGATTAAATTCTGATTTAGATGGTTACTAGTTGATTGTGATTCACATATTTGTGATTTGATTCATTTCTCATTTAGGTTTCATTCTGACTGATTGATGGGTTACAGTTTGATTCAATACTGGTTCAGTGGTTACAGTTAAATTTTAACTCTGATTCAGTAAGTTGAGATTTGGTTCTCATTCTGGGGGTAAACATTGAGTTTGATTCAGGTTCATGTGGTTATGATGTGGTTCTGATCCAGAGGGTTACGATTTGACTCTGAACTTGATTCAGCGGGATTTAGTTTGATTCGATTCTGATTTAGAGAGTTCGATTCTCACTTAATTTGATTTAACTCTGATTCAGACAGTTGCGATTAGATTCTGTTGTATGAAGCAGCGACTTCTCTTTACTGCAGATTTATTACAAATAGACTGGAAGTGGCTTTGAAAAAAAATTAAAATATTAATGAAGAAATCTTATTAAGGAAGAAACAAATTGATGAAATCTTTTGATGATGTTTATAGATGAATGAAATCTTTAAAAAAAACTATAATGCATCAGATTTTACTTTTTAATGTTATGAAGGATATTTAATGGCTACAAAAAGTACAGCATCGTTACACAGGGTGTTTTTTTTTTTCTGTATTGCTGATAAATTGTTTTGTCATGACTGATACCTTGTAACGCAGAAACACCTCTGAGAATCGTGATGCGATATTGTTGTCGTTTTGTCTACCTCTTCTCTGGGTTATGGATTTTCTTGAGGTTTTTTTAAGGGTCACTTTGGTTTTTAGGAAATCTGTTCCTTGGTCTTGGAGAACGCACCAGACTTGGCGCTCCTGATCCCAAATCAGCCTTTATCATGAGTTTATCTTTCCATTTTTACAGGATTTGCAGGTTTTGTGTTTAAGAAACGCTCGCCTAGCACACGAGGCGACTGAAACACGACGAGAACGCCAGGATCTGGTGTTACAAAAATAATCGTCTTTCTTTCTCGTCTGTTCTCTTTTTATTTTCTCAGGCGCGAAATGTCAACACGGGAGAGCTGGCAGCCATCAAAGTCATCAAACTGGAACCAGGTACACATCCGTGTGTTCTTCTGTGTACACACACACACACACACACACACACACACACACCATGCAATAATTAACTAAATGTGTGTGTGCATTAATAATGCAGAAACATTCACAGACTGTTAAACACACTGTTAATTGCCAAGTGTGTGTGTGTGTGTGTGTGTGTGTGTGTGTGTGTGTGTGTGTGTGTGTGTGTGTGTGTGTGTGTGTGTGTGTGTGTGTGTGTGTGTGTGTGCGTGCGCATCGTAGCTTGTTATCGTACCTGATCGCTACCTTGGTGTACTTTCCAAGGGGCATCATAGTCTTTCCATGAGGGGGTTTGTGTATGTGTGTGTATATATATATATATATGTGTGTGTATATATATATATATATATATGTGTGTGTATATATATATATATATATATGTGTGTGTGTGTGTGTGTGTGTGTGTGTGTATGTATGTGTATGCGCTTCTGTGTGTGCGTGTATTTCTGTATTTGTGTTTAATGGTGTGTGTAATTGTGAGTGTGTGTGTGTGTATAGTGCCTTGCAAAAGTATTCATACCCTTGAACTTTTCCACATTTTCATAGTTTTTTTTCTGCCATGCAGCATTTTGCATTTAGGCTAAAACGTTTTGGCCTCATCTAACCAGAGAAGCTTTTTCCACATGTTTTCTGTGTCTCTGCCACTTTATGTTGGTCAACACATAAAATCACGATAACATAGGTTTACGTTTGTGGTTGTAATGTGACAAAAATGTGGGCAGGTTCAGGGAGTATGAAGACTGTTGTTAGACAGCTCTGTAGACACTGTGACGAGATCCTCTTGCCCTCATGGTGTTGATGATTTTCCTCTAACTGCACGTCCTGCTGTGTTTTATTCCTCTACAACCATCAAGTATAGCATGATGCAATGTTTTGTGTGCGTGTGTGCAGGTGAGGACTTTGCGGTGGTTCAGCAGGAGATCATTATGATGAAAGACTGTAAACACTCGAACATCGTAGCATACTTCGGCAGTTATCTCAGGTAACACACTCGCTACGCTGCTGCCTGACACACCTCACATGTGGACGCTAGCAGCTGTTTGTAGAGGATGTGTGCTGATTTTCACTCTCTCTCTCTCTCTCTGTGTGTGTGTGTGTGTGTGTGTGTGTGTGTGTGTGTGTTTCAGGAGAGATAAATTATGGATCTGTATGGAATACTGTGGCGGAGGGTCACTACAGGATATTTATCACGGTAATCACACCTCACATTTCCTCTCCACACACACACACACACACACACACACACACACACACACACACACACACTTCCTTCCTCTCTGTCGCTAGCTCTGTGTGTTAGAAGACTGCGTAACACACTGCCTGTGTAACACACGCCACACTGTGTCCCTCTGCCTGCTGTGAGTAACTCGTACCTGATGGGAAGTCAGGGCTGCGTCCCAAATCGCAGTCAGTGCCCTGAACAGCACTGCACTATGTCTTAGGGTGAATATGGAGAACAAAGATCGAGGAGTTTTTAGAGAAACATTCTCTCTCTCTTTTTTTTCTTTTTTTTTTACCTTTATTTAACCAGGCAAGACAGATTAAGAACAGGTTTTTTATTTACAACTGTGGCCTGACAAAGGCTGAGCCTTTTGGGGGAAGTAGGGGAACTGGTAAAGAAAAAAAAAATAACATTTTAAGAAATATAAACGAAATTACAAAAAGAATGAAAGAAAAGAACAGAAAATAAGTTACATATTAAAATAATAATAAATAAAAAATGTAATTGTTTTATATTTATTTATTTATATATATACACACACACGTATATACACATACATACACATATACGACCAATGTGAGCAGTTACAGCTACAGACGTCTTTAAACTGAGCTGAGATCCGAGATTGAAAAACTGACTTAGGAATGAGATTGTCTAGTTTTAACGTTTTTTGCAGGTCATTCCAATCTTTATCAGCAGCGTTCTGACGACAGGCCAAATGCAGAAGAAGCCTTAGGAACGGTCAGCAGAATCAGGTTAGCAGATCGAGTGTTATAGCCAGAAGAACAAGTGTGTAACAGTTCTTGTAAGTAAGGAGGGGACAAACCGAGGAGAGTTTTGTAAATGACCGTATACCAAGGGATTTTGCGGCGGGTATACAATGAAGACCAGTTGAGAGAAGAATACAGGGTAAAGTGATGAGTTTTGAAAGGAGCGTTTGTTATAAACCGGATGACAGAGTGGTAGAGAACATCAAGCTTTCTCTCTCTCTCTCTCTCTCTCTCTCTCTCTCTCTCTCAATGAATGCTAAATAAATGTAAATAAACTTTTTTTGTCAATTCCAATTCTCTTTCTCTCTCTTCCCCCCCCCCACCCCCCCCTCTGTCACTATCTATTTTACTTTCGTGGTCCCCTTTATTCCCTCTTTTTTGGCTACCTCTTTCTCTCTTTCTTTTTCTGACTTTCTCATTATGTGTCTTTTTCTGTCTCATTTACTTTCTGTATCTCTCTCTCTGTGTCTCAGTGACCGGACCTCTGCTGGAGTCACAGATTGCATACGTATCACGGGAGACCCTTCAGGTAAATGCACCCTGACACATGGACGCAGACAGATGCGCAGACAGACGCGCAGACACACAGATGGGGTTTTACAGACGTGTGTGTATAAGGTGTCCTGGGTGTTTACTGTGTGTGTGTGTGTGTGTGTGTGTGTGTTTCAGGGCCTGTACTACCTCCATAACAAAGGCAAGATGCACAGAGACATTAAGGTAGGCTTCTGCTGTATCTCTTCCTTTGACTTTTGACCTTTGCACCAGTGACCTTCAGTGAGATTTCTTCAGGTTTCTTCATGTATGTGTGTGTGTGTGTGTGTGTGTGTGTGTGTGTGTGTGTGTGTGTGTGTGTGTGTGTGTCTTTTCCTCACAGGGAGCAAATATCTTACTTACTGACAACGGCTACGTAAAGCTGGGTGAGCTGACCTATAACACTGTGTACAGATATATAATATATGATTATAAATGATCCATTATATCAATATAAGATGAAGATAGAGATTTTGTGTGTGTGTGTGTGTGTCTCTATAGCGGATTTTGGCGTCTCAGCTCAGATCTCAGCCACTCTGGCCAAGAGGAAGTCCTTCATCGGGACGCCATATTGGTAAAGACCTGTTCTGTTTGTCTGGTTTTCTGATATGTATTCATCTTAATAAAGGGGGCGTGGCCACTGTCTTGATCGTAATGAAGAAGGCGTGGCCTCTGTGTTAATTTTAGTGAAGGAGGCTGCATTTATTTAAATAATACATCTCTCTTTCCTGTGTGTGTGTGTGTGTGTGTGTGTGTGTGTATACAGGATGGCTCCGGAGGTGGCTGCAGTAGAACGTAAAGGAGGCTATAATCAGCTGTGTGATATCTGGGCCGTGGGCATCACTGCTATAGAGCTGGCCGAGCTGCAGCCTCCCATGTTCGACCTGCACCCAATGAGGTGTGTGTTCTGTCTGTGTGTGTGTGTGTGTGTATGTGAGCATGCATGTGTGTATAGGTATCTGAGTGTGTTGATTTTCTTGTCTCTCTTCCTTAGAGCTCTTTTCCTCATGACCAAGAGCAACTTCCAGCCTCCTAAACTAAAAGATAAACTTAAATGGTGAGTGTGTCTACCTGTGTGTGTGCGCCTGTTTTTTGTGACATTTTAAAGACATCTTTAGCAGCTTTAGCTTTTTAAGATGTGTTAATAAACTGTAACAGGAAGTTGTCTCTCCTCCTGCACTCAGGACGAGTAACTTTCATCACTTTGTGAAAATGGCGCTGATTAAAAACCCTAAGAAGAGGCCGACAGCAGATAAACTGCTCCAGGTGCGTGGCGTATCATTAACTCTCTTAAAGAGAATTAGCTTATTATTGGAAAATGTTAAATTTTCTTATTGGTCTTTATAAAGTTTTAATGTCCTAATAATAAGCCTTATTCATGTAGCTAATCAGAATGATAACTCTGGTTTTATGTAAACAATTGGTTCTGTTCAGTTATTCAGTTTACCCTTTTTTGTTTTTGTTTATTTTTTCAAATGACAAAAGCATAATCATAAATAACAGCCCATGACCCTACAGAAACCAGCCAGCTATTCAGAATGCTATCTAGTTAACAAAACAGAAATTAGCGCAATAGCTAGCATACCAAAGAGGCTCTGTTTAAGAGGAATTTTGGCATGCTAGCTATTATGCTAATCTCAGCTCCACCCTTTGACATCACTTCCTGTCTCGTCCAGCACCCGTTCGTATCGCAGCCGTTGAGTCGCACACTTGCAATCGAGCTGCTGGACAAAGTCAACAACCCCGACCACACAGACATCGAGGATAGCCACGACGGCGAGGACGAGGACGCCGACCCCGAGGTGAGGTCACGACCTTTGACACTGTGCTTTTGGGTATTGATTCTGACTCAGCTCTGACTTTTAATTACTCCTAAATATTTCATAGATATATATTTATAAGTGAAAAACTTTATACATGTAGATTTGTAACAGGGTTGGGGATCTGTATCTTCTGTTATGTGACATTAAGTGCTTTATGTTTTTTATTTTATTGTTAATAAAAACATATTATTAAAGTGTGTGTGTGTGTGTATGTGTGTGTAGTCTCCAGTGCATGTTCCTCAGCGGATCACGTCAGCGAGCCGAAGTTCACGGGATAAAAAGACTCTGTCAGAGATCAACTGTGAGTATGTGTGTGTGCATGTGTTGTACATGTTTGTGTATAAGTGTGATTGTGCATGTGTGTGTGGATGATAATTTAATTTGTTTTCCCACATAAATTAAGGACTTACTCAGATTAGGTTTGGAATTTTGACCAGGAACACTGACTAAACATTTAGATCAGAAATTGTCCCTGGGAATTCTGATCAGGAACACTGAATGGGAATTTTGTTTTTGAATCTGACTAGAAATGATTATTGACAATTTGTTTGAAATCTCAACTGGGACCGCTGACTGGAACTTATGTTGAGAATTCTGAGTGGGAATTTTTGTTGGGACTCCAGGTTAAGAATTAATCTGACTGGGAGTTGATTGACATTTGGAATTCTACCTGAATTATTGGGGAAAATTATGAAAGTATAACATGAACTGAAAAAAATCTTATTGAAATAAAAATGTTAGAATTTTTCTGCATTGCAATTTGATATGAATTTACAATGCTTGACAGTTTATTGTGGTTGGATATTTCAAATGAATATGTAATTAAATATGTAAAGTAATTCCAGCATTTAAAATTCAGTGCGAAAAATATTCAAGTTATTAAAATTTTAGTTCAGAAATATTTTCAAGTGTTTAAAATACCATCTCCATTACAGTGGAAGCAAAGATTTTTAATAAATGTTGACTTGAAAAATGAGCGCGCAGCCCCCTACAGAAACAAACATGCACATGCGCGAGAGACACACACTCTTCTCTCCGAAGAAACTCGGCTCTGTCACAAATCTTTTCAGAGGTAAGGTGCGGGTTCATTTGTTTGTTTGTTTTACTTTACAGCAGTGATTGTTAGTTTGCGCTCATGCGAGTGTCATTGGTGATGTGCCTTGTTTTTTTTTGTTTGTTTTTTTTCAGATAAAACAGTGTAGCAAGAGAGACGTTGATTTATGACCGCTGTTTATGGAAGTGTAGTACAGTGCGGGAGATGCGTTGTGGGTAATGCAGTTTGGTGTGTTTAAATGCGAATGCGAGATGTAAACTAGGATATAGAGCCTGAGTTTTGTTCTTCAGTGTTTTTTTTAAGTTGGATTTAAGTGCAGGATCCACCCGAAAGTTTGTACTATAGCCCGACAATGCAGCAAATAAAAGAATGGGCATCGAGCAGTTTGTCCATCTCATCATTACACGAGCAGGAATTAACGGGCTGTTACGCTGTCGCGAGCAACATTAAAATAAAGCGGAGAAGCTTTAATAATTTTGGTTAGAACAACAGTCTTTCCGTTAATGTGTGTGTGTTTGTTTAAGACGAAAGAAGAAAGTTTTACTGTGTAAGATGAAAAGGGGGAGACAGGAGTGGCTGAAAGCAAGAGTCTCCACTTACTCTAGCCTCACACACACACACACACACACACACACACACACACACACACACACACGCTGCCTGCACGCACAAACGGAAACACTTATCTGTCTGGATTTATTTTTTACTTTTTTGAAAGGTAACGTGCAGATTAATTTGTTTTCTTTATGTTTTGTATAAACTATTTTTATGTATTTATTTTTTTGTGCTGTAGAATGAATAATTTAAGTTTCCATTATTTCTTATGGGGAAATTAAATTTGGTTTACGAGTGTTTTGGAATACGAACTCACTTCCGGAACGAATTATGCTCGTAATCCGAGGTTCCACTGTATTTTTCAACATCACAAATTCAGGTAATAAAATCCAGGTCGAAAAAAAATTCAGGTCTTCACATCCGGGATATCACAGGAAGAGCAATGTATTGCCAGTAGCTGCGGTCCGTGTCGCAGTGTACTCTAAAATGTTACTTCATGCTTCCTGTACAATGTACTTCTCAGGAACTACTTACTGATCGTAATGCAGCACTCTGGGTTGCCAGTTGCACAATAAAAACTAATGAAGATTGTATTTTTAACACTTGAAAATATTTTTGAACTGCAATTTATTAACTTGAATATTTTTGTATTGAATTTTCATTTGAAATATCCAACCAGAATAAATTGCACTGCCAAAAAATTCAACCATTGTAAATGCTGTAAGAATTTTTTCAGTTCAGATCAAATTGCAATGCAGGAAAATAAAAATAAAAGTTTTTTTTGTCAGTTCATGTAATTCAATATACATACATTGCTTTGGGGAATTTTGCCACTGTTATAAAATCTGTCTGGGAATCTTGATTGGGAATTTTCCTGGGTATTCTGACTGGAATTTTGCAAGGAGCTTTATTTGAAGTTTGTTAGGGAAATCTGTAATGCTGTAAGATTTGTAATGCTGACTAGAAAACAAATTTTGTGCTGCATTCTGATTGGGAATGAATGAAGGGGGCGTTCTTACTAAGAACTGTATTGGGAATTCTGATTGGAAATACTGAATGGGAATTTTGTTGGAACATTTGATTGACAATTTAGTCAGGAAATCTAAATGGGAGAATTTTGTCGGGAGTTCTGACTGGGAATTGTAAGTGTGTGTGAGTAACATCTTTCTGTGTGTGTTCTCTCAGTTGATCAGGTGAAGTTTGATCCTCCACTATGGAAAGAGACGGAGCTGCATGAACCGGTGCGTAACACTTTGTGTGTGTGTGTGTGTGTGTATATAATAATAATAATAATAATGTATAAATGGGTTGAAATCTCTGAGAAATGTGTATCCTGTCACAGGAACTGCAGCTGGAGCCGCAGAGTTTACTGGGTGATCATAAGTAAGTGTATCGTTGCTTGTTTATTTTCTGTGTGTGAAGTGTGTTATATATCTCTGTTGTGTCGTGTGTCCATGTATTTTTTTTACGCTCTGTCCCTCTTACTCTGTTGGTGTTTTTCTGTCTTTCCGTTCCTCTTCCTCATTTTAGGAGTCTATTAAAATCAGTAGCAGAGGAACTCAATCAGAGGTAAGTTTGGCCCCACCCACTGCCCCTGATTGGTGAGCACTAGTTAACTCCTCCCCCCCAGTTAGCCAAATAGACTAACGCCCTCTGCTTAGCGTTGCTTAGCTGTCTTCACAAGTGTGTGTGTGTTTAGCTGTGTGTGTGTGTGTGCGCGCAAGTGTGTGTGCGTGTGTTTCTCTCCATAACGCTTGTTCATTGCCCTTTTCTGTGGCTGCCACGCCCTCTTAGTCTCCGCCCTCTTCATTTCTCCCAGGGGTCATGTGACACATTTAGAGGAGGATGAGGAGGATGGTGATGATGAAGCTGGACAGTAAGTGTCTTGAGTGTAAAAGTGGTGATGTGCAAGCTCGCTCTTTCGCACGCGCACACACACAAACACACACGCATGGTTGCTTGTCATCATCACCACCTTAACGAGCTTCGGGGCTCTAGTGGTGTCTTTCAAGCTCACGATTTTGTGCGGCTGTGTCCTATTCCGTGTGTAGTTGTGCATGCAGGATGCTGGGTACATTTTACTACACGTTGTGTGTGTGTGTATGTGTGTGTGCGTGTGTGTGCGCGCGCGTATGTGATGAAGCTGATTGAAGATTAAAGAAGGCGAGTTAACGCACCTCATCAGTATGTTCTTTCTCTCCCGGCTACCTTATTTAGAAGTATTGGAACACTCCCATATTGTGGATTTATTGCTATTTAAGCAGGTCAAGTCTAGTTAATGTCATGAAATGATGCGCCAGTAATCAGCCAGTGTAATAAAAAAAAAACATCTAGTAAAAAAATGTATGTTAATAGAAAAATGATGGGAGAACCATGTCTGTGACCAGGTTATTAAAAATAGATTAAATGAGGCTAATTTTAATGAAACAAAATGTGTGCATAAATACTCACAGTAGGACTGTTATTATTTGATTTTGTCAGTGTGATCTGGCAACCCTGGCAAACACAGGGTGCGAGAGAGTGAGTGTTGATCGAGTGAAAAACACCTCATGTGTACAAATAGTTTTGAACTTGTAGACATTTTGTACATTTTAATTACTTCAGCTTTAAAAGAATATTTCACTTTAATTTCATTTTTTATTTCATAAAAGAGTATAAAAAAAATGTCCCGATCAGCATTTCAGAATTTTTTTTGGAAAACTTAATTCGCAATGGAGTCAGGAAATCTAAATGGGAGAATTTTGTGCAGGTGTGATATAATATTATTTATTGATGTAATCATTTATATTCCCTGTTTATTCCTAAGTAAAAATAACATAAAACATCTATACATTTTTTTATAAAAAATCCTATAATTAAGAGGATAACATTTTTTTAAAAATAATTATTACTTAATTTGTCCATGTATTCAAGTTAAATAAACAAGAATCATTCAAATAAATGTGTGTACTTTTATCAAAATATTATTTTAAAGCAGTTGAAGTACATAAAAATATGCAAAATATCTACAATAAAAGAATACGTTAAAACGTATTTGTACAAATCAATAGATAAATTGATCCCTTAATATTTCAGATTGTTTTTTTTTTTTTTTTCTTTCAAATTCTATTGCATTGTGTGTGTGCGTGTGGGAGAGAGCGAGCATGTCCCGGCCTGTTGTCACTAACTCTTCATGCTTGGTGTTTGTGGTGTGTGAAGACATTTTGTACCTCAGCAAATAAAAAAAAATGTCTTGTTTAAGAAAAATCAGCAACAGGCAGGAATCTGTCCAGACTAAATCCCATGATGCTTTGCTGCTAACTCCCTACCACCAGCAGTAAGAATCCTCACATGACGCTACTCGATCGCAGCTGTGTTTCAGTCGGGGCTCGTCTGCTTGTTGGGCCGAGACACATGCGTTATCTCCTCCTCTTCTGATTGGTCGTTGTGTGTGTCATGAGGAAGCTGCATGTACCATTTATAATCTCTCCACCTGTGATTTTCTATGGATCGTGTGTGTGTGTGTGTGTGTGTGTGTGTACGAGAGCGAGATCTAATGATCTAAACTGCTTGTTTGATTTCACAGCTCCACAATGAGGCCTAAAGTCCCTCCTCCGTTACCCCCCAAGGTGGGAACACACACACACACACACACACACACACACACACACACACACACTAGAATGAATGGTTTAAATATTTTGTATATAACACTATCCCTTTGTGTGGTTCTGTCTGTCTGTCTGTGCATGTCTCTCTCTCTCTCTCTCTCTCTCTCTCTCTCCCTCCCTCTTTAGCCGAAGTCTCTTGGTCCTTCTCAGAGCGACCAAGACGGAGAAGAAGGCGCCGGACAGGGGACCATCAAACGTTCCCCTGCCTCCTCAAGCCCCGCCCCATCTTCCCGCCCAACCTCCTGCGTGCCTCCCAGGCCGCCGCCCCCTCGCCTGCCCCCTCAGAGACGCAGCAGCTTAGGTAAAGCGCCTACCGAGCACGCTCAGACAGAGCCCGATGGGGATGATGGGAGTTTTAGGTTCTGGGAGTGGCTTCACGCAGAGGAGCAGAAGGAAGACAGTAAGCCTGGCTCCGCCCCCCGGTAGCCAGATGCCGCTCTGTGATTGGTAGATGTTGTGAGGATGGCAGTAGATGTGTCGTGGCTTCCATTGATTCCAATGGAGTTTCCATCCACCTGCTGTCATGTGACTTTTACTCAAATTAAACACTTGAATACGATGTAAAGCAGTTTATGGCTGATTTCTGAAAGACGCCAAAACGGCTGATGGAAACATTTTAGAATAATTAGTGCTAATATTTAGCAAGTGTGTGTTTTAGTCTTTACACGGCTATGTCTTAAGCCTCAAATAACCCAGAGCTGAACAGGAACATTCCAGACGTCCTGACTGGTTTCCAGACGCACTACACCACCCACACACCCTCGGCTGTCATTGTAACCATGACAACCTCGCGTGTGGAAACAAAAGCTAGTTAGCCTGCTCAAGAGAACAAAACAACAGATCTTGTACAGTATTTTTCACAGCATTTTTCATTGCCTCCCTTTTGTAGACTCCCTGTTATGTTTTTGATTGACAGGAATACATCGATAGATACAGAATAGAAATTTGTTCTTGAAAGAGAATTCAGGGCGATTACTAAAGAAACTTCTGGAACTGAAGGGAAAAAGAAAAAAAAAAGAAAAAAAAACCTTTTCAGTTTTTGTCCAGCTCTTGTTATGCATGCATGTTATTTAGCATCCACGATGATGCAGCCAGTACTGATACACTCCTGTGTGTGGTGTGTGTTAAGCTTTTGTGATGTGCATGGTGTTTATTAGTATTCACCTGGATGTCTCTCGTAGCGCTGGGCGTGTGTGAGACTGTTGAGGATGTAAGTCAGGAGTTGTTATAGAGGAACTAAACATAAATAGAGAGATAAATAGCTTATCTTTTGTGTGTGTGTGTGTGTGTGTGTGTGTGTGTGTGTGTGTGTGTGTGTGTGTGTGTGTGCAGGTAATGGATTGAGTGCATCATCACAGAATGGAGAGAGGGAACGACAGTCAACTCTCCCCACCATTCCCAGTCGCAGGACTAAAGACATTCCTGTGAGTCTGATTTATCCACCTTTAAAAACCTGTTGTTTTACTACTTCGTTATTGTAACGCACGTCTTATCATGTCGCAGAAGCCGATGTGTAACGGCCTGCCTCCCACTCCCAAAGTGCACGTGAGTACATCAGCTGAGTCACTTTTTTAACATTTTGTCTTGACGTCACCTCACCTTGGGGCAAAGTGACACCTGATCCAAGAGCCTCATTACAGAAGGAGCGCAGATAATTACTTATTTGGGATTTGGAGTAACGAGGGGCGTTTAAGTAAAACGGGAACTTTTGATAATTTTTTTGATGATTGATATTTACAGAGGACTTCAGTACGGTGGTAAGACTCTGGGATAACTTGTCACCAACTTGTGGAAGAGATGCATCTGTGTGTGGGAACTGTACACAACATCATTCACCAACACCACTTGCACATTACAGGAACCATTTCCACATGTTTGGGTCCTTAAAGGAGTTCCTGGGAGGCCTGCATTTTAGATGTGAATAAGGCAGTCTGATCATGACTGTGAAATCTTGTACAGTGGAACCTCGGATTGCGAGTAACACAGTTTGCGAGTGTTTCGCCAGACGAGCAAAGATTTTTAATAAAGATTGACTTGGAAAATGAACAAGGCTTGGTTTACGAGTACCGAGTATTATGTATCACGCATGCGCTTCTTGTTTTGCTGCCGAGCGTCGCGTGACCACGACTGAGCCAACGGTTTTTCTCTCTCGTGCGCTGTGGAATTGTGGGTAATCGTCTCCCCTGTTGGGTCTTAGTGCACATCTCTTACTGGTATAATCAACATCTGTGCACCCGTCCACGTACGCCACTCAATCGAGTGTCATTAGAGAGATTTCTTGTGTATTTTTCCCGATAAAGCAGCGTTTGCATTGTGTGCGTGTGTGAAAAGAGTGGAAGAAGGGTAACTGTGTAAGACGAGAAGGGGGAGAGGGGAGCTTACTTTAGATTCACACACACAGCGCCTGCGTGCACAAACGGAAACACTTTTTTTACTTTTTTTTAAAAGGTAAAGTGCTGGTTAATTTGTTTTATTTTTATTTAATATTTTGTGTTAATTATGTTTATGTATTTATTTTTTGGGTCTGTGGAACAAATAATTTGAGTTTCCATTATTTCTTATGGGAAAATTTTATTTGGTTTACGTGTTTTGGAATACGAGCCCACTTCCGTAACGAATTATGCTCATAATCCAAGGTTCCACTGTACTGAGAGATCTTTTCTACCTTGATGGTATCCAAGCACTAGTGAAACACTTGGGATATGTGCATTAGTGTAGCAGGAGTGTTTTTACTCTCATCACTGTTTTGTTATTCTGCACATATCAAAAATCCCGGTTTGACTTGAATGCCCATTGTAATTCCATTTCATTACTACGTGTCATAATATAAGAAAGTTTTCTCCCATCTGATGAAAAAGTGTGTGTTCCTCTGAAGCACATGACCTTTTTCTTTGCAGATGGGAGCGTGTTTCTCAAAAGTGTTTAACGGATGTCCGCTGAAGGTCCACTGCGCTTCATCCTGGGTCAACCCCGACACCAGAGGTACGAGGCCTGGGCCTGAAAGCCGTTTAAAAATGACTTGGACATTTTCAGTGCTTCAAATTTAAATCAGCTTCCTAGATCACAGCCATGCAGGATTCTTTACTGTGTTGCAGACCTTGTTGTAGTAAAATACTGTTATTTGTTATTTTATCAGATCAGTATTTGCTTTTCGGTGCTGAGGAAGGAATCTACAGCCTTAACCTGAACGAGCTTCACGAGACCTCCATGGAGCAGGTGAGACGCCGACCCTGGAATTTAAATATGTGTCAGGAAGAACGTGAGGAATATCGGATTGGGAATCTTGATATCGAGTCTGCTCGATTTCATTTACATTTTCATGTTGGCGAGAAATATGGCGCCACGTCTGGTGTCACTCCACATTGGCACTTTAACTCGCTTGTTTACCTGCCAATTTTTCTTGCAGATATTTCCCCGGAGGTGTACGTGGCTGTACGTGATGAACAACTGGCTCCTCTCCATATCCGGTAGGATTTTTTTTTTTTCAGGATTCTTATAAAGCGCACGCTGAGGAAACAAAATTTTGTTTGAGAGAAGAGAGAGAGGTTGACTAAATTTATATATTTCTGAATACAATCTACATAAAGTTAAATCCAGCATCAAAGAGCTAATCAGCAATCATTCGTTTACATTTTGTATTTAATTGAAGAGCCATTAAAGAAGAGCCATTAAAGAAGAGCCATTAAAATTTATATATATATATATATAAATAAAAATCTATATAATTCTTTCACTAGCAAAACCTTCTTCATTGTTAACTGATTTATTCTTATTATTCTTGTTCTTATTGTATGAATTGTATGAAAAAAAATACAGAAAAAACAGACACAACACTGAAATGAATAAATATTCATGACGCGGTGCATTTTTTTTTTTTTTTTTCTATAGGAATACATAGAAAATACATTTCCTTTATTTCTTTGTAAAATCAATTTGCAAAGAAATAAAACGTAAAGAACTTCTAAAAGCAAATACTTTATAGATATCATTTTGCTATTACATACATACAATTTTACATCTGCTTTACAAATGCAGTCGTTAAGCCCCGCGGTTGGTCATGAAGGTACTGCAGGTGTCCCTTGAGTTGTCTTTTACAATTAGTAATTAATAATTAACTTTAAAATAACCGTGAAATATCTAGGGTTGAATTCTTACATTCAAATAGTAATTATATCTAATTATACAAAGCCATGGGATTTAAATTATGTGTTAGTTATTCATATATGCGTACAGCATGTAGGGAAATACTTCATGGTCTTTTTGTTGATCAGAGTCGTGATTGAACGTCAGGGAGAAATGCAGAAGATTTTCAGAATTGACCTTTAGAAGGGGGGGGGGGGAATCTTGCAGTTCCTCTATGATCCTACAGGTGGTGCACTCTAAACTATTTACACATGATTAAATTGTTTGCTAAGTTTGTTTCGAATTGTAATAAAATCATAGGGAGAAAAATATTGTCTTGGTATGAGATTGTTCCTTGGCTCGGACGCCTCCCCATGTTTTTATAGCTGTATACGTCTGTGTATGTGTGCAGGTAAAGCGTCTCAGCTGTACTCCCATAACCTGGCTGGTCTCTTCGAGCACGCTCGGCAGATGCAGAAGTTACCGGTGGCCATTCCGACGTACAAACTCCCCGATAAAATCATTCCTCGGTAGGGTCTGGCTGTAGTGTTGATTTTCCTGGCTGTAAATGTGTTTAAAGGAGCAGCATGCTGTATACAAGCAGAAATAAACACTGAGGCTCTGAGTGGCTGAAAGTTAACCTCAGGTCAGGGCGAGTGAGGTGAAGCTCTTATTTATAAAGCTGAGATATCTATCTGCTCATACGTCCTCTTATCAACAGGCCACGCGTCTCATCCCAAGTTCAGACGTATAAATATGGGTTTGTTTTATATCGGTGTTTAACTCGTTATGTATTATTGCCGGCAAAAGAATTCCAAACCTTTTTAACATTCTGTGGACAGGAAACCTTTTAAAACTATTTCAAACAGTCGAGCCCTTTAATGTGACATTATTTATTTCTGTGTTTAGCCGGATGCTTCTGTAACTCCGTTTTAATTAACGTTTGTTCAATTCACTACTTGTCTTTAATGGTTCTACAGGAAGTTCACAGTGTCCAATAAGATTCCAGACACAAAGGGGTGCCAGAAGTGTTGTGTAGGTGAGTAACGCAGGTTGCAGGATGAGGAGTGTTCCTTTAAGCTTCGCTCAGTGAATACACTGAGATATTACTGTATCATGTTGTGTAATATAATGGTTATAAGAATGACCCTGTTAATCTAAGGTGTGTGTGTGTGTGTGTGTGTGTGTGTGTGTGCATGTGTGTAGTTCGCAATCCATACACAGGGCTTAAGTATCTGTGCGGTGCGTTCCAGTCCAGTGTAGTGTTGTTTGAATGGGTGGAGTCCATGCAGCGCTTCATGCTCATCAAGGTGGGGATTGTGTGTGTTTGTGTGCGAGTTAATGTGCGCATGTTTGTGAGTATCTGTGTCTGAGTTAGTGTGTCTGAGATCAAGTCTGTGAAAGAGTGAGCTGTGAGTAAATACTGAGTGAGTGAGTCTGCAGTGTGTGTCTGTATTTACAAAATAAATGAGTCTGAGTAAGCAGGTCTGTCTAAGGCGTGAGTCTAAAGCCCTATTCGGACGGGACTAGTTTTCCAAACGACGTTTGAGTTTGATTTTTTTTTTCAGACGACGTCCGTCATTTCATGTACGCATTCGGACGGGATTAACATCTCCGTGTTTATTACGGAGGTAGGAGTGTCTGTGTTTTACATGTGGGCGTTGCACAAGACCACATGTCCACATCTACGTCCATTATTGGTGCGCAAACTTGAATACCGGCGCGCTAGTGATGGTACGGTAGCTCACGTTGACCAAAACACAAAAGAAAACAAGTTTTGGAAAAACTAAATATTCGGCAATCACAGACATTCGCATTCGGACGGGATTAGATTTCTCAGAGGAGCTCCGGGTTTGCTGAAAAACAGTAGGTAATTTGCTCTGGGATTTTTACAGGAGGTCGTGTGAGAGAAAGACAGACATGGCAGATTCAGACGGGATTAAAATCGCAAAGTACGTCTGTGAAACAGAAATTTCTCTAACGACCCCCTGTAAAACTAATCTAGTCCGAATCGGGCTTAAGAATGAGTAGATGAGTCAGACCAAGTGAGTCTGAGTGAGCGAGCGAGTCTAGAGGAGTCTGAGTGAGTGAGCTAGTCAGTCTAAGTGAATATTTGAGTGAATCAGATTAAGTGAGTCTGTGAGTGAGTGAGTTAGTCTAAGTGAGAGTGACTTAGTGGCTCATTTTACTAAAGTCTGTCAGTCAGTGATGAGCCAGTGAGTGGTGAGATAGTGAGACTGAATAAGTTTGTAAATCTAGGCAAAAAGCCAAGTGTTTGTCAATGAATTGGCATCATGTATATGATTGTAATTTTTCCTTTTGTGTGTGTGTGTGTGTGTGTGTGTGTGTGTGTGTGTGTGTATAGAGTATAGACTTCACTCTCCCCTGTCCATTGGAGATCTTTGAGATGCTGGTGGTCCCGGAGTATCACTACCCGTTAATCTGTGTGTCCGTTGTTAAGGGCAGCCAACCTGATCAGGTTGTGACCTTTGGCACCGTTGACCCCAACGACTTCACGCCGACCTTCACTGAACCCGGTATGACCCGATCTGATCATCTTTATCATCAGACCTGCTGCACAGAAAAAGCTTCAGAGCTTCACACAGCTGGTCACAGGTGTTCGTGTGGTCTAAATGTGTGTGTGTGTGTGTGTGTGTGTGTGTGTGCTGTTGTTTCTGTTTCAGACACGCCACAGACATGCGTAATTCACGTCACACAGCTGGAAAGGGACACCATACTGGTGTGTCTGGACCGTGAGTATGAGTTTATCAGTTGCTGCCGCACACAATTTAAACATAACCATGTGACTTAGATTGTGACACTGTGCATTTTAGTGAACACACACACACACACACACACACACACACACACAAGCTGTTTGCTGATGAAGTTTCAGTGCCAGGTGTGTAAATGACAGAGTGTTTACAGGGTATGTTTAACTGTGTGTGTGTGTGTGTGTGTGTGTGTGTGTGTGTGTTGTGTGCATGCATTTTCATAGGTTGCATAAAGATGGTGAACTTACAAGGCCAATTAAAATCCAGCAAAAAACTCTCAGCTGAACTCACTTTCAACTTCCAGATTGAAGGAATAGGTGAGTAATGCAGTGCGTGTGTGCGTGCGTGTGCGTGCGTGTGTGTGCGTGTGTGTGTGTGTGTGTGTGCGCGCACGCACGTGTTTTTCTGTGTGTTTAGCCTATATATTGTAACTTAACATTCACAAAAGCAAGTAACAACCAATCATTCAGTTAACCACTTAGCTATAGAAGGTCTACCCTTCTATGATCCAAAAGTTTGTGCACCCCTGACCATCACACCAAAGGGAAACTTTACAAAGACGTTCTGTACAGTCGTGTGTGTCAGAATTCCTGGAAGCATTTAAGCAGACGAACCTCTTATGGGTAAGTGATAATCAGGTGTTGGTGTAACTTTTCTTTCTGCTCGGTTTCAGTGTGTTTGCAGGACAGCGTGTTGGCGTTCTGGAGACACGGCATGCAGGGACGCAGCTTCAGAACCAACGAGGTGTGTGTTGAGGGTGTTCTTGTATACACGCTGTATTGAGTGAGTGTGTGTGTATGTAAGTGTGTAACATAGCTTTGTCACTGCACCAGATCACGCAGGAGATCTCGGACAACTCGCGCATCTTCAGACTGCTGGGCTCGGACAGGTAACAAAAGACAATCAAAACACACACACACGTGCTAAAAAAAAGTCAATATACATTACTTATTCTGCATATAACCATTCTCAGTTTTACGTGACAGTAAACCTTCTTGTGTGTGTGTGTGTGTGTGTGTGTGTGTGTGTGTGTGTGTGTGTGTTACAGGACGGTCGTGTTGGAAAGTCGACCAACAGATAACCCTACAGCTCAGAGTAACCTGTACATACTTGCGGGCCACGAGAACAGCTACTGAAAATACACACACACACAGACACGCACACACTGCATTCCTCTGCTCTGCTACATAACATAACACACTACACCCCCGCCACAAGCTACATGTGCCTGCACACACACACACACACACACACATTCCTAAAAGCACTACGCCAGCAGCCGCCATCTTACACTACCGTCTGCTATGACACAGCCATAAATGCATACTACACTACACTACACTACACTACACTACACTACACACGCTCTCTTTATACACACTACACGTCCAACCCTGACGATTTGACTCGTCTGTTTTAAATAATTTATTCTGGCATGTTACAGAAAGGCGACTTGTTTTTAAAAAATATTTTCTTTGTTTTTTTTTTTTACTCCAGATTTTTTGTTGTCATCAGCCCTGCCTGCAGCCTTCCCTCGATCTCAGTCTGGCTCCTAAAGAGCCCGTACACCTTTATAACAATATCTTATAACCTTACAGCTAGCTACAGAACGACTTCATAACACACTAGCAACAAATGCTATTCGATCAATAAGGCAGTTGTTGTAAAAAGCTCCTGTTGGTATTCGCAAAAACAAATCGTGACGCGGTTAATGATAGAAACGGCCTCGTGTTGACGTAGAAAACAATATTTTGGATATCCCGACGTTAACCAGATCTTGATAACAAAGCTCAAAACACTAATCTTCAATATTTACACACTGATTTAATTGCAATTAAATATTTTTTATTGTTTTATTTATTTTGTTTTGCATTTTAAATGAACAAACAACATTTTTGTAGTAATTTTATAAGACTGTATTTCTTCTTTAAAAAAAGTTTTAATTAAAATGAATATTCTCATGTTAAACATTAATTTAAGCAGTTTTCATTTAAGTTATATTTTTGAGGAAAGCTACAATAAATAAACAATTATTAAGGAGATCATGAATTCACGCACTTAAGTCCATGAACGGTATCAAAGCAAATCTAAAGCTAAAACCACTGTGTCTTTCGAATCTCATTCAAATCAAGACGCTTAAAACGAGTATAAACTATTAACGTTTAAAACAGCAGTGATTGACCTGCTAGTCAGAATTTATTTATTGATTTAAAGAGCGAAGGTGGATAATAAACCTTCCTTTTAACGTATTTTTGCGTATTATAGGCTATTTGTGTTTTAACAGGAAACTAACAAACCAGTTAAGAAGAGTTTTCAGGTTCAGAGACCGCAGCAGGAATTCCGTTTGCTTCATCAGTTCATGCTACGAGAAAGCAGTTGTGCAATCGTTAGACGCTTGGCAATTCTAGAAATAATAAAATCTACAGCAGTTTACGAGCAGGACGAGAAGACAAGTTATTAGCAAATTTGTTTTAAAAAGCTTTTTAAGAAAGTTGTTCAGTGTTGATGAATACGTACGACACAATTGTGCCTGCTTTCTTCCTAAAGTGCTTTGTGTTATTTTTTGCGAACGCTAACATGAGCTTTTACCAAAATGGATTGATGTAAAAAAATACATTATACACGTGTTATGAAGTTGTTCCAATGCTAGGCCGCACAAACGAAAAGAAATCTACCGATACTGTTACCAGAACTTTTCAAACTGAAATGAGTAGAGTGTAACTTCTGTGTCGGTGTCTGTCCGCGTAACTTATTCTAGTAGTCATAACAATAATAATAAAAACAAACAATAAAATGCTTGTGAATTTCTGCACTGCAATATCAGAACACGTACTTGCATAGAAGTGACCGTAGCGCTAACGGACTCGTGTACATACTTTGGTTGTTCTGAGGAAAGGCTTGATTAAAGGATTAAACTTTTATCCAAAAGTACTAACATTACCGTTGGGCAACATTTGCGTTTTTATTCTGTCCCTTTTTGTTTTCCCTGTTAGATTCGCAAATTTGCTGCTCATCAAATGAACGCTTTATAAAAAAACGCAAACGGGAATTGTTGCTTAATTTGAAAAGCAAAGTTCAAGACAGTTCAAGTTTCTTTATGTCAATAAGTCCAAGAGCATATTTGTTTTAAACCTAATATCATGAGTTAGCAAACGATCACAATGTGAAGATTATGTCTTAGCATTGTTTGTTTTTTTTTTTTTCATCTGAAACAAAATTTTAAGTATTAATCATTAACTCAATCAACACTAGGTCATTATGAGCTACGTTAACCAAGTTATTTCTGCAAAATTTGTACATTATGTACTGTCAGTGTACGTAATTGTAAAAGTGAAGCGAGAGCATGGGTTCATGAGAACATGAAGAAATGTTTCATTCAAATGTCCTGTCGTTATTAACAATCAACAATTTTTTAATCTATTCTATATTTATCTATTTGTAGCTAATACTTTTACATAGTTTGTGCGAAACAGAATGTCATTGTTCCTTTACTTTTTTTTTTTCTATTTGTTAAATTTGTTACTCGTTTAATGTAAAAAAAAATAAATAAATAAATAAAAAAAGACGGAAAACTAATCAGATTGGCATTCCAAACCCAAATTTGCTGCAATGCACGTTACTCAGTACGCTTCTGTACAGTTTAGTTACTAGACGTCTAGACTTTTAGATTTAGATGTTCTCCAATAGGACCAAGACCAGTTTCACTCAGTTTCTTAAGATTATGCAAATATCATGTCTTGAAATTTCCATTTGTAAAAAAGAAAAAAAAAAAAAACGAAAGTCTTATTGCTGTATATTTATACCCACACAGGTGTGTGTAACTCAGTCAGCTCAGTCACAGTGCGGTGTTGATATCTGTATTAATCTCATGCAGGATGGAGGCCTTATAGCTGCCAAAAGATTGGCCCATGTGTTTTAAACAACTGGAATTTGACATTATAGAATTTAATATATAACGTTTGTGTGCCAATAATCATGTATTTAGTGAGGATGTAGTTTTGAGATAAAGCGTAGTAACAGAAGATCGAGATCGGACAGATTTGTCATCGTACATTTCCTCAATGACGAATTCAGATTTCAATGTGGTGGACACGTTTAAACTTTAAATGAAAATACAAGTGTCTTTCAGGAGAGCACCGCCAAAAATTAATTTTCTAATGTTTTGTTTTTCAGCTTGCTAGCATGGCAACTAAATTGCTATTGTTACAACTAGACATCTGGGTTTTTTTTTTTCTTGTTCATTTTTTTTTTGAGTAGTGTTCTCTTTAAATGCTACAACGATTATTTCGGTTTACTGAAACACACAAGTTTAAATCTTACACTAAATGTATAATAAAATATAAAGCTGTAATATAAAAAAACAAGTACTTTTTTATAGTATTTGAACATTTCCAATTAATAAATAAATAAAAACAACACACATTTCCAAATCCCATTCAAACTTCAACATTCCAATTTTGGTATGTTTTTCTTCCGTTATTCCTGTTTTCGTTGGATCAGTGCCATTGTTAGCTTCAGCTAGTAAATTAACTTACACAACTAATGGTGTTTTTGGAAACCGATTGGAATTGGATAAATAATCGGACAGGTTAATTCAATACGAACGTGAACATTTGATAGCCTGATAGCTGAATAAAACCGCGCTGATTTTATTAGCGATTAACATTCAAAAACATTTGATTACTAATGTAAATATTTCAACCCAAATGTGTATTTCTAAGTGGATAGAACTTGTACTTTAGATTTGGCGTTACTGATAAAGTTCGACATGTTTACTGCATACTGCTGCAATGCACGTGACCTGTAAATAGTTTCTTTTTTTTTCTCCCAGTAAGATTGAGAACTGTGTGTTTTTTTTTTTTTTTTTTTTTTTTTTTTTTTTTTTTTAATGAATAAAATGTCATTTACGCACCGTTGCCATTTAAAGATCAAATTCGTATTTGTTAAAAAACGCTTGGGCCAATTCTGAAAATAATTAAGCCTAAAATAAAAAATTACTCCACTACAAAGATTGCAGTTTAATTCATAAAATTATACAAAAACCAAACCACGTAGAGAGTGTGTGTTCGTTTGTCGTATAAAGAAGCGGGACAGCATAAGTTTGTTTCGTTGCTTCAGATCTAAAGCCATGCCTCACTTTTTTTTTTTTCTTTTCTTTATTTCTTTTTTTTTTAAACCTTACTAATCACTGTATTGAAAATTTTGCACAGTTTTATACGGACTATAATGTGACTAGCCGTTTGTAAAAGCTTACAAATATTTTGAGGCGTGCATCAAATAGAAAGAAAGAAAAACGTGATGAGGTGGTGATGTTTGTTAATAGACCTAGAAAGAAATAATCACGAGTTGTTTCGACTTGAATTCCTGAGGTGTAAAGGTAAAACGCGGTGTCGTCGTGACGGAGGTGTAAATATGAAATAAACTGAGAACTACAGGAATAATGCATTCACTTAAAGCTTGACTTGACTTGGGGATGTAAAAAACTGCAGGTGTGTTCTAGAGGTGGTTGTAGGTCCCTGGGTGTAGCTCGTTAAAATGTGTCAGACTGCTTCTGATTGGCTGGTGCATGATTACATCACCGAACGTTTCATTTAAACATTTAACGCCGTAACGTTTACGCATCTGCTGCATGTTTGGTTTTTTCTGTTTTTTGGTGAGTGTGTTGTTTTCATTCAGCATTCTAGAGGCGGGGTTTTAATTCAGATACCAGAACAAACCCGAGTTTGTAGCTGAACGTCAGCATCTGTTGTTGAATGTTATATTTTTAGTTTGTTTGCAAGAAGGAGATGAGGGATCACTGTGATGATCATTTAACATACACTACCAGTCAAAAGTTGGGACGCATTTTCTAATTCCATGGTCTTTCCTGATCATCTTTTTTTTTCTACATAGAAAAACAATGCTAAAGGCAATGTTGCCAAAATATCCAATAATCTCATTTGAAGTAATCTGAGGTGCTGTTTAGTTAATTGGTGATTTCTGAGGCTGGTGACTCTAAATGAACTTCTCCTCTGCAGCAGAGCTAAGGTTTGGTCTTGCTTTCCTGGAAAGTTCTTCATGAGAGCCAGTTTCATCATGGTGCTTGACGGGTTTTGTAAATGCACTTGGCAATACTGTTCTAGCAACAACTCTTCCAGAAGCTGACCTTCATGTCTTATTTACCTAATGCTATATATTCATAGTTTTGAAAAAAGAAAAATCCAGTATTGTTTTAGAATGTAGAAAATAAATCTATTTGTGTCCAAATGTTTGACTGGGAGTGTATATTTACTGTACTTGGAGAGCAAAGGTGAACTTGCTACTTATTCACACTACAAGATTGAGTAAACTGATTTAGGGCTAAAATATGACGCAGGTTGTCCATGTGCTGTTTTAGAACTTAAGTAAAAGGCAAAAGAAAGAGGTCACTTTTTTTTTTTTTTTTTTTACCCCAAAAATAAACCAGGACATGTTTGATGTCTGAAGTTTGTTTCTTTAGTTTTTGGACTGGAGTCAAAGTCATAGGTCATAAGGAAACTTTATTGCAACTAAAACGCTGTAATTGTGTGCACTTTCACAACTGCAGCATGTATTCTGTTTGAATCCGTGCGTTTTTAATTGTGATTTGACCAAATTAAATCGACTTGTGAATCAAAACGTTTCTTTCTAGACACACGAGCTGCTAAACTGAGCCGCGAGACCCGAAGACCACAGAGCTGGAGACATGAAACGACAGACAGAAAGAGAAAACAAATGCTGGATCGGACACACTAGTTTTTAATCTAATTATGAAATTGCGCACCAGCTCTGTGTTCTTTGTAGATTTATTTTTATTTTTTTTACAATTTCAACACTATTCACACATTTCTTTTCTTTTGTACTCCCCCCAAAAATCATTGTATTTACAGTATGATAAATGAATGAAAGTACATGTTCATATGTACACATTCCAGGACCATGGATTGTTAAGCTCAAAGATCTTATTTATTTTCAAGATACACCTTACATTTACCAAAATGTAATGGGTGCATGTCTAGTTTAAATACGTTAAGGTTTAGGGTGAAACTATTCACTACAAAAAAGCAATGTTTTAGCATGTAATGTTTAGCATCTTGGTTTAAAAAAAAAAAAAAAAAACGCTATCTCATATTAATTTCTTATCATGACATTATTGCATAAATTTAAGACCATCATCAACTGTTTCTAGACTTGCAGTATGTACTAATTACTTCTTCTTAATAACAAACACCGCTAATGGAATAAGACAATTTTAAGATTGAAATTATAATCTTAGTAATCTGCTCAAAATCGCTCTAATCTAATAAAGAGAAATATTATTTGCCTAAAATAATTTTTCTGCGATATATTATCATGTCCAACCCTTTTTAACTTTCTAGGCCGTGGCTTGGAGGGTGGAAAGAGACAAAGTATTTTTGAATGAGCCAAAATATATTCTAGCTGTTTAACATGGCCACCACATAAAAAATTGTTTTTTTTAAATCTACAATTTGAGAACATGTCTTGGCTGATCAACAATGTTTAACAAAACGCCGCTCAACTTCAGATGAAGCCTGTAACACGGACAGATCGAGACTTGCTGTGTTTAAGATACAACGCAGTGATTTCTAGTCCAAACATGCAGGGTGTAGGAGAACACACACACCACTAAGCAGTGAGAGAGAGTGAGAATGTATGTACGTATGTGTTTCAACTTTCAACCTTTTCAGAATGCAGCGTTTCATCTTGAGCCATCGTCACCACGGCACACGTTTCGAGTCCGTTCTCTTTTCTTCCGCCGCGTTAACATCTTCACTTCACACTACCATGCACATGAAATGTAAATAGTGTACGATAATATTTGGTTTTACAGACTGTATAATCGTCTATATTTTGTTTCGAAAGTGAAACTGATCTATGAGATTGAGGTAACACATTAAAGGTGAAGAAAATAAAAAGAAAAGAAAACAAACCAACGGTGGTCATCGTGTCTGTTATTTCATGCCGTTATTGTCATAAACACACGTTAATGCATTGGATTGGGTGGGCAGATGGGCTGTTTATTAAATGTCATGTATTTTTGACATGACCTTATAAATGTAAGCAACAGCAGTGATGTTTCTATATAATCGTACTGAATGGCAATTTAATAGCATTCCGACAGAGAACAGTGAAGCATATTATCATTAAAGCAACACAAATTGCTTGACTGTATGTGTTTAGACTGCAGTTCCTCTGTCGACATCTCCAGATCGATGTTGTTTGTTGTTTAACCTCCCAGATTCCAACTCGTTGCTGTTCTGTCCTTCAGGCTTCTCCACAGCTTTCTCCACCTTGCTCTCTCCACCAGACCTGAGACACACACCCGCGGTTATTGCACATTACTGTATTTATACATCCATCGGTTACTTCATTACAAACACCTTGCTCGTACTGGGTTCGAGTCTATTTTCCCTTTAGAACTGCCTTAATTCTCTGTAGCATCGATTTAACAGGAGGACTGTGAAGGACGTTTGAGTCCAGTGAACCAGTTTGAGATGATTTTGTGAAATAGCGTGTATAGTTTGGTCATAAAGGGATGAACATGCTCAGCAACAATACTCAGGTAGGCTGTGGCATTTAAAGCATGCTCAGTTGGTACTAAGGGGGCCAGAGTGTGCCAAGAAAATCAACCCCACACCATCATACCACCAACACCATCCTGAACTGTTGATGCAAGGCAGGAAAGCCATGCTTTACATCAAATTCTGACCCTATGTTATGAAAGTCAGAAATAGAGACTCGTCAGACTAGGAAATGATTTTTCCAATCCTCAGTTTCCCAGTTTTTTGTTAACTTAACACAAATTATAGCCTCACTTTCCTGTTTTACCTGATAGAAGCGCCACCTTCTGCGGCCATAGCCCATCTGCTACAAGGTTTAACATGCATTTAGAGTTGCTCTTCAGCATACCTCACTTGTAACAAGATATTTGAGTTAATGTTGCGTTTTTGTCAGCTCAAACCAGTTTGGCCATGGTCAGGCATTTTGACACAGAGAACTGCCACACACTGGTTGTTTTTTGTTTTACGCACCATTCTGTGTAAACTCCTGCGACTGCCATAGGTGGAAATCAACGGGAAAGAGACAAGCAGTTTCTGAAACACTCATCATGACATGAATAAAGTCATCGAGAAATTTACCATTTGTTAGTGCGAGATATACTGTAACTAATCATATTGAGGGTGTTTTGTAAGAACAGTTCCTTGAGGATTTTTACTCTCTGGCACCGATAAGTCTAGTCCTTCTGGTTATTATTAACAAGTATTATTTTAAACCTCCGTAAAATAATTCTTCAAACAGGAAGGAAATTATGAAGGGAAAACTATTTCAGACATTTGACCTTGCTGTGACCGTAAACCAGTTTGCCTTAAGCTCCAAATCTAATCAGGTCGTCTGCTGGTTAAAATACAAGACGCATTCAAGTCAAACTGGGATTTGTGATTACATTTCTGGTGAATGAAAGTGTAAAAGTGTAACATTTAGAGAAGACTTTAAGCACAGTGCGGTGATGAGACTCTTTGCTGCAGTAAAACATTTGAATGGTGAAAACGTTAAAGAAGGCCATACGTTCATTAATTACTATCCTGGCTGAGGTGGCTCTGAGCACACTGCAGTCATTCCGTTAAGATTTAGTGAATGGAACGGCCGATCCTTACAAATCAATGCATAATTTGTCGCCAACATATGGAAGAGACACATCTGTCTGTGGGAACTCTACACACCATTATTTATCAATACCACTTGTGTATTACCAGAAATTGGCTGGGAGTTATTGCCACATCCCCCATACAGTCCTGACCTCGCTCCAAGCCATTTCCACATGTTTGGGCCATTGAAGGAGTTCCTGGAAGGCCAGCGTTTCTGACATAATGCAGGCAGTAGAAGAAAACTTTCTAATGTGATGGTATCCAAGCACTAGTGAAACGCTGAGATAAGTGCATTAGTGTAGCAGAGGATTATATAGAGAAATAAAGGCAGTTTCTAATCTCAGAATCTTCTGCATAAATTCTGCATAATCAGAAGTCCCAGTTTGACTTGAATGCCCCTTAGTCATAATTACATATACAATACTGTGCAAAAGTCTAAGACACTATTATATTTAGTACAAATGTATATACGGTGGCTTGCAAAAGTATTCGTCCCCTTGAACTTTTCCACATTTTGTCACATTACAGCCACAAACATGAATCACTTTTAATGGAATTCCACATGAAGGACCAATACAAAGTGGTGTACACGTGAGAAGTGGAACAAAAATCATACATGATTGTAAACATTTTTTTACAAATAAATAACTGCAAAGTGGGGGGTGCGTAATTATTCAGCCCCCTTTGGTCTGAGTGCAGTCAGTTGCCCATAGACATTGCCTGATGAGTGCTAATGACTAAATAGAGTGCACCTGTGTGTAATCTAATGTCAGTACAAATACAGCTGCTCTGTGACGGCCTCAGAGGTTGTCTAAGAGAATATTGGGAGCAACAACACCATGAAGTCCAAAGAACACACTAGACAGGTCAGGGATAAAGTTATTGAGAAATTTAAAGCAGGCTTAGGCTACAAAAATATTTCCAAAGCCTTGAACATCCCACGGAGCCACTGTTCAAGCGATCATTCAGAAATGGAAGGAATATGGCACAATTGTAAACCTACCAAGACAAGGCCGTCCACCTAAACTCACAGGCCGAACAAGGAGAGCGCTGATCAGAAATGCAGCCGAGAGGCCCATGGTGACTCTGGACGAACTGCAGAGATCTACAGCTCAGGTGGAGGGAATCTGTCCATAGGACAACTATTAGTCGTGCACAGCACAAAGTTGGCCTTTATGGAAGAGTGGCAAGAAGAAAGCCATTGTTAACAGAAAACCATAAGAAGTTCCGTTTGCAGTTTGCCACAAGCCATGCAAAAGGTTTTACTGAGCTTGCTGGAGAATGAGTTTTTCTGGTAACTTTGTCACTCGCTCCTTTCTATTTTGATACAAAATCCAGGAAACTATACAGTATTAGGTTTCTATCCATCTTAAAAAATATTGAATGGGTTTTTCCATAATAATGCAGACATGAATATTTGCACTTAAGATAATAATAACAATACGGTGCCTAAGACTATTGCACAGTTCTGTAAATCATACCGTTAACCAGAACCTCGACCAGAGAGACACACAAAGAACTTGAGAACACCTCCATCTAGTGGCAGAGGTGTAAAAAATTGTTCGCAATTTTTATTTAAAAAAAATATATATATGCATGTTCTTATACATTTTAAAAAAAGTATTTTATTGGCAGAAATTAATATTTTGCAATTAGTCTCTTCAGTTACTTTGTGGTATGTAAAATGGCTGAACCGCAGTACACAGCTCAAGAATAGTTAAATGAGATGGCATCACTCACACCACTAATTTACATCTGGTTTTGAAAGCTGAGACCATTCCATGCAATGCTATCTACCATTTATATCCACCATTTCTATCTACAGCAAATCTAATGGAATATGCATGTACTGCATTATTCCTTCCTTCCTCAGATTTATAAGTACGCACTGCATGTTTGGGTGTAAAAACAAAGATGTTTTACTCATTTCTGTGGCTCCTTCAAACTGGAGGCCCTGAATCATTAGTTTAACCATCATGTCCACCTATTGTATAAAAAGGGAGAAAGTTCCTGTAGAAAGGGTGTGTGAGTTGTGTGACATTTTAATGAGGTAACTTGCCATACGAGTGTGTATGTGCTCCCCTCACCTCTTTTTAAAGAGTTTTTTGAAGGAGCTCCGGAATCCTTTGGCCTCCTTCCTGCTTCGCTCGCTCAGTGGGGTGTGGTCACATTCATCAGGCACATCCTTCCATTTAAACTCCTCCCATATTGGAGGTCCGGGATCCTAAAATGAGATGAGAAAGCATGTACTTGTAAATAAATTAAACATGCCATTTGGAAAAATGCGCCATGCATGGTGATGGTTCGTGTTGTGTAACCTTGTGTAGTTGTTGTGTGAGCTCGGCAGCATTAGTGTGTGTGTTTGTTTCTTGACGCCTCTCTGGGCTGCTATTTTTCAGCCTTGATTTGGCGCTTGACTGGCGCACCAGTCTCGGGTGGACCGGACTTCTGGCCAGATGGGGCCGGCTGTCGATGCTGTCAAGCTGCAATCCGTTCAGCGACTTGCTCTTCCGTTGGCCCAACTGCAAAGGCTTCATCACGCTGGCTGAATCAGGTGACACGCAACCATGGCTGGGTCTGTAAACCCCACCGCCGCTGTTCCGCCCTCTGCTATGGGATTGATGGTTTGGACTGAGGGAAGGGCTACAGCTCACAAAGGCAATATCAACGCTGGAGTCAGTAGAATGGGAACGACTTGAACAGCACGCGTCCACGTCACCATACGGAAGGAATGCACCCATTGCGTTGGCCAGAGCTGACCCCACCCCTTCTGTCTCTGGAATCCTGTGGAGTTGACTGGGTGTGGCTTTGGGACGAGATTCTGAGTCAGATGTGAAGGAAATGTCAGGGTGACTACGACTGGGCTCCGCTTCCCAGTCAGGGTAGCGACGGACAGCTGCTTTCTTTCGGCTCTGATTGTGGGCTGGATCGCTGAGAAAGGGATAAAAAGAGGCAGAGAATGTACACAGAATACTTATTTAAATTATGAGTTGTATTTGAATTTGAATTATGAGGAGTTATATTTGAGTTGATTTGATTGAGTGAATTAATGTGTTGGATGGATGGATGCAATAATGGGGTGCATGGGTGGAATATATGGAAAACTGGTATATGCATTAAGGGGATGGAGTAAATAGATAAATTAGATGGATGAATGGATGAAAAGATGGGTGAGTGGGTGGGTGGATGATGGATGGATGGATGCAACAATTGGATGGATAGATGGATGGGTGATGGATAGTTGTAAAATGGTCAGATACAGTAGATTGGGAGGATGGAGTGAAATGTTGTGTTAATACGCTTGAATAAGATGGAATAAGATGTGGATAATTGGATAATTATAAATAATTGTAAGATTGGCAGGGTGGATTGGGTGGATTGTCCAAAACATTTATAAGATTGGCAGAAGAATTGGGTGGATGTACGAAATGGATGGATGGAAGATTTATAAGATTGGCAGATGGATTGGATGGAAGAAATGGATAACGGATGGATGGATGGATGGGTGTATGGATGGAATAAGAGATAGGTAATTGCAATAATGAGATGAGATTGTATGGATCTAATATATACAGTATGGAAGATTTGTAAGATTGGCAGATGGACTGGGTGGATGAAGGAGATGGATGGATGAATTGAATGGTGGAATGATGGATGGGTTGATGGATGGATATAAAAGATAAAAGATTGGCTAATAGAATGAGTGGATGGAGTGAATAGATGGGTCAGAAGGATGGATAGATGGATGAATAGTAGTTGACTCACAGCAGTGCACTTGTGCTACTGTAATTTGAGGAACTCTCATGACCCACTTTATACAGCTGCCTTACAGAAGATCTGAATTACACACAACAAACACCTGGTCATTTAAACACACAACAAACATACTAATGCACACCTAACTGAAAGCTTCTCTCTCTCTCTCACTCACACAGAAATACATTTCTTCTCTCGTCACAATACAACATTGACATGATCATAGTTGGACCTGCTTAGTTCCTTGTGTGTGCGTGTCACCCGGTCTGGCTGGTGTGTGCACAGGCTTCGTGTATGGTCTCCCGGACTCTGTGTTTGTGAGTGTGTGAGGAGCTTCTGGTTGTGCTGGAGCAGGTTACTGTACTGGGTGGTGAAGGATCGTAGATGCTGCACACACACAAGCAGCAGATAATAATCGGGATGCTCAGACTCTGTCTGACCCAACAGGCTCTAACACACACACACACACACACACACACACACACAGAGAAACATTACGTAATGATTACACCAATAAGCAAAACTTATCAATGAACGGATGGGTTGAAGGAAGGAGGGCATAGTTAGATGGATACCTGTAAGAGTCTGAGGTATTCTGGGATGCGCCGGACAGGCTGGAGGAGCAGAGTGTGTAGGGATGGACGTGTCTCATCTCCTGTGACATCACCCTGAATTAGAACAGCCAATGAATTCACACCTTTCAATAATCACATCTGATTCTGTGTGCGTGTGTGTGTGTGTGTGTGTGTGTGTGTGTGTGTGTACTGTATATGTGTGTTCACCTCTAGCAGGCCACCAGGCTTTGAGAATAAACTGGCAATTGAAAGGCACTCAGGCAGCTCTTTTAGATAGGACACATAGTTGGCCAGAAAATCATTCTGTGGAGCACACACACACACACACACACACACACACACACACACAGACATATGATATTTTAGCTCTTGTTTGATGTACATTGTTATCTTAGTGTTGGATCACCATTAACTACAGTATGTTCTTTTTTCACTGAAATTTATGCACATGACTTGACTCCTTTACTAGTACTGTCATTCACATAAGCCACGCCTTCTTCATTGAGACTGACATGCACAAAAGTTACACCTCCTTCACTGAGACCGATAGGCAAAAAAGCCACGCCTCCTTCACTGAGACTGACATACACATAAGCCACGCCTCCTTCACTGAGACTGACATACACATAAGGCACGCCTCCTTCACTGAGACTGACATACACATAAGCCACGCCTCCTTCACTGAGACTGACATACACATAAGCCACGCCTCCTTCACTGAGACTGACATACACATAAGCCACGCCTCCTTCACTGAGACTGACATACACATAAGCCACGCCTCCTTCACTGAGACTGACATACACATAAGCCACGCCTCCTTCACTGAGACTGACATACACATAAGCCACGCCTCCTTCACTGAGACTGACATACAAAATGCCACGCCTCCTTCACTGAGACTGACATACACATAAGCCACACCTCCTTCACTGAGACTGATATGGACATAAGCCACGCCTCCTTCACTGAGACTGACATACAAAATGCCACGCCTCCTTCACTGAGACTGACATACAAAATGCCACGCCTCCTTCACTGAGACTGACATACACATAAGCCACGCCTCCTTCACTGAGACTGACATACAAAATGCCACGCCTCCTTCACTGAGACTGACATACACATAAGCCACGCCTCCTTCACTGAGACTGACATACACATAAGCCACACCTCCTTCACTGAGACTGATATGGACATAAGCCACGCCTCCTTCACTGAGACTGACATACACATAAGCCACACCTCCTTCACTGAGACTGATATGGACATAAGCCACGCCTCCTTCACTGAGACTGACATACAAAATGCCACGCCTCCTTCACTGAGACTGACATACAAAATGCCACGCCTCCTTCACTGAGACTGACATACACATAAGCCACGCCTCCTTCACTGAGACTGACATACAAAATGCCACGCCTCCTTCACTGAGACTGACATACACATAAGCCACGCCTCCTTCACTGAGACTGACATACACATAAGCCACGCCTCCTTCACTGAGACTGACATACACATAAGCCACGCCTCCTTCACTGAGACTGACATACACATAAGCCACGCCTCCTTCATTGAGACTGACATACAAAATGCCACGCCTCCTTCACTGAGACTGACATACACATAAGGCACGCCTCCTTCACTGAGACTGACATACACATAAGCCACGCCTCCTTCACTGAGACTGATATGGACATAAGCCACGCCTCCTTCACTGAGACTGATATGGACATAAGCCACGCCTCCTTCATTGAGACTGATATGGACATAAGCCACGCCTCCTTCACTGAGACTGATATGGACATAAGCCACGCCTCCTTCACTGAGACTGATATGGACATAAGCCACGCCTCATTCATTGAGACTGATATGGACATAAGCCACGCCTCCTTCACTGAGACTGATATGGACATAAGCCACGCCTCCTTCACTGAGACTGATATGGACATAAGCCACGCCTCCTTCATTGAGACTGATATGGACATAAGCCACGCCTCATTCATTGAGACTGATATGGACATAAGCCACGCCTCCTTCACTGAGACTGATATGGACATAAGCCACGCCTCCTTCATTGAGACTGATATGGACATAAGCCACGCCTCCTTCATTGAGACTGATATGGACATAAGCCACGCCTCCTTCACTGAGACTGACATACACATAAGCCACGCCTCCTTCATTGAGACTGACATACACATAAGCCACGCCTCCTTCATTGAGACTGACATACACATAAGCCACGCCTCCTTCATTGAGACTGATATGGACATAAGCCACGCCTCATTTATTCGGACTGGCAAAGTTGTAGTACCTCTTTACTGGTAAGCTTCAGAAATACATCTCCCATGATGCCTTGCCAGTGACTCTTGAGCACACGTTCCTGCAGAAGGTGCAACAGCTCCAGGTGCTGCTGGATCAGAAACCGTAAAGAGGACGGAAACAGCCTGAGGCAGAAAAATATAAGTTTAATGATGTGATAGTAGATGAAATGTGGTGGGCGCTATTTCAGATTAAGTTCTGGTAAATTTTGAAAGTGTCTGTGTGTGTGTGTGTGTGTGTGTGTGTGTGTGTGTGTGTGTGTGTGTGTGTTACCGTTTGTCTTTGAGGTTAGAGTTTTCACAGCCATTGTAGGTGATGTTGGCCTTCAGTAGCAGAGACAGATATGACACATACACTCTCTCTGATTCCAACAGCTCCAGAGCAACTATCTGCCTTTGACCTGCACACACACACACACACACATATGACATATGTACTGTAATAGCTACAAAGTAAATTCATAGTACAGGGTGACACAAAAAAAAAAACGGGAACTTTTTTTATACAATCCAATAAAACTAGAAGTGATCAAAGAAATACATTTTATTCATAGTAATCTAAATCTAAAACTTGCCATTTACGAAACATTGATGGAATTGATCTTTTTTTTAATTATTATTACGTCCTTTAGATGGCGTCCTCCTGTACGAATAAATTCAAAATTTCCCGTTACTCTGTGTCACCCTGTATTATTAGACACAGTCTTACACATTCATCTTTATTTAATTTTGTGTTTTCGCACTCATGTCGTGGATGTTCTGTTCTGTCAGGTCTGGGTTCACTCTCCTTTCCTGCCACAGTGAACCTTTAGGTTGAGTCCTGAAATCACCAGCATCCTCTTCAGACCCTAAAGCGCACACACACACACACACACACAGTCAGTAACAAAACAATTATCTCCTTCTGAAAGGTGTGTCTAATCAAAAGGTCCAGTGTGACTGCATCTGACAGAGTTTGACTCACTCTGATTGGTCGGCAGGCTGCTGATGTAATGCTGAATGAGCTTCAGTTGCGTTTGGCTGCAGGGAGAGGTGTGGCCATCCATGAGCTCCTCCCCATTTGAGAAGTTTCTAGTAACATAGGTAATGGATGCTTCAGGGACAGCTAAGAAAGTCTTTGTGAATGTGAGATTTCTACATTATGTGTCCTCTGTTGTATGTGTTACCTGTGTTAGTGTCCTGTACAGTGTGAGCTACCTGTGTTGTGTCTTCGCCAGCATTTGTCACCTTTACAGCATGTGTCCTTTACAGCGTGTACCTGTGTTGTGTCCTCTACAATGTGTTCTTGTGTTGTGTCCTCTACAGCATTTGTCACCTGTGTTGTGTCCTGTATGGAATGTATTAGTTGTGCTGTGTCCTCTACAACATGTGGTACCTGTGTTATGTCCTCTACAGCATTTATTACCTGTGTTGTGTCCTCTGCAGAATGTGTTCTTGTGTTGTGTCCTCTACAGCATTTGTCACCTGTGCTATGTCCTCTACAGTATGTTACCTGTTCTGTGTCCTCTACAGCGTTTATTACCAGTGTTGCATCTTCTACAGCATTTATTGCCCTTCTTGTGTCCTCTACAGCAGGTGTTACCTACAGTATGTGGTCTTTATAGCATGTATTAGCTGTGTTGTGTCCTCTGCAGTATGTGCTCTTGTGTTGTGTCCTCTACAGAATTTGTCACCTGTGTTGCGTCCTCTACAGTATGTGTTACCTGTGTTATGTCCTCTACAGTATGTTACCTGTGTCGTGTCCTTTATATAATTTGTGACCTGTACTGTGTCCTCTACAGCATGTGTTACCTGTGTTGTGTCCTTTACAGTATGTATTGCATATGTATTACTTTTTTGTAATGTGTTACCTGTGCTGTGTCCTCTGCAGTGTTTGCTACCTGTGTTGTGTCCTCTACAATATGTATGGCCTGTATTGTGTCCCCTGCACTATATGACATCTGTGTTGTGTCCTCTACAAGACATGTTACCTGTGTTGTGTCCTCTGCAGTAGGTCCATATCTATCTGCAGCTCTTTTTGTCTCATGTTAAGTTCAGAGATCTGAGACAGAGCGGTGCCTGTGTCTTCCTGTAAAACATCAAACATGTCCGATTTATCCTCAACAACTGGATTTATTAATATACAGTGCTATGTGTGTATAGTGTGTTTATCTTTTTTTCCTCTGCTACCTCACTGTCTAGAGATGAATGTGTGTGTTGTGCACCTGCACTGTGTTCAGCGTATTTCTCAGAGACAGGATTTTCTCGGCCGTGTCTCTCTGGCACTCGGACACTTTCTCCTCCAAGCGGTTGTTGCTCTGCTGTAAGGCGGAGATTTCCTGGACCACACCCCGGAGTCCTGCCTTAAGCTCCGCCCACATAGCCTGCAACTGTAACGTGAGAGTCTTAAAGAAGAATAAACATGACGTTCATAATCTAAAAGGGATTAGATATACTGATTATTGACACTGTTGTGAATAATCTGCAATGGGGTGGGCACTGCTCTAAAGTAAATGCCCCCATTAGACTTATATGGATCGATTTTAAACGTGAGAGTTTTATTTTCTCCTGAGAACAAAATGTGATTCTCTTTAATCACATGCTATGTCCTGTACAACAACAAAATCAAAAATAATGTCAATAAACTATATGTTGTTTCTTGTCAAATGTTAATAACACTATCTAAATATGCTAGTTAAAATAACAGGCATAAATTACCTACGTTAAATGTGTAGTATAGCTTTGTCAAAATGCAATAGTGTTTACAAAGTCGGTTACTTAAAGAAATTATGGATAAACCAAATAAGAGTGATTCTCTAAACTTCACACGCTGTGACCAAATTAGCACGATCTAGCTACAGTAGCTGTGGTTAAAACTTGCTAATTCTTGCGAGTTCTTTAAACTACAATTGCTTGCACTTTGATTACGTTTGCTTTAACATCTTTTAATAACAGCAGCAGACACTTTACTGTGTGTGTGTGCGCGCGAGTGCCTTCAGGAAGAGTAAATCTGTTACAGACAAATTAATCACACATTCATGTGAAAGTAATCACAGAGAGAGAGAGACTAAAAGTAAACAGGACATTCTACCTGAACCATGTGCAGATCTGGATCATCGATGTGTGTTTCTGCATCTAAGAATAAATCAGTGTACACACACAAGAAAACATTTAGAGCTCATTTATACATCCAGACAGCAGTAAGAGTTGGTTTTTTTTTCCACCTAAGGTTATAATGGCTTCCTTTATTTAGTCCCATTTTACTCATGTTTAGTCTGTTACAATGATAAAACACATGCATGGCTTTTATTATCCTTATTCGTATTCGAACCAGGGCCGGTTCTACTCAATCAAAATTTTGAAATGTTGAGAAAGCACATGTTAATATACTCATAAAATGTATTTATAATAAGTTGATAAAATGATCTGCGGTAGCGGAAAAATCCGCCTAAAAAGGGACACTACACAATACAGTATTAGATTTCACAGGCTGCACATCCACCCATCGCATGATCTAAGGCGAGCTGGTAGCCAAGAACATTCACAGAGGGCGAAATTAATTAGAGCAAGCCATAAAGAAACTGACCATAACGGCCTAGTACATGACGAAACGCTGGGCTTAAATAAAACTCAAATTAACTGGGAAAACCAAACGCAGCTGTGACACATTAGGGAGGAAAATATAATAACAAATCGTGGCGGGTTTAAACGTATTCGAATGTGGAAATCTGATATTGAGTGCGGCTTACGGCACCACTTTGGGCCGTACACGCGCTCACTAAACCATCTCTTCATTTCTCAGAATCGCAGCAACCAAGTTTCTCGCTGACTCACTCGTCTTTTCTAAAGATGGCGCTGTTTCGATGACGTCATGGTTCAATCAATATATTCAGACTTTTCATTCATTCATTCATTCATTTTCTATACCGCTTAATCCTGCGTTCAGGGTCGCGGGGGACCTGGAGTCTATCCCAGGAGACTTCGGGCACTAGGCGGGGTACACCCTGGACAGGGTGCCAATCCATCGCAGGGCACACACACTCACACACCCAATCACACACTACGGGCAATTTTAGGAAAGCCAATTAGCCTAACCTGCATATCTTTGGACTGTGGGAGGAAACCGGAGTACCCGGAGGAAACTTTTCATTCAATATATTCAGAATCCATTCAATATATATCGAGTTTTCATTCAATATATATCGAGTTTCATTCAATTCTCTCATGAATATTTTCCTAAACGGCTTGCCGTAATATATATATATATATATATATATATGGGGGTTACATTAGCTATTACATTAGGGGTTGGTAATAATTAGCTACCCCGCCTAGTGCCCGAAGTCTCCTGGGATAGGCTCCAGGTCCCCCGCGACCCTGAACACAGGATTAAGCGGTATAGAAGAAGATGAATAATAATTAGCTTTAGGCAACAAGTCATCTAGGTATAGAATGAGAGGCTTATTCTGAACAGAGCCTCAGGTCAAGATAATATAGGTTTTCTTCAGAAGGCCCAGTCTGTTTGGGCCTTCTGATCTAGTCATTTTAAGATTACTAGCTATTTGTCTCTGGGACAGTCCACCCTGATTTTGATCAACAACCTAACTTTCTTGGGAATTGTCACTCCTAGGCGTGTCTAAAGGCAGGTCTATTCTAACCTGAAAAGAAGGTCACATAAAATAGTCATAATAATGACAACACATTTCAGTACATGCAATTTTACCATAACATAGCTAAACTTACAAATTCTTAAATTCCTTATGACTGAGACTATATTCAGATTGAAACTCACTATCTTTACATGGCAATTTTTTTCTTTGTGTGCCATTTGTGTTCTGGTTAATTAAGCTTTTCTAAGCATGTTCAAGTTCAGAACTTCAGCGGGAAGCTGTTGTGCCCGTCCCAATCTCTGGAATTCTAAACCCTGTTAGAAACTTAAGGACCATAGATGTACATGGATGTTGTGCGAATAGAATGGATATAAACGCTCTCAATAAAGGATACAATTTGTTGCTTTAAAGTTGTATATGCAACATTTGTCGTATTTTGGTCATTCATTCAGCGTTCATTCACCATAAAATGTTCTTAAAATTTCATGACACAACATTCAGTTAGACATCAACAGGAGACCTAAGGACCACAGTCGATATTTACACAGACGTATGCATATTTCTAGAGACGAATTATCCACACACTTAAGATCATTTTATAAACTAGAAATTCGAAATAGAATTACATGTTTAATTCACACTCTCAAATGTTTTTTTTTTTTTGTGTGTGTGTGTGTGTGTGTGTAAAAGTGACAGAAATTAGGTTTCTCTATAGCACAGGTGTTAAATCTTCTTCAGTGTGTGTGTGTGTGTGTGTATTTAATTAGAATATTGTTTTTTCATTCCAACCAAGCAAAAACCACACCTAATCGTCTAATTAACTAACCTAAACCAATTAAAAAGGTGGAACCAGGTGTGGATTCTGCATGATTGGGATGAAAACCTGCACACACACACTCACACTCTGAAACTTTCTGCTCTGACGGACGAAGCCCCACTGCCAATACCACAAGTAAAAACAAACACACAAATTGCAGACTGTACAAGTAAATAAAAAAGGAAAACAAATATAACTAATATAAAGATATCTGAATGGAAATTGAAGTTTACATCTGAGATGAAGTCTAGCATGCTGCTGCATGGATGATCTTAATTGTATATAATATGCAAACTAATCCAAAATCACTATGTCTCATTATTCCACCCTGAATAATTATTCAGCCGCTCATCTATCATGTCATGTGGCACATCCTGTTTTGTGGCACACCTTGGACAAATACCACGAATGCACTCACACTGCACTCACCTACTAGACTTCCCTTAATTTAAAGTTTATCCATGAGCCAATCTGTCCAATAAGCAAAACCTCTAATAAAACGTATCACATACTTAATACTGGCCTCAATGGCATTCCAGAGTTTTGAGCATTTTAACAGTAAAACTATAAAGAACATATTGATGTACTGTAACTCCTGAAGAGGTCACACTACTGATGTGAACAATTTAGTCTTAGTTCCTCACCACACACACACACCGAAGCTTGACGCTGAACCCAGTCTTTAATGTTTCATTTAATGTTCTGAACTAAATCATTGCAGAAACATAAGTTTTAGTCAACCTGCCAAGTGTTAAATGAATATAGATCCCCTTTAAGACTCAATAACTTCATCTTCACCTGCTGTTTTTTCCTTCTCCATCTTCCAACTTAGGCTTTAAGGTCCAGAAAGGTAAATTCTTGCAAATCTACATTTACTTGAACTGTAGCTCTATTACTAGAACTTTATTATTCTGTCTTTGTCCCAACTTTTCAGTTTCTTGAATATTATTCAAATTTCTTTTAAATTCCAGAATCTTTCTCAGTTCTTTTTTTTCTCCAATGCTGTTTAGACTCCAGAATTTTGCCGGCCTTCTTTTACAATCTTGTTTCAGTCTTTTAAGTTTCTAGAACTTTGGTCTAATCTTTCTGCTTATAGAATCTTCTTTCAATGTATTTTTTCCCTGCTTCCAGAATCTTCTTGCACTGTCTTACAGCTTCTGGAATCTTGTTCCGTTCTCTTTCCGCATCTTAGTCAGGATTTCCACCTCCTACAATCTTGTTCCAGCATCTTTACACCAAAAGAAACTTGCTGGTCGTAGTTCCAAATTTCAGAAAACATGTCTCGATCATTTCTCCAGTTCTAGATACTTGTCCTCGTTGTTCAGTTTATAGAATCTTGTCCCACTGTCTTTCTGCGTCGAGCTGTTTCGCGATTTTCCCGCTTCTACAAACTTATTCCAGGTTATTCGTTTGCAGAATCTTGTTCTTTCTTGTTCGTTTTTTGGAGACTGTGTTCCTTTTCTCTCCCCTTATAAGCTGACCTAAGACATCCTGAGTGTCCAAGCCTCTCATTTGCACCTTGTTTGCCTCGTTCTGTCCCACCTCGGCATCTCTCTCTCTCTCTTCCAAACCATGTGAGGCTGATGAGGATATGGACAAAACAAGCCTTGTTTTAGAGTAAATGGAAAAATAAAGACACGAGAGAGAGAGAGCGAGAGAGAGAGAGATCCACCCCTGCGCTATAGAACAACCCAGATGATTCCATTTCCTCTTCAACCTCCAAGACAGATCTGCTCTAAATTCTAAGCACACACCCGCACACAGTTGTACATTACAAACAAGTACTTAAACACACACACACTGATTGTCACACACACGTCATACTTTACTGAAGTGATTCAGCAGTGTAGACTATTACAGTGCCTTATAATAGACTATAATAAAGATTGCAGAGGAAACGCCCAGCTGTAAAGACACCCAGCCTCAGGTACATGTACACTATGTCATCATGTGGCCACTAATTATAATAGGACACATACAAACACACATACACACAATATTTATTTTCATAAACAGGAATAATAAATAGACAGTTGTCGCAAATTGTAAAATATAATTCCATAAAATAAGTGCACTAGGTGGGTAACACCGTAAACGGGGTGCCAATCCATCGGATGGCACACTCACACTTACTCACACACTATGGGCAATTTGGAAACGAAAGGTATCTTAGTCTGCATATCTTTGGACTGTGGGAGGAAACTGGAGTACTAGGAGGAAACACACCAAACATGCAAACTCCACACACACATACAGACCCGAGGCGGGAATTGAACCCTGAAGCCTGGAGGTGCAAGGTGACAGAAGTTAATCAAACTTACCTAGAAATGTCCTGTGTGGTCAGAATGTGAAAGCTGCATTCATGCATCGACCTGTTTTTCAGACTAATCAGATTACCTTCCATTAAGATACATTTAAGTAAAATTATTAAGTAAATTATGACACTTTGTTGCATGAAGTTAAGCTCTTTTATTGAACCCATTACTTTCCTCATTTTTTGTCAAACTGCTAAAAATCCCCCATCGTCATTACATACAGCTGGTTTCTGTGCCTACAGTGAGCACGGGGTCATGGCTTTGAATAAAGAACATTAAAAGACTACAGATATATTAAAGGAAAAACAGGTAATGTTCCCCCCCCCCACACATACATACACATCAACACTCATACACTCCACATTCAAACATATACCCTCCACGTATACACTCTCACACTCTTCTACACTCATATACACACATACAGTATACATCACAACACACACTCCACATACTGTACATATGCATACACACATCCTCACACATCCCACATACACACTTACCCACACACTTCACATTCCCCGTATTCAGATATCCTCCACATACAAATAGAATTATAAGAGGGGGAACTAACTTTTAAACACGACTGTAGTACTACACATACACAAACTCACAATCAGATCCACACGACAGGTCCAAACAAATTCTTATACACACACACACTCACAACTGTCATATGCCTCACACGTCCTTCCTCTGCTTCCTCTTGCAGACTGCTGCTGATGTGACATCACAGGGCAGCTGAAAACACTCAAAGCATCATCCACATACATGCCCAGGGGGAAACTGTATTGCTCAAAGCTTGTTTGTCTATAACTCAAGAGATAAAATTTAGATTCTCTTTTTCTTCTCAGTTTAGTTTAAATTTTTCCTGCTATGTTTCTCCTAAAAGTCACTAGGAGAAACAGGTTAAACAGGTCAGTTAGCAACAGAAGTCATCCTTGAGATGTAAAAGTAGTAATCTGGCTAAACTCCACTCATTGTTATTAATGGCTCCTTATTCTTGTTTGGACAAAAAATGAGCAATACTAGAGCTACTATGGAGCAATAAGTGAATCGATATACAAGATAAGGGACTGTCCATGGGCTATCAATGGCAGTTTCTTACAATGTCAAGTCGCATGCTTGACCCCAGATTGTATCGGAGTGGGTGAGGGTGAAGCAGAAGCTCAGCGGCACTGGAACTTGAGTCATAGACCTCCTCGTCAGCATCCTAAAATCTTAAATACCAAGCTACTCCCTACTGTAATGTTTGCTTCATATTAGCTAATACTGAATAATAACATAATAAATCAATCATGAATACACAATCCTAATAGAAAAAAAATGGTACATTCTAAACTGAATAATGTCTAGTGGAATACGTTTGGTAAATTTGGGTAAAACCAGAAAGGATGCAGCCTACAATCAATCACATTGAATCTGTTAATTTAGCCTACAAATATAATTAAGCGATATCACACAAGGACGAGTGTCGCTGTAATGAATATCAGCATGGCTATGATGTGGTCGCAGCCAGACACATATCCTTTCGCTTCTGGCGTGAACTAACTGTGATTGGCAGAGTTGGTGATGGACAGTGATTGTAATTAACAATTGTTAGAGCACCTGGGACACAGAGTGATACATATACTTAAACGTCCAGGTTTGGTTATGCTCTGTATCAAAACTCGTGGAATGCTTCACTTCCAATCAGATGGCTTGGTCGGAACTAATTACTTTATAACACAAAACGAATAATTAAAATTCATTGTACTGATAATTCTTAAGGCAGATTGTGGATGTCTATTTATTTGCTCTTTTTGAGTTCAGCATGAGATATAGAAACGAGAGTGGTGTGAGAATGGATCACATCCATATAGAGAGCTCTCTGATTTCTCTTCCTGAGGAGGTCTCAGAGAGAAAACAAATGACAGGAAGTACGTTATAGTCTCATAGGAAATATACAGTGGCTTGCAAAAGTATTCGGCCCCCTTGAACTTTTCCACATTTTGTCACATTACAGCCACAAACCTGAATCAATTTTAATGGAATTCCACATGAAAGACCAATACAAAGTGGTGTACACGTGAGAAGTGGAACGAAAATCATACGTGATTCCAAACATTTTTTACAAAATAAATAACTGCAAAGTGGGATGTGCGTAATTATTCAGCCCCCTTTGGTCTGAGTGCAGTCAATTGCCCATAGACATTGCCTGATGAGTGCTAATGACTAAATAGGGTGCACCTGTGTGTAATCTAATGTCAGTACAAATACAGCTGCTCTGTGATGGCCTCAGAGGTTGTCTAAGAGAATATTGGGAGCAACAACACCATGAAATCCAAAGAACACACCAGACAGGTCAGAGATAAAGTTATTGAGAAATTTAAAGCAGGCTTAGGCTACAAGATTTCCAAAGCCTTGAACATCCCACGGAGCCACTGTTCAAGCGATCATTCAGAAATGGAAGGAGTATGGCACAACTGTAAACCTACCAAGACAAGGCCGTCCACCTAAACTCACAGGCTGAACAAGGAGAGCGCTGATCAGAAATGCAGCCGAGAGGCCCATGGTGACTCTGGACGAGCTGCAGAGATCTACAGCTCAGGTGGAGGGAATCTGTCCATAGGACAACTATTAGTCGTGCACTGCACAAATTTGGCCTTTATGGAAGAGTGGCAAGAAGAAAGCCATTGTTAACAGAAAACCATAAGAAGTCCCGTTTGCACACCAAACATGTGGAAGAAGGTGTTCTGGTTAGATGAGACCAAAATGGAACTTTTTGGCCAAAATGCAAAACGCTATGTGTGGCGGAAAACTAACGCTGCACATTACTCTGAACACACCATCCCCACTGTCAAACATGGTGGTGGCAGCATCAAGTGGGGTGGTACGCACACCCCACTTTTAAGTTATTTATTTGTAAAAAATGTTGGGAATCCAGTTTGATTTTCGTTCCACTTCTCATGTGTACACCACTTTGTATTGGTCATGTTTGTGGCTGTAATGTGACAAAATGTGGAAAAGTTCAAGGGGGCCGAACACTTTTGAAAGCCACTGTACATTATATACCTTTAAAAGCTTTCTAATTTTCTTCTCCTCTGGGTGAGTTCAGAGATGCTCATGTTTAGGTAGTCTCACTATGAGAGAGGGTGTGACATCCCTTCCACTCAGAGAGCATGGGCAATTTTATCCACTTGGACTCCCCACTGTTTATGGCTGTAGCATCATCGTGATTCGATTTTTCCCTCACATAAGGCGAGTGATTTTCTGTTGCTCTACTCAGGATCTAGATTACCATTTATGACACAAGTAATTTTGCTTAGTTTTGCCAGTCTCTGCCAGCACTTTGTGGTAATGGTTAGCACTGTGACCTTACACCTTCATGGTCCAGGGTTTGATCCCTGCCTAGGGTAACGTGGAATGTTGGGCCCTGGATGGATTAGTAACCTGTCCAGGGTGTACCACACCTCATGCCCTAAGTTTCCTGGAATAGGCTCCAGGCTCCCTATGATCATCTACACATGATATGCGGTAAAGAAGATGAATGAATGGAATCTTTCTATTTTAGGTCACGGACAATAAATGTAATACACACCTTAAACTTCATTGACACAAAAATACCTAATGCCTTGTTTCAGTTTTTCTAAAAAGTTTCAGTTCTCTGATTAGCCAGAGTACCAGTTTATTTTAATTAGTCAGCATTTATGTGTTATAAAAACTTTACATCTTATATAAAACTTTATAGAATATCATGTGGTTTTCTCCTGAGCTTGAGAAACATTTATTCCTGTTCTTACACCACTCCTGACAGTCTTTCTGCAGTCATGCGCTTAGCTCATGTTCCTCAGGAAGTTATGCTTGGCTCACAAATCTTCACCCTCCTCAGGGAGCACAAAGTTCTGACTCTTGTCCAACCATTATCCAACTTTATTAAAGGTGTCAACTTTGAGTTTATTTGATCAAATTCTAATTCACATGTCATATTACATACTGTATGTATTTATATTTGATATTGAATTACCTTCCAGAACTCTTTCGCACCTTAGCAGAAAGTCTAAGGTAACTCGCTTAATCACTCTTTACAAACATGGTAGACAGAAAAGCTGCTCAGATTCCTGCTCTTGGCCGACAGGACAGGAACCCGATGTGCTCTTCTGTTTTTTTTTTGTTTTGTTTTTTTAACATGATCCACCTCAAGATTGCGGCATGATGTGCATTCTGAGATGCGTTTCTGTGACTTTTACTAACTAAAATAACTATTCTCTGTCACAACTAAAAGCTAAAAGCTGTGCAAATCTTCTTAGCTTATCAAAACTTTATTAATTTGGATTTTCTTGTCACTGTATAATGTGATAGCTGTGTATGACTGCACACTTGTAGAACAGTTAATCCAAACATTTGTGTAATATCAACTGTAGAGCAAAATTTTATATAAAAACTCTCACATAAAAGAAAACTTACAGAAACAAAGGAGGCTTCAGGAGAACCCAATCCCCCCAGACAGAGACAATCAGCACACTGTTATAACAGGAACACGTGCTTATTTGTTGCTCATGAAATGCCTATGTTAAGGCTGAGTTTGTGTGTATGTCTCTGTGTGTGTGTGTTACATATTAAGTTTGAGTTTGAGCCCTGGCGCTGCTGTTCTCTGGAAGTTTCCAGTCCACAAGAGTCCCTCCAGGTCAGTGAACTCGCCCTTACCCTCAAGTCTGAGAAGAGAAAAGAGAAAAATCAAAATATTCAAAACATCCAACACATATACTGTTTATTTATATTTATATATTTATATATTATATTTAACATAAACGCATATTAAAAATGTACAACTGTATGAACTACTATATTTTTTCAAGGTTGATTTATTATTTTTTTTTATATAATATAAGGGTGTTTTCCATTTAAATTTTAAATTAGCTTCCGATTGTGATGAAAAGAAGCCTATACAGTATGTTACCTCAAGCTCGGCCCAATAACACCAGTGAAAACCACATTAAAATTTGTTCAGTAGTTATCACGTGATGTATGCACAAACAGACCAACAAAAAATAAAAAAACACCTTGATGTGTTCTGTTACTCATCTTACGTCCTACCAAATTATTGTTTTGCAAATATTTTCAATGTACAGGCACAGAAATTTTATACATATACAGTGTACATATATTTTTTTATGAAATTATTATTTTTTTTACATAAAAGTGACATCTCTGCAAGTTTTCTCTTCAACAATATTTTTATTGATTTTAACAGGGATAAAACAGGGTAAACATGTAATGTTTTAATGCAGGTTTTATAATCCCCTTATAAACCCTATAACACCCACCCCATCCCTCCCCGACTCCAAGCCAGTTTTACATGCATACGAAAGGCTAGACGTCAGGCATTGAGAGAGACCAAAAAAGAAAAAAGAATATGGAGCTGGAAGTTTTTTGGTTCTACGTGCAAAAAAAAAAAAAAAAGGAATAATAAAAAGGAATAAAAAGGGGAAAGAAAGCAAACAAACAAGTAATTAAATAAGAAAGGAATCAAACTATAAATGTATATGATAAAAGCGAAGGAAGGGCCCCCACACCTGTTGAAATTTCAAGTCTGAATAATGAATTGTGTAGTGAATCTTCTCCAGGGACAAACAGGACATGATATCCCTGAGCCACTGGGCGTGAGTAGGTGACGTGGCATCCTTCCACTTGAATAAAAGAGAACGCCTGGCCAGGAGTGTCGCAAAAGATAACAATCGCTTTTTAGCTGGAGTTAGACTCTTATCTTCCTCTCCAATGACACCAAAAAGAGCAATCAGAGGGTCTGGTTCAAGATTGCATTTCAAAACAAAGGACAGGGTCTTAAAAACATCCCTCCAGAATTTCTCCAAATTCGGGCATGTCCAGTACATATGAATAAGAGACGCCTCTCCATCTCTGCAAGCTTTCACAATGTTTTCCTCTAAATATAGCATAGATCCTGCTAACAACACACAGGGCTGGACAGAAAAAAATGCACTGGGGGAAAAAAAACAACAAAAAAACAAATATATTATATATTATAATATATAATATATAATATACAGTATATATTCTCACCACCCTGCATGTTAATGATGTGAAGATGCATTCACATCTTCACATCTTTTGAGTGATTTTTAATTTAGTAACATTTTGATGCATTAGCTGAAAGTTCACTTCAGTATATACAGTGGCTTGCAAAAGTATTCGGCCCCCTTGAACTTTTCCACATTTTGACACATTACAGCCACAAACATGAATCAACTTTATTGGAATTCCCCGTGAAAGACCAATACAAAGTGGTGTACACGCGAGAAGTGGAACGAAAATCATACATGATTCCAAACATTTTTTACAAATAAATAACTGCAAAGTGGGGTGTGCATAATTATTCAGCCCCGTGAGTCAATACTTTGTAGAACCACCTTTTGCTGCAATTACAGCTGCCAGTCTTTTAGGGTATGTCTCTACCAGCTTTGCACATCTAGAGACTGAAATCCTCGCCCATTCTTCTTTGCAAAACAGGTCCAGCTCAGTCAGATTAGATGGACAGTTTGTGAACAGCAGTTTTCAGATCTTGCCACAGATTCTCGATTGGATTTAGATCTGGACTTTGACTGGGCCATTCTAACACATATATATGTTTTGTTTTAAACCATTCCAGTGTTGCCCTGGCTTTATGTTTAGGGTCGTTGTCCTGCTGGAAGGTGAACCTCCGCCCCAGTCTCAAGTCTTTTGCAGACTCCAAGAGGATTTCTTCCAAGATTGCCCTGTATTTGGCTCCATCCATCTTCCCATCAACTCTGACCAGCTTCCCTGTCCCTGCTGAAGAGAAGCACCAGAGCATGATGCTGCCACCACCATATTTGACAGTGGGGATGGTGTGTTCAGAGTGATGTGCAGTGTTAGTTTTGCGCCACACACGTTTTGCATTTTGGCCAAAAAGTTCCATTTTTGTCTCATCTGACCAGAGCAACTTCTTCCACATGTTTGCTGTGACCCCCACATGGCTTGTGGCAAACTGCAAACGGGACTTCTTATGGTTTCCTGTTAACAATGGCTTTCTTCTTGCCACTCTTCCATAAAGGCCAACTTTGTGCAGTGCACGACTAATAGTTGTCCTATGGACAGATTCCTCCACCGAGCTGTAGATCTCTGCAGCTCGTCCAGAGTCACCATGGGCCTCTTGGCTGCATTTCTGATCAGCGCTCTCCTTGTTCAGCCTGTGAGTTTAGTTGGACGGCCTTGTCTTGGTAGGTTTACAATTGTGCCATACTTCTTCCATTTCTGAATGATCGCTTGAACAGTGGCTCCGTGGGATGTTCAAGGCTTTGAAAATATTTTTGTAGCCTAAGCCTGCTTTAAATTTCTCAATAACTTATCCCTGACCTGTCTGGTGTGTTCTTTAGACTTCATGGTGTTGTTGCTCCCAATATTCTCTTAGACAACCTCTGAGGCCGTCACAGAGCAGCTGTATTTGTACTGACATTAGATTACACACAGGTGCACCCTATTTAGTCATTAGCACTCATCAGGCAATGTCTATGGGCAACTGACTGCACTCAGACCAAAGGGGGCTGAATAATTACGCACACCCCACTTTGCAGTTATTTATTTGTAAAAAATGTTTGGAATCATGTATGATTTTCGTTCCACTTCTCACGTGTACACCACTTTGTATTGGTCTTTCACGTGGAATTCCATTAAAATTGATTCATGTTTGTGGCTGTAATGTGACAAAATGTGGAAAAGTTCAAGGGGATCGAATACTTTTGCAAGCCACTGTATATACTGAAGTGAACTTTCAGCTAACGCATCAAAATGTTACTAAATTAAAAATCACTCAAAAGATGTGAATGCAAGCATCATTAACATGCAGGGTGGTGAATGTGAGTGGCAAAGACTTTATATAGTTTTTTGTCAGAGCAAACGTAAGGGCAAGCATATTGATTCATCAAGCATGTTGAATCCATCACTATTGATAAGTGCATTAGTGTAACAGGGGATTTTCAGTTCTTTGTAATATATGAGGTTTTGTGGATGTGGCTGAACTTAAATCAGCTGTACACTGGTAAATTGCAGGTGATGGATATGAATAAAATCTGTCTTATCTTTTTAAAGATGTTTGTAATGTGAATTTCGAATATACAAATAATCAATATTGTAAATATAAAAACATGTAAAGAAAAAATCGTGTCAATTGTAAATCTAGTTGAATATTGCTTTTACAAGCAATATTCTAATGAGCTGAGAGTGTAGCTTATAGTTTTATTTTTTGCTGAGAGCATATGATTAACCATCAACTCAAGCTGTTTCCCTAAATTAGTCACGGCACGATATTCATTACAGTATCATTCTACATCATGAGAAGGAAACAAGGAAACTGACATGATGAAGTCCATAAAGGGATGAAAATAATATCAAACGCCTTTGTTTGGACATTAATAAAAAGACCACATTGTAAAGGAGCACTACTCTTCATCAGATATAACATCCTGATTTCTGTATTCGTGCAAAGCCCTTGTTACAGTACGTGCTGTCCCTGGAGCGACCATGTGCTTGTCAGCACCACTGTTTTATCTGTGTTGCCCGATTAACTGCTCCAGAGGGTTACAAAAAAAATTTATAAACGGGACTTTATTGGGACTATTTTTAAGATATAAAAGGCAGGAATATAAAACTTTAAAACTTGCTGTCATGGGAAAATAATCAACTTCTGGCTGGTAAAAGAGGACTCTGATTCATCACAAATAAAATAACTTGTCTCCTTAGTTCTTTTCTAGGGATGGAAATCACTAGGAGGAACTGATATGATATTATCATGATATCCAGGCACATATATACAGTTTTCTTTTTTTTTTTGGATACGTGAATTACCACACAAGAGGACGGAGCTCAATGGATGTTTTATGATTTTTTTTTTTTATCTTTATAATTTTTCTTTAACAACATGAGTGTTTTATTCCTGTTGTCTTTTTCTTTTTCTTCTTCTCTAATTGTCCCTATCTATAAATGATGCTAACAGTAAAACACAACCGTGTTATTTAAAAACGGTAACCGATCAAAACAAGCGCATTAATAGAAACCGGTGATTAATAGCTGTACTGTAGCTGTCTCCTCATCTAGAAACTTCTAACCAATCAGGATCGAGAATCCTGTGGTGTAAAATGAGAATAACAATGTGACCACCTGTTGTTACTGAACGTTCCAGTGTATTTCGTCCCGTCAGGAAAGTGGTACGTTCCGACACCGTCGTACATGTTGTCTCTGAACTGGCCCTTGTACACGGCTCCTGAAGGGTGTGAGAGCGTCCCGCTTCCGTTCATCTGCAGCACAGACACAGATGGCGATGCGAGTGTGTCATGAACACAATAATGCTTAGACCTCATTATTTACCCTTAATATTACAAATAAAAATGTATAAACAAAAACCTTATCATTGTCCCACTCTCCAGTGTACATCGTCCCAGAGGACGAGGTCTGCGTGCCGAAACCTTTCCTCATCACTGACTGACTGTCGTCTGATTCTGATATGCGACAGCACTCACCCTCTGCCCGACAAACACACACCACAATTAACACTACATCACCTATGAGGAGGACCGCTCCTGAATTCTTCTCTTTTTTACTTGATAACTATCTACAGTATGAGGCGGCGCGGTGGTGTAGTGGTTAGCACTGTCGCCTTGCACCTCCAGGGTTCGATTACCCGGCCAGGCTCGATTCCCGTCTCTGTGTGCATGGAGTTTGCATGTTCTCCCCGTGCTTGGTGGGTTTCCTCCGGGTACTCCGGTTTCCTCCCACAGTCTAAAGACATGCAGGTTAGGCTAATTGGTGTTCCCAAATTGCCCGTAGTGTGTGATTGGGTGTGTGAGTGTGTGTATGTGTGTGTGCCCTGCGATGGATTGGCACCCTGTCCAGGGTGTACCCCGCCTAGTGCCCGAAGTCTCCTGGGATAGGCTCCAGGTCCCCCGCGACCCTGAACACAGGATTAAGCGGTATAGAAAATGAATGAATGAATGAATGAATGAACTATCTATGATTAACATGTTAAACATCTTTGAAATTGTTTGATTTAGGAAAGGAACAGCTTTCTGTGAAATGCTGAGGTGTTTTCTCGATTCTATGGAATAATATTTGTCCTCAGTCTAAGTAGAACATAGAGTAGTTATTAGGGAAGGGAATCACCAGGGGACAACAGACACGATATTATCACGAAACCTAGGTAACGATTCAATTTGTATAGTTCAAAGACATGCAGATTAGGCTAATTAGCGGTCCCAAATTGCCCGTAGTGTGCGAGTGTATGTCGGTGCCCTGCGATGGACTGGCACCCAATATACAGAACCCTGCCTCATGGCCTAGGTCTCCTTAGATGGGATCTGGGCCCCCACAACCCTGTATACAGTATAAAGCGATATGGACAGTGGCGGTGGTGTGTAAATTGAAGCTGATCAGCTTTAACCTTTTAACTATTTCTAAAAACGCTTCAGCTAGTGATAATTGAACAAAAATTATATATATATATATATATATATATATATACACAGGTCCTTCTCAAAAAATTGGCATATTGTGATAAAGTTCATTATTTTCTGTAATGTACTGATAAACATTAGACTTTCATATATTTTAGATTCATTACACACAATAGTTTAAGCCTTTTATTGTTCTAATATTGATGATTGTGGCATACAGCTCATGAAAACCCAAAATCCCTATCTCAAAAAATTAGCATATCATGAAAAGGTTCTCTAAACGAGCTATTAACCTAATCATCTGAATCAACTAATTAACTCTAAACACCTGCAAAAGATTCCTGAGGCTTTTAAAAACTCCCAGCCTGGTTCATTCCTCAAAACCGCAATCATGGGTAAGACTGCCGACCTGACTGCTGTCCAGAAGGCCATCATTGACACCCTCAAGCAAGAGAAAGAAATTTCTGAACGAATAGGCTGTTCCCAGAGTGCTGTATCAAGGCACCTCAGTGGGAAGTCTGTGGGAAGGAAAAAGTGTGGCAGAAAACGCTGCACAACGAGAAGAGGTGACCGGGCCCTGAGGAAGATTGTGGAGAAGGACCGATTCCAGACCTTGGGGGACCTGCGGAAGCAGTGGACTGAGTCTGGAGTAGAAACATCCAGAGCCACCGTGTACAGGCGTGTGCAGGAAATGGGCTACAGGTTGCAAATTTTGCATGTCATTCGGAAATCAAGGTGCCAGAGTCTGGAGGAAGACTGGGGAGAGGGAAATGCCAAAATGCCTGAAGTCCAGTGTCAAGTACCCACAGTCAGTGATGGTCTGGGGTGCCATGTCAGCTGCTGGTGTTGGTCCACTGTGTTTTATCAAGGGCAGGGTCAATGCAGCTAGCTATCAGGAGATTTTGGAGCACTTCATGCTTCCATCTGCTGAAAAGCTTTATGGAGATGAAGATTTCATTTTTCAGCACGACCTGGCACCTGCTCACAGTGCCAAAACCACTGGTAAATGGTTTACTGACCATGGTATTACTGTGCTCAATTGGCCTGCCAACTCTCCTGACCTGAACCCCATAGAGAATCTGTGGGATATTGTGAAGAGAAAGTTGAGAGACACAAGACACAAGAATCTGCAAAAGGATTCCCGACCAAGTATTGAGTGCAGAACTGAACATAATTATTTGAAGGTTGACTTTTTTTTGTATTAAAAACACTTTTCTTTTATTGGTCGGATGAAATATGCTAATTTTTTGAGATAGGGATTTTGGGTTTTCATGAGCTGTATGCCACAATCATCAATATTAAAACAATAAAAGGCTTGAACTACTTCAGTTGTGTGTAATGAATCTAAAATATATGAAAGTTTAATGTTTATCAGTACATTACAGAAAATAATGAACTTTATCACAATATGCTAATTTCTTTAGAAGGACCTGTGTGTGTGTGTGTAAATATATATATATATATATATATATATAATATGTATCAGACATCATTAGGGTTATAATTGTAGTCATTTTCAAAACAGAGGAATTTCTTTCACACTAAACTCTTTAAATATTCCACAATACTCTGTGACTCACCATATTTGTCTCCATTTGGAAAAATGTATGAAACCTTAAAAACCTCAGGTTCTGCAATATAAAAAAACAATTATGTCCAATTTAGAAGGTAAGGAAACTTTTTTTTTTGAAAGACATGGAGAAGAATTATGAATATAAAAGTATTTGTATTGATAATAATAACAATAATAATAATAATAATAATAATAAAACTCGTGCTAATTTTCTCTCGCTATCTTGGTTAAATATGCTAAAGCTAACCATACAATACTCACCAGACATTGTGCGACACAGCTAAAAAAATTTTTTAAAAACTCTTATAAAACATAAAAAACCCACTTATATTACTCTTAAAAGGAAGGAAATCCTATTTTGACAAAGAAGCGTCCTCGCGACCACGTCACTATGGCAACTCTTGGTTTCCACACACGCGCGTTTGTTGCTTCCACCTAGCGGTCAGAAAAAAAGAAATAAAGGGGGGGAAAAAGCTGAGCTTTGGCCTCGCACAATGTGCGCATGCGGGGTAGCTTCCTACTCGCCTCCTTCAACCCGGAAGTAAATATCTTGACGGAGTAAACACGTGGATTGTTGAGGCGCATGTCGTTGAAATAACAGTATTAGAAGTAAGTAAAACGTTTTCTAGATTCATTATGTGTCTGATGTAATGACTCCATGTTATTTATTAAATCAAGATTTAATTTTATTCGATTCTTTTACGAAGAAATTGCAGATAGTTGCTTCTAGACTGTTTAAAATACAGCTGCACTGAGCTCTGATTACTTACCTGTCTAGTTGTCCAACTAACATACTGATCTAGCTTACTCCTTAAATGATATATGTTTTTTTTTCATCTTACAGTAGAATACACTAAGTTGCTCAGTTATTAAGTTTGGCTTGTATTTTAGGGAAGTAATTGACAATTAATTTGAAAGCTACTGTCTGTCTTGGTAGATCATGGGCAAATCCAAGCAAGTAGGCAACCACAAAAATGGCAAAAAGAAGAATATTGCAAAGACATGGAAAACAAAGCGAAGGACAAAGGACTTGGACCAGATCCACACTGACATGGTCCCTGACAATGCAGCCAAACTCCTGAAGCAGGAAGTGGACTATGATGTCACTGGCTTCGCTCAGCACTACTGTCTGCACTGCGCGTGAGTAACTCGAAGGATAGCAAAATATGGATAGTAAAGTGCGTAAACTCCAAGAACAGTGAGTCAGAATCAGCACACTCCAGTATAGTGTGTGGATTTCCTTCTTCAAATATCCACCTAATAACCAGCTTCGATACACCGTCTCATGATTGCGAGACTCTAAGACCGCAGAAATTCGGTTTTAGAGGAGTGAAAATATGTTAATAATTAGATGATATGTTGAAGGTTTGTAGAAAGTACTGATCGGTGATGTGGCAAATATGTCATATCAATACGTGAAGACGTTTCTACAGTTCGTAATATCACTTACAGTATACAAATCATCAGGAAAATAATAGTATTGAAGAGACTAGGGGTGCGCTGATCAATGTTTTTGGGGCCGATCGCTGACACCCAATTACACACATTAGAATGTGCTCATACCGATCACTGATCGTGTGTGCATGTGTGTGTTATTGGGATCTGCCGTTCTATTTGTTGTGTAGTATTGTTTATGTACTATTTATAACAGTTTAACTATGTTATATAACTAAACAGCAGTGCACAAATATAATTAAGATCCGAGAAAGCATCATAAATGTTAAACATAAATTTTTTGGAAGGCGACATGTTCAGTATATTCCATTCTCCAATTATTTCATGTACACTATAAATAAACTGAAACCAAAAGAATAGCCTATGCTCGACTAAAGATCAAAAATGTTCCATTCCTTAATTAGCATCATGTGGCTCTCTCACACACCAAAATGCTTATCTAAAATGCGACTGTCCTGCTATACTCACTTGTTTGCAGCATGTGGAACAAGGCTGTTTCAGGGAATAATAAATCAAATCGGAGCAACCTTAGGCGAGAAGGGTTTAATGATGCTTTAGCATCTTAACTAAATCAATACTTGAAAATTGGAATTATAACGCTCTATCTGCAATCTGAGTGGTTTTAAGATATTGAGCTTCAAAGTTTTTGCACTCCATAGAACAAAACTTTATTGTGCCTTTTTATTTTCCAACTACATAGTCTACAAATGCACATCAGTTAAAAACAAACAAACACGGATTACAACTTAATGTTAATATATTGTCACAGTATAAGAATATGTGAATAACTCAATCTTGACCAAAAAATTCAGATAGAACCGTCAATGTTTCCAAAAGCATCACAAAGCTTGTCTCACAATACAGGAGAAAAGTCTATTGTTTGATCTTGAGGTTATATTTATGATAATTTAGTTTTAAAAAATCTCTAAATCTATGAACTGTTGATTAATTGGGAGTAATGTTGTTTATTGCAGGCGGTACTTTGTTGACCTGAAAGCCCTGAAGGAGCATTTCAAAACTAAAGTTCATAAGAAACGGTGAGTCTCTTGCTGAGTGTCTGTGCAAATCAGGTACAATACGTAATACACTGCCTGGCCATTTCAGAAGGGTCAAGTTATTGTGCGGCATCAAGCAAAGAAAACAACTAGAAGATTTGAAGTTACTGGAACTGGGTTCTCTTAAATACATTATCAAAACCTGAAAGCATGGCACTAAACCGTCAACTTTGTGGAAGAAATGTGGCCGGAAAATAAACATGAATTGAGATGACTTTCATGTGAAATTGCATGGTAAAAAAAAAAAGTGATAATATTGTAGGTGTTTTTAAACTCTGGAAGCTTCGCCCCCTTTCCCCCATTCTTAAATTAGAAATATATATATTATGTATTTAAAAACCTAACCGCTGATACAGTGGATTAAATCAAACCTGCATGCAAAGCAGCAACTGTATAGAAATATATATACTGTATAGAGACTACACAGTCTCTATATGTCTCACCTATGCGGTTTGGCCGTAAATACGGTTCATTATGATTCACCGCGAGTTTTTGGCGTTGTGAGTAAGTTTCCATCTTTCCGTGCGAAAAAATTAAATATGTTTACTTTTTTTGGCGGGCCTTGCGGAAGTTGCGGACCTTGGCGAACTTCGCGGAACGTCGGCGGGCAATCGCGGCAACTAGCAGTGCCCGACACCACATCTCACTCACCGTGAGTCAAACCGCACAGGTGAGATAGGGGTATTAGAGACTAAAGCTTTTCTAATCACTCCGGGTTTCTGACCACATCAGTGAGATTGGCTGAATATTTGTGCTTGATGGAATGTTCTTCAGGCCTAGAGTGTCACCTCAATGTTCAGTCACAATATATATTGATGGATTGTGAAACCGTACTCAGTCCTGGATCCAGTCGGTCACCGTGTGTATATATATATATATGTGTGTGTGTGGCTGTCACCCTGCTGATACAGTTCACTACAAATAATATCAAAAAGGCCTGTATTTTGATGATTTAATCGTTCCTCCAGGATAAAGGAGCTGAGAGAGGAGCCGTACACTCAGGCCGAAGCGGAGAGGGCAGCAGGGATGGGCTCGTATGTCCCACCTAAGAAGGTCGAAGTACAAACACAGCAGGTGGAAGAGGACATGGAGTGAACGGCATACGTCGTCTCAGCACCGCTGTCACGTGAAGATTATTAGACTCTATTTCACCCAGGATTCAGATCATTAACCTTTAACGCCTAAAGCGTGTTTTATTTGTTGCGCTGCACAGTGAGTGTGTGTTGTAGTGCACTGACTGAGAAAGTTGTGAATTACAAGTAATCTGTTAATCAAATCCCACCATAACACACCTAGTGTGTGTGTGTGTGTGTGTGTGGGATTATTCTGTGTCAGGATTGGACTGGAGTGTAAACGCAAACCGCTTCATACAGTATGTGAATTCCTATGTAAATAAATTGTGATGTCATAGTTGGCATGTGCTGTGCATATGTAATTTCGTTTGTGTGGCTATTTCTCCTGCATATCAAAGGGTCCTTAATCTACATAAATTAATTTGAGATATTAGAATGAATTAGATTATAAAATGTGAAAATGTACAGTGGTGTTCAAAATAATAGCAGTGTGTTGAAAAAAGTGAGTAAAGCTCCATATCCATATAATAACTTTAAATTAAAATCACATAAATGCATTGGACCCCCTGCACATTCTATTCTGAATCACAACATGAAGAAAAATGTGCTAAATTGATTATTTTAATGTAAGTGAAGAAAAACTAATTGTGTGTTCAAAAAAAATAGCAGTGTCATCACTCATCTTTATAAAGTGATGAATTTACCGTTTAAACAAAAATGCTTGAAGTTCAATCTTTCTTGTGCATCTCTGAACTAATATTTAGTTGTATATCCATGGATACAAGTACTGGACTGAGGCACAGAGATGTCTGCTTGCACTAGCAGTGAAATATCAACCCATCTGATTGTGTCTGAGTCATATAAGTACTTGATGTGTGTACAAAATATTCTGCAAATCCATTCATTAATATACATCATGCATTTTAGACTGCAGCTGCTGAGCTTTTGATTCTGCTTTGTGAGGTTTGTGCCTCATATTAAAAACAATTGCAAATTGTCTTAAAGTAAAACTTTAATGTCTGTTTGCTCTTCATGGCTGAAAGTCTTGTTTCTGGTTATAAAGCTAGTAGTTTCTGAGTGCAATGTAAAGAAATACCCCTTGGGATTGTTACATTTTCGTTCATGACATTTGGCAGATGCTCTTATCCAGAGCGATTTACATACAATCAGTGCTTCGAAGTCCTTAGACTGGTTTTATTAATTCTTTTTTGTGTGTGTGTGTGTGCAATGCACTTCCTGATAAGTAAAACCTTTTTCTTTTCTTTTTTTTTTTAATCGTCTACAAAAGTTTAAATAAAACCGGAGCGCAGATCATTTTTGACTCACTCTTGTACATTGCATGAGGGGAAGTGGGGCTTCTGATAAGCAGGTCATGAGTTCACATAACAGCACTGCTAAGTTGCTGCTGCTGGGTCCTTGAGAAAGACTAATAACCCTTAACTGTGTTGTACAAGTAAGATCATTGTAATTCACTCTGGATGAGAGCATCTGTCAACATAGATTGTGTACATAAAGGTACATTGAACAACCTCGGCAGATGGGGGTTAAAGGTTTTGCTCAATAATTGCAGCCTGGTTGTATAAGGATTTAAACTCATAGTCCGTCCAACAGCATCATAATTCCCTTAGCACTGATTAATTATCAGCCACTGCGATTTCACTCCAGACCATCAACTGGGCACAAACCAAAAAAAGTTTTCTGCGTGTTGCATCAAACATAATACGGCATTCATTATTTCATTAAGTTATGTCAATCTGTTATGAAAATACATTGACAGATTTTGTGCTATTTTTTTTCCTTTACTAATAAGGTAATTGTCAATAATTACACAATTGTTTCCTGCTCTGTAGATTTATAGTGCGAGAAAGCAGGTAGTAGTCCTAAGCGAGCTGAGTTAATGCACAGAGGCAGGTGTACCACGTCAGGACTGATTTAAGATACCTGGTGTGAAGTTATATTCATCTCTTCTCACATAGGATGAATATGAACTCATTCTCACAGGGTTAGTGTTACATTTCCACTATACATGTCAATTATAAATAAAAAAAAATAACCATTAACCAATAAGTTCTTTAACTTTTGTCTTCATAAGGTAATATTTTGTGCCACTTTTTTTCTTTTTTTTTTTAAGGAGGCCTTCACACACCACCAACGGTTTGACGGATTCTGGCACAGAGCAAGAATTTCATAAAAATATCAAATTTACCACATTTGAAGAGGTTTGCAAGCTGTGCCAGAACATACAACACAAGAGGGTATAAGCTGTACCCCTTTGGCACAAGTGGTGCCCAAATTTGCCCCATCGACATATAATGGGGAAGGTACTCCCTATTGAAATTAGTTTATCACAGTTGCATTCCCTGCTATGGGAAGCTTCCATAGAAGCTTTGAAACTGATCCTCACTATGTATCGCATGGTCATAGAGATAGGGGCGGGCCCGGGGTTTGCTATAGCAAGCATCATTCAAATTTTCTTCAGAAAATGTACCTCTGTAGTTATTCTTTTTAGTGGTGCTTGCGAAGCGAAGCACTACTATTGTTATCTCACAGGCTTCTATTTTTTTCTTTTTTTTTTTTTCTTCTTCCGTACAAAAGTTCAGTGCGTAACTTGTCCCGCACCGTTTATCGTAGACCCATGAATGAGGTGTCAAATCATGTGGCTTATTCGGGAATGGGGTGCTATGACTTTTTTAAGGGTGGGCAATGAACCGGTCAAAAAATCCCATAGACTTAACATTAAGACCAACTTTGACTGATTGTAGCGCAAATTTTTTTAGAAATGTAAAATGACATCCCCAAATTTGCCCCATTGACATATAATGGGGAAGAAATCCCATAGAGTTAACATTGAGACCAACTTTGACGGATTGAAGCGCAGAGTGAGAATTTGGTAGAAATCTCAAATTCATTACATTTGAAGAGGCCTGCAAGCTGTGTCAGAACATACCCCGCAAGAGGGTATAAGTTTTGCCTCTGGGGCAGAAAAGGTGCCCAAATTTCCCCATTGATATATAATGCAAATTTTGGCGCATAACTACTACAGTATCGTTTGTCGTACACCCATGAAAGAGGTATCAAATCGTGTGGCTTATTCGGGAATGGGCTAAGACTTTTCTGAGGGGCGGGCATTAAATCTCAGCAAAAAACAGGGGGGCGGGACAGCGCATTCTGATCATGCGACCGGGGGGGGGGGACTGGGGGTACGCGTTCTAATTATGCGCCCCATGGGGGCTAGGGGTTCGCGTTCTGATCATGCGACCGGGGGGTAACGAGGGTATCTTTAAAATGTAAGGAGTAGAAAGTACAGATAAATGCTTAAAAAAAAAGTCGTCTGAAAAATAATTACTCCAGTAAAGTTTAGATACCCAAAATTTCTACTTAAGTAAGTTAACGAAGTATTTGTACTTCGTTACTTGACACCTCTGCTTTTTCCTAGCAACCTCATTAACATGCTGTTAGCATGATGCTAACATGATTATCATGTTGCTAGCATTATGCTAACAATATTAGCATGTTGCTGGCATTATGCTAAATATAATAGCATTTCACTAATAACATACGTAGCATGTTCCTAGCATGATGCTAGTGTGCTTAGCATGTTGCTAGCATTACGTCTAGCTGATTTGATTAGCATGTTGCTAGCATTATGCTAACTATTTTAACATTTTTCTAGAAACATTAGAATGTCGCTAACATGATGCTAGAGTGCTTAGCATGTCTCTAGCATTATACTGAGAATATTAGCATGTTGCTAGCATTATGCTAGCATTTTGCTCTTAACATGATTAGCATGTTGCTAGCATGGCTTTAAGATTATTAGCATGTTGCTAGCATGATGCTAGATATATTAGCGTGTTGCTAGCAACATCACGAAAATTGTTTTCTTTGGAAAATGTACATCTCTCATTAGTGGTGCTTGCGAAGCGAAGCACTACTATTGTTATCGCACAGGCTTATTATTTTTTTCCTTCTTTTTCAAATTCTTCGTCTGTGCAAACGTTCAGTGCGTAACTAGTCCTGCATTGTTTGTCATAGACCCATGAATGAGGTGTCAAATCGTGCGGCTCTTGCCCCCCCATGGGTAAAACTTATACCATCTTGCGGGATATGTTCTGTTCTGGGATATGTTATGCTCTACTATTGTTACCTTGCAGGATTATTATAGGTTTTTAAATTCTTCTTCTTCTTCTGTACAAATGTTTGGCGCATGACAAGTTCCACACCGTTTGTCATAGACCCATGAATGAGGTGTCCCTCTGCATTTATCCAGACTTGGGACTGGCACAAGAAGACACTGGATTGTGGCCCCCGTGGTTGCATCACACATTATTTATCTTGTAGGAGCAAGTTATTCATCTTACAATGTCAACTTGCATTGACATCAACACATAGTCGAGTATTTCAAACCTAGTCATTTACTGTATTATTCAAACAATTAATTTGCATTAATTATTTGTTCTCACCAGAGGTGTCAAGTAACGAAGTACAAATACTTCGTTACCTTACTTAATTAGAGATTCTGGGTATCTATACTTTACTGGAGTAATTATTTTTCAGCCGAATTTACTTCTACTCCTTACATTTTTAAGCAATTATCCCCCCCCCCCCTTTTTTTTACTTTTATACTTTAAGTAGTTTTGAAACCAGTACTTTTAAACTTTTACTTAAGTAAAAAGCTTGGGTTGATACTTCAACTTTTAAAGAAGTATTTTTGAACCCTAGCATCTATACTTCTACTCAAGTAATGAATGTGAATACTTTTGACACCACTGGTTCTCACAAGATAAACGTTTATACCTTTTGGGATTTTGGTGATCAGGCTAAAAAAAAAAAAAAAAAAAAAGAGTCCTGTTCCTTTAAGAGTGAAATCCTGGCCTCCAGTTAACCAGACCGGGCTCGCGGCCGAATCCCAAATATCTCGCCGTCTACGTAGGGCGCCAGCGTCGTGATGTCACACTTTACGTAGTGCGCTGTATAAAGGGAAGTGGGACGCGTTTGGGATTCTGCCAGGTTGATGTGAACGGCAGCTTCTCTCCTCCTGAACAGAACCAGCGGACTGAGAGTGTAGAAGTCTAGTTAGCGTCTCCTGGAGTGCGGTGGGTTTAGGGATGAGCTGAGTTTCTGTTCAACTAAAAACCGAAGTTAAAATGTCCTAAATGTAGAGAAGAGACAAGATTTTAATTATTTTTTTGGAGATGGCGGAGGATGTGGACAAAGCAGCTCTTTTGGAGGACAAGCAGAAGAAATGTGCAAACGAAGATGTAGATCGCGGTTCGGAACCTACCGGAGATCAAAGCGGAAAGCCGGGGCGCGCGCGCAACTGGACTGTTTGGACGCTATTAATGGTCGCGTGCGCTCCGGTACTCGGTGTCGGTATCCAGTATTTCAGAAACACACAGATTTCTCAGCGTTATGTAAGTGCCGAGTTTGAGCTCCTGCATTTCAACATTTTGTTGGGCAGTTTGGGTGAGAATGCACGCGACTGGGCCGATTTAATCGATTAATCGCTGTTGACGAAAACCCCTAAGGCACGCAGCGGAATCCCGGGTAGCGCGCGGGCCGGACTGTGCGCGAGGTGCAAATACAGATTAATGCACGGGTCGATTAAAAATCGATGAACTGCTTCAGCATGCGCGGATGATGTGCACGCTGTTGTTGTGCGTCATTGTGTCTTTGCCACGTGTGTGAACATCTGTTTTATTAGAGAGTGGGTGCAGTGTGGAGCAGATCCTTCCTCCATTACTTGGTGGTCTTTACGCACATAACTCCAACCCTGCCCTCAAACCCCCATTCCTCCACACTGTTAATTCATCACATCTGCTTTGTGCACCATTCAGCCAGAGCTCTGATATTCATTAGGTTTGAAAATGAGAGCGAATTAGATATACAACTACATTTTTGTAAACACACACGCGCACATCATGGACTTTTCCACTGATAATGAGTTCATCTTAAGACATCTTGTGTTATGCATGTCATTGATGAATGATCTTGATCTCCCCTGAGACCCCTTTTGGGACACGCTGTATTTGTAGTAAACGAAAAGCTTTCCTGTGCCAAAGGATTTATCAGTGGCAGTGAAAGATGTGAATAAATGCACGCTCATATTTAGTTTTTCTCTTTTTCAGGAAGAGGCGATCAAGACCCTCGGAGCAGAAGGACTTTTCCTCTTCTCATCTCTGGATGCAGATCATGACCTCTACCTCAGTCCTGAAGAGTTCAAACCCATCACTGAAAAACTCACAGGTTCAGCAGAGTTTGCTTGCAAAAATCAATGATTGAAACATAATTTGGTTCAATTGGATTAGTGGTTAGCATGGTCACCTCTCACCTCCAGGGTCTGGGTTCGATTCCCGCTTCTGGTTTGTGTGCATGCAGTTTGCATGTTCTCCCCGTGCTTGGTGGGTCTCCAACCACAGTCGAAAGACATGCAGATTACACTATTGCCCTTAGTGTGTGAATGTTGATTGGAGGTCCTACCACAGTCATAAAAATGGGCGGAAAAAAATATGGTCACCACTGACCTCCACGGGCCCTAGTTGGACTGCAGAGTTTGATGGGTGGATGGATATTAGTGTGCATGTGTGTGTGTATATAAGGATGAGTGAAAAATGATCCATCATATGGTTAAATTAAAAGCGTCTTATCAGCGCTTTCCATTCGAGGCTATTGTCTCCCCAGTCACAGGTTTGCAGGTGTGAACATGTTGGTTCGTTTGTAACTGCAGCGTGAGCAAAAATGGATGCCCCCATGTGATTTGCATAAAAGAAGAGCAGCATGCAATTTTTATTAATTTTTTTGGTCTGTGGGTGTACCTGGTACTGAAAAAAACTCCCAGAAGACCACAAACAGAAGCGTTTGTATAGCTGCAAACAACATTTAAACTGATACTCTTAAGAAGGTGAAGGTTTCTTAAAGAGAATTATTACTGGTGACGAAACATGGATTCATCGCTACGAACCTGAGAGTAAATGGAACGGAAACATCCTCAATTGTCAACCCGAGAAAGCTCAAAAGTCAAAAAGCTGAAAAAATGATTCTTATAGTTTTGTGGGATTTCGAGAGCCAGGTTTGGAACATTATCAAGAAAAAGTCTCAACAATCGACATTGCTCGTTACAGTGAGATGTTTACTGAAGAGCTGACGATTAAACACAGGACTTCTATGCAAGGGTGTTATGAACGTACATGACCATGCTAATCAAATCTTTAATAATGACACATTTATCACTCTCTCAAATCATACAAATGCAATGCCTCTTTAAGTAAAAAAAAATAATACTGGTGTGTTTCTAATGTCAAGCATGTCCGTGTCTCGTGTGTAAAGGTGTCGCTCCTCCTGCGGAGTTTGAAGAGTTTGTCGCTGATCCGAATGGAGAGACGCTCACGCTTCACGCAGCCATGCAGCCGCTTCTGTTCGAGACCATGACCAAGAGCAAGGACGGATTTCTAGGGGTAAAACCTCATCCTCTGAGTCTTATTAAAGCAATGCTTTCACTGGGAACTGATAAAAATGTTAATAATTAGAAACTGACTTTTTTTTTTTTTTTTTTTTTTTTTAAATAGCGTTAGGTCTACTTCTGTAACCTTGATGAAAAACATATTTTATTATGATTAAATATTTAAGAACATAATGTCCCCTAAATAATTGTTTTAACCTTTTATGGTGAGTGGAATATTTTATTGTTTTGGACATGAAGAAAACTGATTTTACAAACAGAAATTACACTACAGTGACTCAGAAATCAAAATTACACTTTGACTTTTGTTGCTTTTGTTTAAGACTTTGAGCAAAGGTTTCTTGCTTTAAGTGTTCTTTAGGTTCTTTAAATCAGAAGCAAAATTGTTTCCCCCCCTTATTTATTTATTTATTTATTTTGTCACACCGAAAGTTATCCAGTTAGTGCCTCAAAATCTATGACCCGATCCATACCTAATTTATTAAACATTTCTATTGTCCATTATTCTTTTCTTTTTTTACAGATTCTGACATCTATTCATTCTTTTTTTTCTTTCTTTTTTTTTTTTTTTTTTAATAATGAACTGAAAACAAATATAAGAGCAAACATGAATGAAACGGTTTTCTCTGTAGGTCTCCCACAGTGCTCTAAACGGCCTGCGTTCCTGGAAGAGTCCCGCGGTTCCGTCCTCCAGCTTCTCAGCTGCTCAGTTCCGGGTCTTTCTGCCCCCAAAGGGTAAAGTGGAGCCGGGGGACACGTGGTGGATCATCCCAAATGAGCTCAACATCTTCTCTGGATATCTGTCCAACAACCGGTACCACCCGCCCACCCCTCGTGGCAAAGAGGTCAATCATGATTAGAGCAAAACTCAATGTGATCGTTATTCGTTCGTGTATTTTTCTCTTTCAGTGGTGCACTTGTCGGGTATATGGCTGCCTGCTTTTTTTTTTTTTTTTTTTTTTTTTTTTTCCCCCTTTTTTTCCCTTTCTTCATCCATTTAATGCAAATTATCATTTAGAAGATTAATAATTATTTACTAAGAAGATCTAGAAGTCTTTGTATTCATCCTGCTGAAAATTAAGCATGGAAGAGCACAGACCGGGTGGTTTTGGACATGTTTACTGGATTCCTGAACAGGTGGAGACGGTAGGATCCATCAGTACACTTCATACCTTTTCTAGTCCAATATGAAACGTGAGGGTAAGACGTGAATCATGAAAGACGTCCATTTGTCAGTCAAATCTCTTAACCCCCAAAAAAAATCTTATAGACTCCAGATTGGATCAGTGCGTTTCTGTCAAATGATGATGGATGCTTTATTGATCCCGAAGGAAATTCCACATTTTAACATAGAGCTGCTGAATGTGCTGCCGCTCGCGCTGCCACCCAGAGCAGTAATAATGGAGGTTATGGATTTTTACTCTATAATTTATTTCTAGGGCTGAGTTTATTTATCTGGGGAAAATAATATGGGAAATGAGGTCGCTGCACATATTGGTTGGTTACATTATTTATTTATTTATTTATTTATTTATTTGTCTCAGTAAAATATTTTGTTCTCATTTCTATAATTTTATTCTGCTACATATTAATTTATATGAACAATTAATATAAATAAATGTTTTTTAAATATTATGGTTCCGAACGTTTTCAAGGTGCTGTTTATGATGTCCTGAAATGTTTAAGTTTTTTCTTCCCCCCTCAGGTTCTAATCCACACACTGCTCAGCATGTTTCATCCTCGCCCGTTCATCAAATCCCGCTTCGCTCCTCAGGGAAGTGTGGCCTGCATACGAGCCGTCAGCGACTTTTACTACGACGTCGTGTTCAGGTATTGACAACTTTTTTTTTTTTTTTTTTTTCTTTTTCGTTTCTTTTCCTTCTTTTGACAGCTCTCAAGAGGCTTAATTATTTAAATTTTTTACAAGGTCAATAACGTTAAGCTTGATGAATCGACGCTGAGCTAGGATTTCAGGAATGTTCTAGAACATTGAGCTGGCGTCCAAAAAGTGCACCTAAGCTGTATTATAATAGACTTATTAATAATTATCTTAAGTCTGTATCTCTGTATACAGATCTGTACGTAGTTTAATATTATGATCTGATCAATCAACTCAAATGTAACCAAATCTTTGTTTAACTCTAAACTAATTTAACTCGAATTGAAATGTACATGTATGGTAACCAGGTGAATGAGCTGGGGGAGGGAATAAAAAATGGTTCACGTCTCTTATAAAAAAAAATCTTCTGGTTTAAGCCCCGCCCACATTGTGTTTATATTTGAATGCACAAGCAATATTTTTGACCATTAAACAAATGCAGATACAAATCTCGTCTTTGCACCAGATCTGCTTATGATGTAATTTCAACGCTACTGTTTGTTAATGTTTTATCTCGTGTATTCATCAGGATACACGGCGAGTTCCAGCTGAATGACGTCCCCGATTTCCCGTTCTGGTTCTCGCCTGGGCAGTTCGCCGGGCACATCGTGCTCTCTAAAGATGCCTCTCATGTCCGGGACTTCCATTTGTACGTCCCTAATGACAAGTGAGTACATGAAGACTGTAGATGCTATGTGTGCAACCAGTAAAATGCAGCTTGCAGGTCTGTGATGGTCATACTGTGGATCTCCTGTAGGTCTCTGAATGTTGATATGGAGTGGCTGTACGGTGCCAGTGAGAGCAGCAGCATGGAAGTGGACATCGGTTACCTGCCACAGGTACAAAATGTCCCTTTTTTTTTTTTTTTTTCGTACCTCAAACACTATTTAGTTCGCCCCTCTAGAGAAGAGCAAAGCTGAAATCTAAGCCAGGGGAGGGGTTCCTTCTTATGTGAGGTCACAATCGGGGATTAAAATAAGGAAACAATAAGGATTGTTTAAACCTCAATCAGTCCAAAAATGAAAAAAGGACAAAAATAAATCTATAAAAAAGACAAAGTTCACACCTACAAATGAGTAAGAGATAAATTTTGCATAATGGGTCCCTTATGAATTTACAAGCATTAGTGAACATTTCAACTTTTGTTGGGGGCTACAAGTAAGTGTCCTAGTCTTTACTGCGGATTTTTAATGAAATTATCCAGGAAGTGTACACGAGTTATTATTTTTTATTTTTTTAACATATCGGCTGAAATGAAAAATCAGTGCTGAAATCGAGGATTTATTGTATTGAGTTTGGAAATAAACAAAATTACAGATTTCAGGATCACGCACGTAACATTTTCCAGATGGAGTTGCGAGCGGCCGGGCCGTCCACGCCATCCGTCATCCACGACGAACAGGGCAACGTGATTGACACCCGAGGGGAGGGAGCAGAACCCATCCACTTCGTGTTCGAGGAGATCAGCTGGAGCTCGGAGATCAGCCGAGACGAGGCAGCCGGCCGCCTCGAGGTCACCTTTTATCCTTTCAAAAAGGTAAACCCTTTCAGACACCTCGTCCATCCGCAACCTCATTCGTGCATTTGTTACTGTAAACATTCCTTTTTTTTTTAATTTTTTTTATTTATTTATTTTTTTTGATGCACCTTCAGGTGGAGTATCTGCCTTTCCCAGAGGCTTTCAGCAGGGCAGAAGCAGAAGGGAAGCTGGTTCACTCCATCTTGCTCTGGGGAGCGCTGGATGATCAATCCTGCTGAGGTCAGAATGAGAGGGATGTGACTGCAATGCAGGGAAAGAAAGTGTGTGTGTGTGTGTGTGCATGCGCGTGTGGGTTATTGTGCAGTGTGATCCGTTTTTTTTCTTGCTAAATCCAGTCTTTCCACATACACAAAGCTTGACGAGAAGAAAAATAACATCAAATCATTGGACCAATAAACATATGTAGGCAACTAATTGAAGTTAAAAATGATTTCACTCATTTGATCTCGCTTTCATTTGAACTTGTGCTTGACCCCCTCATTACTCGAGTCTTGAACTTAACTACCATCTGGTGAAAATGTTTGTATGTAATAGGGTTGCAAATTTTTCTTTAACTAGTAGTTGGTTCAAGTTTACAATAAACAACCGCAACAAATTCGCCTAAAACAACGTCCTCAAAAATCCAATGTCCAATATTAAGTATCACCTGAGCCCCTTTTGTGGTGGACAGATTAATGGGTATGTGAATAATTAACTGATTCTTAATCGGTTCATTAAAACTATCATTAAATGATGGGGAAAAAAAAAGAAAGAATGACATCATGTTTACAAATTTCTCATAATTGTCTCATTTGCTGTTATGGAATGTTTATGGATGAATATTAATCACATTTGTGCTCTGTGTTTGTGTATACAGGTTCGGGGCGGACTCTCCGGGAGACAGTCCTGGAAAGTTCGCCCGTCCTGGCCTTGCTCAACCAGAGCTTTATTAGCAGCTGGTCCCTGGTCAAAGAGCTGGAGGACCTTCAGGTGAAGCGTCTGTTCTTACTCTCAAAAAGTTGGTTAGTGTGCCGATGTTCAGTGTGTCCACTGAGTGACACTGTAGAGATGAGTAAAGCTGGGACATTATGTAGCATGTGGCGAAAATGTTCCAGGAAAAAGGTGGCTGTATTCTTGTGGCTGTATTCTTGTGTCTTTAGTAGAATTAGTATAAGATAAGTATAAGACTGTAGGATTTATGAAAATATGACAAATGAAATATTCTATATTCTTTGCAGTGTAACGAAAAATAACACTTTGCGTATTTTTACTTGTTTAAATGATAAATTTCTGCTTCTGAATCTACAGTGAAGTTGGACAACCTTCTCATCATCCATCTTTATTTCCGCTTATTTTATATCCACTTTAAATGCTACACATCACCAGGGTTGTGTAACGCAATGTCATGCACAAATGTAGTAGAGTAGAAAGTACAGATATTTGTTGTAGTGTGTCGTGAAGGAAAAGTATCCACTAAAAAAAATCAAGTAAAGTTCAGATACGTGAAAACCTTACTAAGTTACTTAATACATTTACTTAATTACTGCCATTACTACTTCCTATTCCTTCCAGGTCTAATACATTTTAATAATGTCAAGCTAGGCCAGTTATTTAATTCAATTAAATTTTATTTGTATAGCGCTTTTAACAATTGTCATTGTCGCAAAGCAGCTTTACACAATCAAAAGAATTATTTAAGTTTGTATGGAATGTGAATGTGTATGAATCAAAATGGTCAGATAGTCCCTGGTGAGCAAGCCGAGGGCGACAGTGGCAAGGAAAAACTCCCTGAGATGGTAATAGGAAGAAACCTTGAGAGGAACCAGACTCAACAGGGAACCCATCCTCATCTGGGTGAAACAGATAGCAGGAAATGATCTGCATTTATACAGTGTGTTAGGTGGCAGCCAGTTCAGCTATAATAATTGATGTTAATTGATGTTAAAATGGAGTCGAGGTAGTTATTGGAGACTCGGGTAGACTTGTAGGAAGTTCCAGTCCTGAATTATCGAGCAACTGCAGTCAAGTCCTCAGAGAACCCGTCTTCATGGTAGACACATGGGGCATCCGTGCGACGAGATCTCCAACCAGAAGCCAGGCACCAGGGTGGGTCAGACAGGTCCGGAGGGCAGAGGGAGTCTGGATCACTGGCAGCTCAGGAACGACATGTGTAGCTCGACAGAGAGAGGGAAGAGAGAACAGGAGAGGGGAGAGCAGAAAAAGAGAGAACAGTGATATGAATGTATATTTACTGTAGAGTGCAAGCAGGGACTCCGGCAGGACTAACTATGACAGCATAACTAAAAGGGAGAGCCAGAAGCAAACACAAACATGAGGGGGAACTGAGATATAAAGCAAACAATCACCTCACCGTCAACAAACCTGAGTGATCAAATGAGAGTGAGGAAGACAGCATCTAAACATACCAGTTCACCATAATACTCTACGTCCATGAGTCCCCCAGATCTGCTCCTTTACCTATTTATCTATTTATAAAAATGCTTGGCTAAATAAATAGGTTTTTAGCCTAGACTTAAACACTGAGACTGTGTCTGAGTCCCGAACACTATTTGGAAGACTATTCCATAATTTTGGGGCTTTGTAAGAAAAAGCTCTGCCCCCAGCTGTAGTTTTCCTAATACGCGGTACTGACAAGCAGCCTGCATCCTTTGACCGAAGTAGGCGTGGCGGATCGTAAGACACTAGCAGTTCGCTCAGATACCGCGGCGCGAGACAATTTAATGCCTTATATGTCAAGAGTAGTATTTTAAAATCAATGCGAAATTTTATGGGGAGCCAATGCAGTGAAGATAGGATAGGGGTGATGTACTCATATCTTCTGGTTCTAGTGAGGACTAAATAGGACACACAAAGGTGTTGTTATGGTTAAGGTGCATCACATGAGCCCTTTTTTTTTTTTTTTTTTTTTTTTTTCTCTTCCAATTGCAACTCATGATTTGTTGTATCGTTAATGCCATGTGATGTGCGTGCAGGCTGATGAGAATAATCTGGATTTGAGTCAGAAGGCACGTTTACATTTGGAGCAGTACAGCTTCCCTGTGGAGATGATGGTGGTGCTGCCTAATGGGACAGTGGTAAGTCTGCGAATATTATAATCCTTTTATCTTTGTTTCAGATGAGTCATGGCAAGAAATCATAAGGAAAGGAAAAAAATCATGTTTTTCCATCCAGTTAAATTTAGCAAATTAGCTTTTCTCTTCATTGACTACTTTCTATTCATACCTTCCTGGATTTACTCTTACAACCCCTTTAAAATGTCCAATTGTGTGAAATGTGTGTCAGTGACCATGCCAATGAGACCCAACCTATACTGTTCTACAGGAAACACTGAAGGCCGATTATAAATAATAAAAATTATAATAATTGTGTACCATTATTCAATAACGTTGATTTTTCCCCCGTTGCGCAGGTCCACCACATCAACGCTAACAACTTCCTGGATCAGACTTCCATGAAGCCAGAGGACCATGAGGCAGGGTTCAGCTTCTCGGGTGGGTTCGAGGACCCGTCCACCTCCACGTACATCCAGTTCCTGCAGGATGGTCTGGACAAAGCCAAGGCTTACCTCAAGTCCTCAGCATAAACTCTCTCTCTACTATATCTCTCTCTCCTTCTGTTTCACTCACACATGTGAGGCATGACTTCCTTGGACCTTGTGCTGCACTGAATTCCAGGAATTTCTCTCCTTTCTTATTAGCAAGTGACTGCAGACTTTTCTACATATGCTAATCTACTTTTTTTATGCCCGGGGTGTGTGTTAGTACTTACCTGGGTAAGAAGATTTATTACTGTATTAGTGACGAAAAGGTTCATCGACACACCAGCTCTCTTTAATCAGAACGTTAATCAGGTTCATCTCCTTCCTAGAACATCATCATCGATCACAGAAGGCGACGGTGGCACTAAACCGCTAAGCTGCTGGTTCACACACACACACATATCTCAATGATCAATGAAATCTCTTATGATGAGTGAATGATGTGCGTGCGTGCGTGCGTGTGGTTTGTCCTTGAATAGAGCAGTTTGTGATGGTCTGTCCTGAAAGCTCTCTGTGGTGGGACCAGACCTGATGTCTTTGTTCCAGTGCAGACACACCCATTCGCACACACAGGTTAATGTTATTTGTATGTTTGTTTTCATGGACAGTACTACTCCAGTAGCTGCTCTGTATATTCTGTGAGGTGTGTGTGTGTGTGTAGGGAGGCATCCGTGTGTTGGCGTGTGTCCCTGGATGGAGCAGTTTGTGATGGTCTGTTCTGAAAGCTCACTGGGCGGGACCAGACCTGATGTCTTTGTTCCAGTCCAGACACACACACCTGCACACCTGCTTGAAGAGGAGTGTGTAGTCTCATCCTTTAGTCACAGTCAGTACTAACTATGCAAACTTGTTATTTATGGAACTAGGATTAAACAGCAAGTTTAGTGGAAATTACTTTTTTTACTTTATTGTATTAACTCTGTATTAGAATAACTTGCTGTACTTTATTCTTTTAAATAACACATTAAAGACCACGCCAAAGATGATTAAGAGAAGTTTAAGGTAAATTGTACTAGTGTTTATTAGATTAAATGCAGTATTTTAACTCCTAGTCAGATTCCTGTAACACTAACATGGCCAGATGTCTGAAGTTCGCATGTTTTGTTTTGCACCTGCGCTACAAGTCTAATGTAGCTAACAACTATTGAGCGTACACTCGTCACAAGCTGCGTTACAAATCAGAAGCACGGTGTACCATACTGCCCCTAGTGTTTACGCTGGTATAGCACAAGCGATGCCTGAAAGTGCACATGGGACGTGTGCAAGGCGGCCATCTTATGTCCGAACATATCGCTAGACGTATAAAGTATAATCCAAGTCCACATCATTAGGTCAGGTTACACAAGCAAGAACATCTGGATTTCAGAGCTAGCTTCAAAACCAATCAAGCTGGATGCAAAGAAATTTGTCAAGTTACATATTAATTTATTATGTAGAACCTCAACATCTATCCATAAAATAGGAAAAATCAAAGGTTCAGTTGGTCAGAAGTAATTGCGCTCTGTTACTCTGTGGAATATTTAATGCCCCCCCCCCCCCCCCCCCCCCCCCATTTTCCATTGTAATGTTTTTTTTTAATAAAAATAATAATTCTCGATTTTGGTTGTTTTCACAAGAGTTCATGCTTATAGCTGACCGAACTCCATAGTTTATTTACATAACACATTGGCATAAAGTTTATTTTTTTTTTATTGATTCTTCAAATGGTATAATTGCATCATAGCCTCAGGAAGAGCAAACGAACATGAAACCTCTAGAACAATTGTGGTGAGAGAAAATCTGTGCGAATTTGTGTTATTTGAAGTGTTCTGTTTATCATTAGTGTTTACTAAATGAATACTTTCCCAGGATAAATGTATCTGATGTGGAGTTAAATGGTGTACCAGAAAATAAAGAGCTTTTCTACATTTCTTTTGGAGATTCACATTTATTGTTTATATACATACAGTATAATCGTTACATTGATGAGGTGTAGGTGCGACACGCTTATTAACAATTCCCTTTTTAAATACAGGTTCGATTTCAAACCCAAGACACAGCTTTGTGTTAGCTAATAAACTTTATTAACAGATGCTCGTCGCATGTTAAAGCTATGATGATGATGGCTTTTAAGGTGATTTTTGTGAAACAGGTTTTTAAAAAGTAACTTCCAGTTTAAAACGTATTCAGAAAACAGTTACGTTCCCGCTCATTGTGCTCGCACCTTCACAGCTTTATCCCGTGCATATTTTTAAATAATGTTTTTTTAGTATTTACATGCAGGTTATTTAGCCATAACTTTGTCCTAAAGCACTTGCGAGTATGCAAGTCTGTATTAGAAATTCTGGCTCATTTCTTGCACTACGTAACATAAATTTCGTTCCTGGAAAGCAGGTGTTATTTCTTAATTGCTTAATTTGTAACAGTTTAGAAAATGGCCATTATTCCCATTCACCCTTGATATTTTCATTTAGACAACATATGAATCAAGAGTTCCATGTATTCATACTGAAGTTTTCATAGTAAAAACCGTTAAGAAGTGAGTTGTTTTTGTTTAGTTTTTTAGATTTGTGACGCAAATCACTTATCTGCCCTTAAATATACTAGTTGTCTTATATACCATTATGTTTTCATTATACACTACTCGGTAGTGGTGTTTAAAGTCCAGGATGCTAAAATATGCCTTGTATGCTCCAGATGCCATTACATCTGGAGAATGTTGGCAGCTTACTAATGCCATCGCTGATAAATTCACTTTTTTTGTGAAATAATTATCTAAATATACATTTATATTTTGGTTGCATTCCTGGGGGTAAAATGGTGATATTCCTCTATAATCCTGCAGATGGCGCACTCTAAAGTGCTCACATGCTGACAAGCAGTACAGCGTTCCATGAATTAGGAAACATTCACGAGTTTTAATGAAATCAGAAAATTGGAATCTGGAATTTATAAAAATTTGAATATCCGCAAATCGGCACCTAGGTATCGTGATCGTATCGGGTAACCCTGGCGATTTCCATCCCGACTGGAATGTTCTAGAATAAGGGTTTTCAGTATTTGACTAATTCAAGTTTGAAGAGAAAAATGTGTCATTTACGTTTATAAGTAAGCAAATGAGAAATAACATTTGCTGTCCAGGAAAAGGAAAAAAAAATTAATTATTATTATTAAACATCAGTGCAGGTTTACAATTTGTTTAAGTGCTTACAGAAGATTTAGTCTTGGTTTAAAGGCAGCTTAAGCAAATCATCTAGGTGTCAGAATCTTTAAAATATACTAAAATTGGTGTTTCGGAAGGTTGTAAGATTTCTGAACCTGGTTCCCTTTATTGGTGCTATATATATATATATACACACCAATACAATACTTATAATAAAAAATATTAATAGCATTTAAAAAAATGACAAACAGCTGTAGGGCTGGGGTTTATGATGATAAATTAGTAATATCGCAATAAATGATAAATGGCCACAATGTACTTACATACTTGAGATATGTCTACTGTGACAACTTTCCAACACACTTTACTGTATAAACTCTTTAAGGAGGTCCGAGTCATTAAATCTGTAAAATGTACAAATTGCATTTGTAGACATTAAATATAAATATCATCAAATTAGGCAAAGTCAGAAAGGTTAGGAGTTATGTATTTTTCTGTACTGTTATCTCCCGATCATACGGAGCCCCTAAAGGGACATGAAAGAAACAAAATTATCCGTTAAAATTTAAGTAGAGGGAAGAAGAAAAAAAAGGTTCATTGCAAGATCTCGCAAAACCCAGAGTGACGCTGATTCTTCTGGGTCTCTCAAAGACAAAAAAAAAAAAAAAAGGTCCAGCCTCCGTGCTCTAGATTTCTAACCGATCATAAACAAGACTGAATTTGACCAACCAATCATAACACAGAAGAAATTCTTGCTTAATCGCACACAAGCATGCTAACAGTTTTAAAATTCTCATTCATTCACTGACTATACCGCTTTATCCTGTATACAGACTCACTAAGAGACTTTGGGCACGAAGCAGGTCACACCCTGGACAGGGTGCCAATCCATCGCAGGGCACACACACACACACACACACACACAGACTCGTACACGCTCATTCAAACACTCCGGGCGATTTGGGAATGCCAATTAGCGTGATCTGCATGTCTTTGGACTATGAGAGAAGCCGGAGTGCCTGGAGGAAACCTAGCATGGGGGGGGGGGGGACATGCAAACTCCATGCACACAGACCCGAGGCAGGAATCGAATCCTCGTCCCTGGAGGTGCAAGCCACCATGCCGCTTGTAATGTTTTTTTTAATTATTATTATTTTTTTTAGAAACACCATTATTCTATTTAAATCACTTAATTATACATAACCATAATTCAGAGTAAGCCTGAGATTTAATAATGAATGAATATTGTGCTTAACTGTACTAAAATCTAAACGATTGAGGTCCCACCTTCACGCTCTAGGTTTCTAATCAATCATAGACAAGAATAAATTCTTCTAACCAATCATAATGCAGAAGGCAGGATTTCTTGCTAACAGTTTAATGATCCTTTTTTTGTATTAATTACTTTGTAATAAACAAAAAAACAAAGAGTATTAGTCTAGCAGTGATTCCACATCTCCTCATCTTTTTGTCTCTCAAGAGGAACAGTAGGATCACAGCCCTAACCCTAACCCAAGGTTTCATGTAGCAGTTGCATTGACTGTAAGTACGACATTTTAGGTTGCTAAGAAGGTATAAGAAAAAAATGTTTCACTGGACGGCCTGACTGTATAGATAAATGCAGAGTCTTTTTGGGATTTCATCACCTCAAAAATAACAGTACAGAAAAATCTAAACAATTCAATACCTTTCTGTATCAACATTATTGCATAATGTTTCTTTAATCTCCAACTTTACATTTCCATCCGTAATATCCATCATTTTAAGTTTTCAATCATGGTGATTAATGCTTTCTAGAATCACATGTTCTGCACATATATGAAAAGCAGGTGTTGCAATGTGGTAGCTACTGTACAGTAGTTTGTATATTAGCCCATTAGCAGCAAACAAGGTTTGTTGGTGTGTACTTCAATGCTGGACGTAATCAACACATTTCCTTCAAGGTTCTAATCTGCTGACGGGGTCGGTCAGAACGAGTAGTTGGGTGTGCACTTTTTTCATCTTAAATGCTGTTGGCTGGTGTGTAAATCAATGAAGTGGTTCAACTTGTCACTACCTGTTTTAGAAGGAAATACACCAATATACGAAACATTCGCAGCTAAGAAGATATATGTCACAGAGACTTTATCGCTCATATACAGTAGACGAGGTTTTATATCTGCAATCAGGTGCTTCATGGTTAATGGAGCTCCTATGACCTGATTCAGTCATGAGGATGTAAAATGTATGATGTTGTTGTTGTTGTTGTTGTTTTTGCCGTAGCATTGCACATAATGTCCTCAATAAAAAGTAAATTCATCCAAATATTGCTTTTCACAAACTTTGGCAGATCCTCAAGATCTTAGGAAGTCCTCTCCCTGACTTTCACTCCGCGACCAATCAGCCCTTTTCCAGCTCAAATCAAGAGAACTGTGAGATCACCAGAAGGTCCAGGCCTCTAGCTCCAGCACCCTGAAGTCACTCTTCTCAGACAGGCTGCAATTGTTAAAGGTGTAACACGGGCTGCTCCTGCCCACATACAGAGACTCGTCCAGCCACAGGCCAAAATGTCCACTGTCACAGAGGGAGGAAAAAAAACCCATATACCAATCAAAATGACTGATTAAAATTAATTAATATATATATGTGTGTGTGTGTGTGTAATGTATATTTTCTAATTTGCATGAAAGTCAAATGAGTGATGTTAATGATTAATCAATTAATTGCTGTTAAGAATCCGCCCCCCATAATAAGAGATTTGTTTTGCATCTTATTTCTCCGTTACCATTATTATTACATTATATACCTAACAGCACAGTAAAAAAAAAATATTTTTTTTTGTTTTTTTATATATATCCCAGTTACAAGGGTCAGACAGCAAGATCAGCTCGGATACAGTCTCGTGGAGCAGCTAGAATTAAGGGCCTTGCTTAAGGGCTCAACAGTGGCAACTTGGAAACACTGGGGCTCGAACCCCTGACTTTTCAATCAGTAACACAGAGCCTTAACCATTTGAGCCACTAGCGACTGCACCAAGAAGATACAACTACTGGATGGTGTGAGTAACTAATACATGATGTAATTATTAAATATGGGTGTAAACATCTGATTGCAAAAGGCTTATACCTTCCACCGCCGATAGCAAAGGAGTCGAGGTCACCTTTAATAAAGAAGGAGTTTTCACCTGTCCAGCGGAAGCACTGAGAGACAGACACAGAGAGTAAGATGTGACAGCAAAGAAGAAGGATAAGTGAATCAGAGGCCGAGGAAGATAAAACTAGCAGAAAGTCCCTTTGTGTGTTTTGTAGTGACATAAATAAAGCATGTCCTATTTGAGTTACTGTTCATTCATTCATCTTCTATACCGCTTTATCCTGTATTTAGTGTCGCGGGGACCTGGAGCCTATCCCAGGAGACTCTGGGCACGAGGCAGGGTACACCCTGGACAGCGTGCCAATCCATCGCAGAGCACACACACACACACACACACACACACTCATTCACACACTATGGTCAATTTGGGAACGCCAATTAGCCTTATCTGCATGTCTATGGATTGTGGGAGGAAACCGGAGTACCCGGAGGAAACCCACCAAGCACGGGGAGAACATGCAAACTCCATGCACACAGAGACGGGAATCGAGCCTGGCCGGGAATCGACCCCGGACCCTGGAGGTGCAAGGCGACAGTGCTAACCACTACACCACCGTTACTGTATGTGACTGAAATCAAGATATCATATTTTCATGTTTTCAAATACGCAACATTAACTGTAACTAATTAATTCACATCTCTTCCTCTACCTTGGTCCATGTTTGTGAGTAAAACTGCTGGTTCCAATCACAATTAAGGACAAATCAAGGTTGACAAATACATGAATTATAGCATGTACAAGTAATATTAATAATCTTACAAGCATCTTCAAACGTCATAAACCAAACTCTGGGTCCTAAAAACCTTGTCTCTTTATAATGTCTTCAAAAATAATGTACGTTAAAATATAAAGTAGTATATGTTACTAAATAAGGATATACTTGTGGTGTTGTGTGAGAGGTGCATTCTGGGATATCTGTGCTCTTACAGTAGATTTACCTTAAATCGAGGGTGAAGAAGGAAGAGGAAGGTCTCTCCTGTACCGTAAAAAGTGTCGCTCAGGTGTAAAGGATGAGAGAGGAAACCACCAAACACCTGAGCAGAGAGAGAGAGAGAGAGAGAGAGAGAGAGACAAGAGAAAATTAAGCATATACATACATGTGATGGTTAATAATTAATGCAAACTTATACAGTCATGTGTAAAAGTTAGTACCTTTTTAAATGTCATGCTTTTTTGTGTAAAAACATAATAAAAAGCATTTGAACATACAGTGTCTTAGTATAAAGCAAATAACCTTTTCACCATGTCATTACTAAGGACCACTTTACTGCTTCCACAGAATATTATAAGAGGATAAGTTGCAGGCAGGTGCAGCTAATCATCTGCCCTTGATTAACTGATCATCAGCATGTGTGCAGACCTCTATAAGATTCAAGATTCAAAGATTCAAAGAACTTTATTAATCCCAAAGGGATATTGCTTATGCTCGGTTACAGGTGCTCACAGTTGTTAACTAAGGAAGGTAATAAAGGTAATAAATAATACTAATAATATAAAATAAAATAAAAAATCTAAAACATTAAGTACCAACAAAATATGACTCAAGACCACTTGTAAGTATTGCACAGAAATTTAGTATGTATGTAATATTGTATTATTATATGCAATCATGTATTACACATTCTATTGGGAGGTAGTTTTGCAGTTATCATATTATTAATATGGGTAAGTATTAATATCCTGTTGTATACCAGTCAGTGAAAAAATCCACATACATGTGTGTATGAGTTACAGAGAAGAGTTGTAAAGTTTTATGGCCGCTGGGAGAAAGGATCTCCTGTGACGCTCGGTGGAACACTTGATAGTAATCAGTCTCTGGCTGAAACTGCTCCTCTGTTCAGTCAAAACACTGTATAGCGGGTGAGAAGGATTGTACACAATGGATTGTACTTTGGACAGAATCCTCCTCTTTGCTACTACATCCACAGAGTCAAGCTCCATGCCTAGCACAGATCCGGCCTTTTTAATTGACTTGTCCAGTTTGTTCTTATCAGACACCTTAATGTTACCACCCCAACAGACCACAGCGTAAAACATGACACTCGCCACAACGGTTTCATAGAACATCCGTAGAATGGTGTTACAGACGTTAAAAGACCTGAGCCTTCGAAGAAAGTACAATCGACTCTGACCTTTCTTGTAGAGTGCCGTTGTGTTGAGTGACCAGTCAAGTTTGTTGTCCAGATGAACTCCCAGATATTTGTAATCAGAGACAATGTCCACTATCTCCCCCTTGACAGGTATACGAGTCACATGGGTCTTGCTTCTCCTAAAGCCATTGTTTTCCTGATGTTGAGTTGTAGGTGATTACGCTCACACCAGGAAACGAAGTCATCCACAAGAGACTGGTACTCCGAGGTGTCACCCTCCTTTATACACCCAACAACCACAGAGTCGTCAGAGAACTTCTGCAGGTGGCATGACTCTGAGTTATATCTAAAGTCGGATGTATAGAGGGTGAAAAGAAACGGAGACAGAAGGTTTGGCAGTTTGGTGGTCTGGAGCATTCATGTGTGCATTAACACAATGCCAAGAGGAAAAAGACCTAATCTATTCTTGCTGCACATCAATCTGGGAAGGGTTATAAAACCATTTCCAAGCAATTTGGAGCTCAACGTTCTAGAGTAAGATCACACGTAAAAAGCATGGAAGACAGTTGCCACACCTTCAAGGAGTGGACGTACCAGCACATTCACCCCAAGGTCAGACTGTGCAACGGTCAGAGAAATATAAGAAGACAAAAAAAAAGTGCTACATCTCAGACCCTACAGGCCTCACTGAGCAAGTTAAATGTCCATTACAGCACAATTAGAAGAAGACTGAACAAGTACAGTTTGCTTGGAAGGGTTGCCAACAGAAAGCCCCTTCTGTCAAAAAGCACATAAAAGCATGACTGAGGTTTGCAAAACTGAGCACAAATCATGCCCACTGTCAAGTACGGCTGTGGATGGTTGATGATTTAGGCTTTTTTTTTTGCCGCCACATGACCTTGGCACCTTGCACTCACCGTTTCGAATATGAACGCCTCTGTATACTGGAGGATTCTAAAGGCAAATGTGAAGTGAACTGCTAAGACTTGGATAAAATTGGGACATGCCACAGGACAATGATGTGAAGCACACCAGTAATACTGTAAATCAGGATGGCTGAAAAATAAAAGAATCAAAGTTTTGGAATGGCCGAGTTTTTGGAAAGTCCAGACCTTGCTGTGGTGGGACCTTATACCAGAGCTGTGGCGTAAATGAAGGCCCAAACAAACCACAAGACTTAATCAGTCATACAATTACTTCACATCATTCCTGCAAAGGGTCGATCTACTGTACAAGCTATCGAATCGGGGGGGCGTTTTGCCCATATTTTTTCCTTTTGGCTGTATTTTTGTTAAATAAATAAAGGCACGGTCAAAAACCGAATAAGTCATTCGTTCATCTGAGGTTGTATTTGCCCAGAGGTGGAAAGAGTAATAAAATTTTGTACTCAAGTAAAAGTACTGTTACTTCAGTGAAATTTTACTTAAGTACAAGTAAAGTTACCATTATAAAAATCTACTCAAGTAAAAGTAAAAAGTAGCTCATTAAAAAATTTACTCAGAGTAAAAGTTACCGAGTTACTTTTTTTATTTTTATTTTTTTAACAGCGGGGTGGGATGAGGCATTCTAGCGTAGTTCAAAAAAGATGAGCAGATATAAATCTCAAACTAGTTGTTTTTAACTGAAGTAACACCTTTGCATAATAAAGCTGTTGTCTTTGTTGTGCTTGAAAATCAAAGTGGTCACTTACAGTAAATATGGTGTTACGTCCCAGTCTAGGGTCATACAGCAAAAGAATGGTTCAGGGTTCTATTTATAATATATATAACTGTATGGAAATGGTGGTATATGGCAGAAAGAACTAGATCCAATCATTAACTGATGAAATAATGAGGTTTGTATACACACACACACACACACACACACACACACACACACACACACACACACACACACACACACACACACACAGGAGGAGGATCAGATTCAGGGTGGACCCAGGCCAAAATAATAAACAAAATGGTATTTATATTTAGTAGCTAGATTACCTGCAAAAAAAAAAAAAAACACAAACAAAAATACAGGTTCCTTCCCGGACTCCCTAAACCAAAAACAATGAAATTATCTACAAATATATACAAAGACCAACCAAACCAAAGGGACAAAGCAATAATCAAAGTCAATTGGAGGCAAAAAGTCAAACCAGAATACACAACCAAACATCAAAACGCCAAAATCACAACCTCTTTCATCTTTCCCGCGTCTCTCTTTTGCGCTAGTCGATGACGTCACTCAGGGCGGAAGCGACCGTGTGGAAGGTCAGGTAGCTGCCGATGTCAGAAAACCTGGAGTGGAGTCTGGAGCGGCGCGCGACCAGGACATGATACACACACGCGGCGCAACGGAGCATTTATACTTTATATGTTTTATTATTTTATCATTTTCATTTATTTATTTTTTACTCAGTAGCGAATATGATTTAAAATGTAGCGAATTACAATACTTCAAACAAAACGTACTTAAGTAAAAGTAAAATTACAGATTTTGAAAACTACTTTAAAAAGTAGAAATACACAAAAAATCTACTCAATTACAGTAACGCGAGTAAATGTAATTCGTTACTTTCCACCTCTGTATTTGCCTAATAATAAAACCTGCTATGATCAGATGATTTTAATCATGTTTTTATACAAAAACATAAATGAAGACAGGATAAGACTGCTCATTGTCTGACCTGCTCGCTGTCGTCTCGGATGAGCAAGAGAACGGGCGAGTCTGAGGCGCTCAGCTTCCTGTAGAGTGTTTTGAGACTGGCGCCGTTTTTGCTCGTGCTGTAGGTTAATCTCCACACGTGACCCACTGTACGAGGCGGCAGCACTCTCGACAGCTCACGACACAACAAATAAAGAAATTACAATTTACACCAATTTGATTTTAAAATAAACCACCCCCTTTCAGACTTCATTAGCGGTGTGTGTGTGTGTGTGTGTGTGTTCTGACCTCGTGAACATGCTGTGCATTCAGTATAAGGCTCTGCTTCACAATGTCACTCAATCCGTCAGGCTCTTTGTCTATAGAGAGTGACTCCTTCACCCTGCTGTCCTCTACACACACCATCTACACACACATACAGTTTGAATAAGAATCCAATGCATATAAACACCTGTACACTCTTTAAATACATTTCCTCACACACTCATACAGTACATACCTCCCACTCATCTCCAGTACGGCCATCTCTGTTGAATTCCTCTTCTTCCTCTTCTCCATCGCTGAGAATCACAAAGTCGTCCTCATCCCGCTCCGCGTCCTCTTCCTCGCCTCCTCCTTCCAGGATGCAAAGGTCAGGCCGGTGATGGCTCAAGTAGGCGTACAGCTCGTCTGAACTGCACAGAAAAATAATGAAGACCATGAAAAATATTGAATAGAGACAATAAGGATCAAAATGCACTTTTACTATAGATGTTCATCAGCCCCTTCTTAAAGCCTCTTCAACTTAGGAATGTAATAATGCAATGTAATAATAATAAAGTGTATGTTTTTTATTTTAAAATAAAAATGTCATACTTACTAATTAACTGGTAGATTAGTTTGTCTATGTGGAAATCGTTACCGTGATCCTGGCCCAAGATTAAGGCTATTGTAAAATCTTAATTGTTCCTCTGTTTGACTTCGTTGCCATGGCAACATTGACAGCCGGTTGGGCTTATTAACAGGTGCCTATTCAGAAATTACCCAGTGAGCTAATGTTCAGTCCTGCGGGCAAGGAAAAGCGAGACTTTCACATTAATCGCTTAATACGCAAAGAAAGGTCAGTGTCTGTGTCTAGTGACCACACACCTTTTTGTGCAAAGGTTTAGGCAGCTGAATGTGTCATTTCTCACACTAGGCTGCTATGTACTTTGACTGTCTTGGGGGCCGTTCCTGTGTTGCATCTTTTGTGTGCTCAGTTGTGTTATTTTAAACCAGTGGTTCTCAAACATTTTCTGTCATTCCCCACTTAAGGGGGTGAGCGAATTTTCAAGCCCCACTTGTCAACAAAATAATAACGAAATCGGCCAAGTTTACTGTTTATTGAAATATCAATTCCTAAACCAATATGATCAAACACCACCAAGTTAAAAAAAGATAAAATACACGTGCAATTGTTATAAAAGGCTTACGTTGTCACTTATCTTTGCATAATTGACCCCATGTTTATTAGCTGCTCAGCAATCGTTTGTAGTTTTTTTGCACTGGCCAATTCTGTATGCAACTTTGAATGAAGCCATTTGTGCTTTGCTGTCCACTGATTCAGATTTTACCATGTGATTCTCCTGCTGTCTGTATTCTGCCAGCTTTCTTTCAAAGACGTCCAGTGGTTTATTAACGTGACTGGAGTGTGTTGTCTCTAAGTGTCTTCCTAATTTGTTGGGTCTCATGCGGTCTGCTGCCAGCGGTTTAAGACACAAAACACACACGGATCTCTCTTCTGCCCCCACCATCCCCACCATGAATCCAAGCTCAACATAGGCTTCATTAGGGGTGGGTAGAAGCAATTTTCTACCTCGATAACGATATATATCACAATATAGCAATTTGTATCTGAAAATGCATAAATAAAAATGGAAACACAAAGAAACTGTTTTACATAATTTAATTTTTTTAATGTAATTTTATTTAAACTGTGAATTGTTGAGGTTTGCCGCATTCTTTTTACTTTGGCCATATTCGATTTGTATTTCAGATGATAGAAAAGGTTTGACGTGTTTGCACCACTTGTTAAAACAGTGCACTTGCGTACCTTCTAAATCACGTTCATCTCATGCGTATCACTTTTCTTCTACACAAACCAATTCCACACCACAGACAATGCAGCTTTTTTCTTTACAATCTCCTCGTTCTTGGTTTTGTCACATGTAAGTAAACTCACTGCTGCTGCAGCGTCTTCTTCCATTGTCGAAGTGTATGTGAAGCCAAACACATCAAAAGTGGGACGAAACCGTGGCACCTGATTGAACCAAATATCTGCGCAAATACAGCGCAGCGCGACTATCTGGACAGCGCAGTGATGATCTGGTTTATTTGCGCAGCGCCGCTCGAATCACAAACCTGCGCGACTCACTGTGTTTTATTTAAAAACAATTTATTTAAAATGTCAGGACTGTTTAATATTGTTTCCGCCTTGCCATGCCTGTTTTGTACGTGCGCATCCCAGCGGGGTAAAATGTATTTTGATGGTCGGCGCGGTTTATTTCTGTCAGAGTCGCGCAGCGCTGCCCAGTGGCTCACGCAGGTTTGTGATTCGAGCAGCTGCTCAAGTTGGTCCGACGTTAAACCATTATTGTTCCACTATGGTTCCACTTTTTCTCCTGGCCCACAACTGATGTTATTTTAAATTTACTTGTATTAATGATCCATTTATTTGTGTGTGATTGTTTAGTTTTGAGCGTACGCTCTTCATTATCAATAAAGAAAAGCATGAATTAGAATAGGTACTTTCCTGTTTTTCCTCCCGTTCATTGCGCCCCACCTGTCATGTCTGTATTCCCCACTAGTGGGGCGCGCCCCACACTTTGAGAACCACTGTTTTAAACAAAGACACTTGACAAACACACTGAAAATAGTGACATCATCATGACTTTCATGCATTTTGTTCATGCACATCCACACTGCACTTACGGCACTGAGATATACAATGTTGGAATCCCATGGTCTTTCCTGATTTTCATTTCTTTGAACAGTTGTGCCTGCTAATCTGTAAAGTCTTCATAACGGCTCTAATCTGAGATCCTGTTTGTTAATTGGGGATTTCTGAGGCTGGTAACTCTAAATGAACAATGTCTTGGCAGCAGACGGAAATTTTAGTCTTGCTTTCCTGGAAAGAGCCAGTCTCATCATGCTGCTTGCTGGGTTTTGCAAATGCCATTGACAATACTGTTCTTGCAAGAACTGTTCCAAAACAGCTGACCATCATAATAACATAGTTTTTAAAAAAAAGTCTGTATATATATATATATATATATATATATATATATAGTATGAGCAATATTGTCTTCACTTTAGTTTTAGGAACACACATGCAAAGCAATTACTGCATTAATAAAACTCAATGTACACAAAAGGCTTTTGCATATTTAGCTAAAAAGGCAACTAGGGCATATATACACGTTTAGCAGAATGTTGAAGATCATGATGAGGATTGCTCCAGGCCCGTGATTAAAATAGCTAAAAATATCTACAACAGAACTAAAAATAAGGCTTGTTTTACTTTGCCTGTTACCTCTCTTGCTGCATTATGAACCAGGCATCTCTACACGGCATTGATTTTCCTTTTCCGAGCTCCAGCATCCCGAAACCCTTCTTCTTGATCACCTGCTTCTGACGCATCCTCACAAACATCATAGTGCGTCCTGGAGAAAGCTTAGAAACTGAGTAGAGCAGCAATATATACTGTGCATAGTGTATATACAGTGGTGTGAAAAACTATTTGCCCCCTTCCTGATTTCTTATTCTTTTGCATGTTTGTCACACTTAAATGTTTCTGCTCATCAAAAACCGTTAACTATTAGTCAAAGATAACATAATTGAACACAAAATGCAGTTTTTAAATGAAGGTTTACGTTATTAAGGGAGAAAAAAAACTCCAAATCTACATGGCCCTGTGTGAAAAAGTGATTGCCCCCCTTGTTAAAAAATAACTTAACTGTGGTTTATCACACCCGAGTTCAATTTCTGTAGTTACCCCCAGGCCTGATTACTGCCACACCTGTTTCAATCAAGAAATCACTTAAATAGGAGCTACCTGACACAGAGAAGTAGACCAAAAGCACCTCAAAAGCTAGACATCATGCCAAGATCCAAAGAAATTCAGGAACAAATGAGAACAAAAGTAATTGAGATCTATCAGTCTGGTAAAGGTTATAAAGCCATTTCTAAAGCTTTGGGACTCCAGCGAACCACAGTGAGAGCCATTATCCACAAATGGCAAAAACATGGAACAGTGGTGAACCTTCCCAGGAGTGGCCGGCCGACCAAAATTACCCCAAGAGCGCAGAGACAACTCATCCGAGAGGCCACAAAAGACCCCAGGACAACATCTAAAGAACTGCAGGCCTCACTTGCCTCAATTAAGGTCAGTGTTCACGACTCCACCATAAGAAAGAGACTGGGCAAAAATGGCCTGCATGGCAGATTTCCAAGGCGCAAACCACTTTTAAGCAAAAAGAACATTAAGGCTTGTCTCAATTTTGCTAAAAAACATCTCAATGATTGCCAAGACTTTTGGGAAAATACCTTGTGGACCGACGAGACATAAGTTTAACTTTTTGGAAGGTGCGTGTCCCGTTACATCTGGCGTAAAAGTAACACAGCATTTCAGAAAAAGAACATCATACCAACAGTAAAATATGGTGGTGGTAGTGTGATGGTCTGGGGTTGTTTTGCTGCTTCAGGACCTGGAAGGCTTGCTGTGATAGATGGAACCATGAATTCTACTGTCTACCAAAAAATCCTGAAGGAGAATGTCCGGCCATCTGTTCGTCAACTCAAGCTGAAGAGATCTTGGGTGCTGCAGCAGGACAATAACCCAAAACACACCAGCAAATCCACCTCTGAATGGCTGAAGAAAAACAAAATGAAGACTTTGGAGTGGCCTAGTCAAAGTCCTGACCTGAATCCTATTGAGATGTTGTGGCATGAACTTAAAAAGGCGGTTCATGCTAGAAAACCCTCAAATTAAGCTGAATTACAACAATTCTGCAAAGATGAGTGGGCCAAAATTCCTCCAGAGCGCTGTAAAAGACTCGTTGCATGTTATCGCAAACGCTTGATTGCAGTTATTGCTGCTAAGGGTGGCCCAACCAGTTATTAGGTTCAGGGGGCAATTACTTTTTCACACAGGGCCATGTAGGTTTGGATTTTTTTTCTCCCTAAATAATAAAACCCCTCATTTAAAAACTGCATTTTGTGTTTACTTGTGTTATCTTTGACTAATAGTTAAATGTGTTTGATGATCAGAAACATTTTGTGTGACAAACATGCAAAAGAACAAGAAATCAGGAGGGGGGCAAATAGTTTTTCACACCACTGTACACCTCCTCTGACTACACTATTTACCTGACGGCTGCTCTTCTGAACACATCCTTTGCCCGGTGTTGAGCTCCAGTGCGAGCTGCTCCAGCTGTTGTTCGACCTCTGCCATGTCCCTGCTCTCCCCGACCTCGTCCTCCGCCGCACCGAGCGCCTCCGTGTCCACCTGCACGGATGTCGCAGCAGATCCCTGCATGGACGCAGGCTCTATCTTGGATCGAGGTGTGGGGATGTGGATGCCTGGGTCTTTCATAGTTTTACCCTTCAATGCTTTCTTATGGCGTTTCCACCTGCGATAGTACAAAACAGAGGACTCACTGATAATATAGCTCCAGATTTCTGTTCTTAGCGGTCAGGAAGCGAAAACATGAAGCTGTTGCAGAAAGTCAGCGACAACATCTTCAATTTTTGAATGTTTTTCCCAGTCTGATCTTTGCGACCTCTCAATAACAAGGTGCATCTTCATGCAGAAAGGATTTTTATTTTAGTTTTTTTTTTCAAAAGAAATCCAACTATTCCTAATATTTATTGATAATCTTTGACCTCCACAGATCCGTAGATGTATAATTTATTCCTTTGCATATACTAAAAGCTGCTTAAACACTCCACTATGAATCTTTAGGATGTTCACATGGTTCTGACTGCTGTTCAGATCATTACACCGAGAGCTACACACCTCTGAGTGGACCTGCTAAAGTGAACGCGAGAGATGTCCGAGAAGAACGTGACGGAGGACAGATTGTCCACCGGACAGGAGAAGAGATACTCCTCACAGCCGTTCTCCTGAACCACGGGGAGGGACTTATATGGGTCAAAGAAGATCTTATTGGCTGCCACCAGGAGAATGCCAGAAACCACACCCTAGAAACAGACAGATGGGACTTTGTTAGCAAAAGCGAGAATTGTTAACAGTTGCTTCACAGCAAAAACTCACTTTGCGGTCGGTGATGAAGCGACTGAACAACTTGAGACACGTTGGCCCCGCCTCCAGTGCGCACTCGGGTGGCAGTGCCAACAGGCAGAGCTGTCCGTCAGGTAATGGCACCGCCTCCACGTCCTGACAGCAAGGAACAAAGGACGAAATATATTCAGTTCAGATTTTTATTTGCACTAGGTCCACTGTTGTTCATTTTCTTGAAGAAGTATGCATTATTTTATTATATTATTTAATAATTACAATCACTGGATTATAATCAATGGATCAATATGTCGATGTGAGATGTGTTTATTTTATATGTCTGAACATTTTTATAACAGTTCAAATTTGTAAAATGTTTTCTTTTTTTCTTATCTTTTTTTTAGGTCGACTTCATCAAAAAAAGGGTAAATAAGTAAATCAATAAATGAATGAATGAGTACCAAGTTTAATTTATTACATATAATTTATTCACACTATCTGAATTATTTATTTTTTTTTTTATTATACATATATAAAACTTCTTACTGTGCAGATCTGGGATGTATTTTTAAACATGTGTAAGGACAATGTAGATATAAAATAAACATACTTCATTATGAAACATCACAGATCATCATAAGACCATGTACACACCCTGTAACGTTTAATCCAGTAATCCAGGTTTAAATCATCTGTTCCTGATTTATTGAGATTAGGTCACTCTTTTTTACTCAGTACCAAAGTCCACTAGTATGGTAAATTCTATTCTCTGTTCTCACACGCACACATACATACACACACTTCCAGGTTTGTGCTTGACCTAAAATCAGATGGAGATCATAAAAGAATAAAACAGGAAGATATGCTCACCAGCAGCTTGTCATATTCAGCATCAGTGGATGGAGACACTGGGGTCGTTGGGGTCATAGGGTCCATTTTGGCCTCAGAAAAGTCAGGCAGGCTCGAGGCAGAGGGTTTCTACAGAGATATAGGAACAACAATGCTGAGTTTATGGCTGAGTACAGTAGATAATCATGAACTCCTGAACAATGTGATAAATCACAGAGTGTCACCTGGGGTGGTTTACATTTAACATGCATACAGTTTACATTCGCTTCTTTATGATTCTTTATGAGACTTATGTAGGTATCAGGAAAGAAAGAGTTTGAATGTAATTGAATGTAATCAAGTAATGAATGTGAATACTTTTGACACCACTGCTTACAATACAGTCACACATGGAACGTGATACTGGTGGTTATATTACAATGTGTTACACCCAAATCCCACTATGCAAACATGACCTGATCTGGAAAACTGCCTGCATATCAATATACATTATAGTATTGGCGGTGATGGTTTTACTTTTCTTGATGTTGCTGGTGATGGTTGTGTGTTTGCTGTTGATGCCATTTTTGTTGGTGGTGTTTTTCTTATTGCTGTCAGTGGTGATGCCACTGGTTGTGTGCCTGTTATTTCTGGTAGTGGTGTTATTGGTGGTTGTGTGGTTGTTGTTAGTCATTGTGAGGCTGGTTTTGAGATAATTGAGGTTTTTATTATTGGTCCTGGTAATGTCATTGCCTGTGTGTTTGTTGGTGGCGATGGTAGTGGCAGTGGTTTTATTGTTTGTGATGGGTTGTTTGTTGTTCATGATGGGGTTGTTGGTGATGATGGTGCTTTTACTGTTGTGGCGTTTGTTGGTGGTGTTTATGGTGATTAGATTGTTATTGATTTTGTTGCTGAGTTTGTCATTGGTGGTGTGCTTGTTGTTAAAATTGTTGTTGACAATGGTGTTTGTTGTGGTTTTGCTGATTTTGGTAGTGTTTTATTGTTGTTGGTGGTGTGTTTGTATTTGGTGATGGGGTTCTTTTTGGTTGTGGTATTAGTTTCATTGTTGGGAGCCTTTTAGTTGTTGATGTAGGTGGTGGTGATGAGGATATTGGTGTTGGTTCTGGCCCAGGGTAAGGTCAAGGGTAGTGAGCTTGTAGTCTTCATGTTTGCTGTTGTTGTTGGTCTGCTTGTTATTAGTGTGTTGGAATTGTTAGTGATGGTAGCGGTTCTATTCTTTTTGTATTGGTGTGAGGCAGTGTTTCTGGTTTTGTTGTTGTTTGTGATTGGTGATATCAACGTTGTTAATGATAGTGTTGATGATTGTAGATCTTTCGTTGGTGGTGTTTTTATGTTGTTGTTATTGGTATATTTGATACATATGCGATTGATATATAAATCTCTATATTTTCTTCTAAAAGCATTACAATTATTTTCCAACATTTCTGAGCCTTGTGTTGCAGGAATCCTGTTATTTATCATTATAAGCAGGTTCATTACAAGCAAGATGGAACACAAGACTAACGCAGCTTTTTGAGAGTTGCTCATCTTTCATTCCCCCAGTGACACACCATGGGGAATAAAAAGCTTCTATTATCGGTCACCACAGAACAGAACACAACAATAGCCATGGCAACACAATACAACACAATAAACAACAAAGTACACAATAAAATCAGTGAGCATGGTGTGTACCTCTGCGATTAAGGTGGTGCCTGCTCGTCTGCCACTAAACTGAGAGGCTATACTAAAGACCGTGTCCTCATGATGGACCTGTTTAACACCACACACAAACAAAAACACACACATATATAATATTTTAGTAACTTTGGTAAATAGTGATCACGGCTAGGACTGTGTTTCAGTAGCCCTAATGAAAGATGCTCAGAATCAACACTTGGTATTATCATTGCTTTTCATGAAGCTATAAATTAATAATAAGCTACTAAATCCACTAATGTCAGTTCACTACAAAGTTTTACATTAAGATATATCCTGTGGAAGCACTATACTGTACATTGCTACACAGGTACAATACTTTCAGTCTTTAGGAGAAACATCTACATCTTGTTTCATTCATTAATTTCTCTATAAAGCTAGTTTTATTCATTTCCGAAAGCTAGATTCGGCAGTTAGCGATGTGTTCTAAAAACCTTGAGTGTATCATAACATAAAGGCTTTGTAGGAAGCTTGTTTCAGGTATTAGCATTAGCATTAGCATTACATACATGCAAAGCTAATTTCAGTAATAAACATTCTGTTTATATAAGGCTACATTTGACACTAGAGACAGAAGTTATCAAGATATTTTACAATGGTATAAAAGCACTGTACACTGTGGTATATGAAGCTAGGTTCAGTAATTAGCAAGAATTTCTACATATCTACTTTAAATCAATGAATTAAAATTAGCTTCAATGGAGAAAAAAAATCACCATCCAGTGGTAGATTTAACCATTATCAAAATGTTAAAAATGAATCTTTGTCCTTACAAAGGTGTTATACTAAGGTTGTTTCTGTAATTAGCATCACAGTCTAGAAAATTAACACTTAGCAATTGCCATGGTAATTGTGAGCTAGATTCTAGTTAACATTTTTACATAAAATTAAAGCTAACTTCTTCAGATGCAATGCTAGATTCGGGAGTTAGCAAAAGATTTAGAAAGATATGTAGATACTGTATCATTGCTAACCATCAAAACATATATGTAAAAAGCTAATATACACATATACAATGTAGCTAGCATAGAGGGCTACTTAAATTAATCATTTCATTAATTAAAGCTAGATTCTGGAATCAGGAATCTTTAGCAAAATATTTGTTCATTACAAAGGTGTTAAACAAATCTTGTTTCAGTTATTAGCATTACAGGCTATAAATACAAATTAATATGGTAATGTGCAAAGCTAATTTCAGTTAGCCACATTTTTTTACATCAACCTAAACAATACAAATACTGTCCATTGCTAAATCCAGTAGTTTTATAATCAGCTAGTCTTTGAATAAAGCTAGATCCAGTAGACTGTAATGTGTTGTGTAAATGTACAGTAGGTTCAGTATTTAGCAAGTCGTTTCCTCAAATCTATAGCCAATACTTTAACAAGCTAATTTCTTTCCTTTATCTGCACAGTCTATCATCACTTATCATCGTGAATTATTTATTTGTAATTACCAAATCCTTTTTGGACCACAACACTCCATTGTAAAGCTTCAGCAGGAATTTCTGAGTATCCATAAACACAAATATCTGACAGTAAACCTGTGTGATAAAAAGTGCGTTCCAGCGTCGCGGCGTGTCTGTGACCTTTGACCGGCTCACTAAGTATGGACCTGCTTTCTCTATACAGGATCGGGATGTGATCATAGGTTATAGCATGTGTGTATGTGAGCGTGAATGTGTGTATGCGTGTGTGTTATTTACCCCTTGCTCATCGCTTGTTCCAGGTTCTGCTAATGACTGCAGTGTCTTTGTCGTTGAAATGTCAGATGGAAAAGCAGCCTCTGTGAGTAAAAACAGCTTGTTAATAATTAGCCTCTACATCCGTTTTTTTTTTTTTTTGTTGAGAAATGCACCGATTTAGATGTTAATGGCATCTAAATCTTATTTGTTAAAAAGATATATATCCCCAAATTATTGGGGGTTTTAAAAAATCCATATTTATACAGTCACTAATAGAAGAAACAATGAATGCTTAAGTCTAACTTTAATTCCATATATGTGTATATATGTTTATGTAACCAAAAAATGATTGTTGGTGTTGGTAGTTATGAGAAGGTTTTTGTTGGTGGTGTTCTCGGCGGTAGTGTGATTATTGTTGTTGCTGGTGGTACTGGTGGTAGTTTGTTTGGTAGCAGGGTTGTTTGTGTTGTTTGTGGAGACGTTGATGATGGAACTGTGATTATTGTTGTTGATTGTGGCAGTGTTGTAGTTGGTTTTGTTGCTGATGTTTGTGTGTTTTTGGTGATGTTTGTGTTGTAAGTCGTGGTTGTGGTGTCCTTAGTGGTGTTGATGTTGATGACAGTAGTGTTGCTGGTGGGGAGGTGATGGTAGTAGTGGGGTTGTTAGTGGTATTATTTGTGATGGAGGTGTTGATTGCAGTACTGGGGGTGTTGTTGGTGGAAGTGTTGATATTGTAGTAGTAGGTATGTTTTTGTTGTTGATAGATGCTTTCTTCTTGGTGGTGGTGTGGTAGATGATGGTATTAGTGGAGGTGGGGTAGTTGTTGGTATTTTTTTGTGGAGGTGTTGATGGTAGTAGTGGAGTTGTGTAGAGATGTTGATGGTAATAGTGGAGTTGTGTAGAGATGTTGATGGTTGTTAATGGAGGTGTTGATGGAAGTAGTGGGATTGTTGTTGGTGGAGGTGTTGTTTGTAAAGGTTTTGATGGTAGTTTTGATTGTTGATGATGGTAGTAGTGAAGTTGTTGGTGGAGGTGTTGATTGTAGTAGTGGAGTTGTGTAGAGATGTTGATGGTAGTAGTAGAGTTGTGTAGAGATGTTGATGGTAGTAGTAGAGTTGTGTAGATATGTTGATGGTAGTAGTGGAGTTGTGTAGAGATGTTGATGGTAGTAGTGGAGTTGTGTAGAGATGTTGATGGTAGTAGTGGAAATGTGTTGAGATGTTGATGGTAGTAGTGGAGTTGTGTAGAGGTGTTGATGGTAGTAGTGGAGTTGTGTAGAGATGTTGATGGTAGTAGTGGAGTTGTGTAGAGATGTTGATGGTTGTTAATGGAGGTGTTGATGGAAGTAGTGGGATTGTTGTTGGTGGAGGTGTTGTTTGTAAAGGTTTTGATGGTAGTTTTGATTGTTGATGATGGTAGTAGTGAAGTTGTTGGTGGAGGTGTTGATGATGGTAGTAGCGTTGTTGGTGGAGGTGTTGTTGCTGGCAATAGTGGGGTTGTTGGTGTTGTTGATAAAGGTAGAAGTGGGGTTGTTGTTGTTGTCTTCTCCTCACCTTTGAGGTAATACTGTCTGAGTTTGGGGTTGCGGATGTGATGTCGCCCGGTGTCTGTAATGTCCCGGCCTGCGTTAGCACTAACTGAAGCGTCCCATGGCCCTGTGACAAAGCCCGGAGGCTGTGTGAAGCCCGACGGCAGCCTGGTGCCCAGCCTGGGGGTCAGCATTAGGGAGGGATCCATATTATAAAACCACTACAGCCAGAATGCACACTGCTGTGTGTTACTTGTCTTTAAAAACTTCAGGAAAGACGTTATTTCATAGAAATAAATTGCTAAACATTAGCAGACACTGTTTGGTAAAGGCTGCATCGCGAAAGCGCTGTACAATTTTATATATAGTGACAAATTTCCACATTCCCAGCATTAAAAATAAACCAAAATTTTTTGGTGTGACACTTTTTGTCAAATTCAGGAAATACCTTTCATGTTGTTCATTTGATGTGGGCTGGAAGAAAACATCTGGTATTAGTTATCAGCCCTGGCTCTATAAACGGGAAACAAACAAAGTGGTGCAGACCTCAACACTATTCCCGCCACTCAGCAACAAGAGGCGTGTTTTATGTGTCTATACTGATATAAGGAGTAAGGGGTAGCTCAGTGGTTAAGGAATTGGACTGTGGTTCGGAATATGGTTGAGCAGGGCCCTTAACCCTCAACTGCTCAGATGTATGATGAGATAAAAATGTAAGTCGCTTTGGATAAGGGTGTCTGCCAAATGTCTAATGTAAGTATAAGGCAGCTAGCCCAGTATTATTTAGTATTATTAGTATTATTGCCTTGGCAACATGCGTTAATTGAGGCGCTTATGATCGCTGTAGTAGTATTGCTGACTACTGTTTTAAGCACTGAATTTTAACATTGGCAATTATCTTTTATGTTTTAAAAAATAATTAAAATGATCCACAATATCCATTATACGTGTATATAATAGTAATGTGTATTGTGACATAGACCTATTCAAAATGATCCTGATATCGATATTATATCAACATATTGCCCGGCCCTAAATTTTCAAAATGAACAGTATTAAAACATGGGCTGGTTTAAATGTAGTGTTTTTTTATATATATGTATATATATATATATATATATATATATATATATACAGTGGTGTGAAAAACTATTTGCCCCCTTCCTGATTTCTCATTCTTTTGCATGTTTCTCACACTTAATTGTTTCTGCTCATCAAAAACCGTTAACTATTAGTCAAAGATAACATAATTGAACACAAAATGCAGTTTTTAAATGAAGGTTTACATTATTAAGGGAGAAAAAAACTCCAAATCTACATGGCCCTGTGTGAAAAAGTGATTGCCCCCCTTGTTAAAAAATAACTTAACTGTGGTTTATCACACCTGAGTTCAATTTCTGTAGTCACCCCCAGGCCTGATTACTGCCACACCTGTTTCAATCAAGAAATCACTTAAATAGGAGCTACCTGACACAGAGAAGTAGACCAAAAGCTAGACATCATGCCAAGATCCAAAGAAATTCAGGAACAAATGAGAACAAAAGTAATTGAGATCTATCAGTCTGGTAAAGGTTATAAAGCCATTTCTAAAGCTTTGGGACTCCAGCGAACCACAGTGAGAGCCATTATCCACAAATGGCAAAAACATGGAACAGTGGTGAACCTTCCCAGGAGTGGTCGGCCGACCAAAATTACCCCAAGAGCGCAGAGACGACTCATCCGAGAGGCCACAAAAGACCCCAGGACAACATCTAAAGAACTGCAGGCCTCACTTGCCTCAATTAAGGTCAGTGTTCACGACTCCACCATAAGAAAGAGACTGGGCAAAAACAGCCTGCATGGCAGATTTCCAAGGCGCAAACCACTTTTAAGCAAAAAGAACATTAAGGCTCGTCTCAATTTTGCTAAAAAACATCTCAATGATTGCCAAGACTTTTGGGAAAATACCTTGTGGACCGACGAGACAAGAGTTGAACTTTTTGGAAGGTGCGTGTCCCGTTACATCTGGCGTAAAAGTAACACAGCATTTCAGAAAAAGAACATCATACCAACAGTAAAATATGGTGGTGGTAGTGTGATGGTCTGGGGTTGTTTTGCTGCTTCAGGACCTGGAAGGCTTGCTGTGATAGATAGAACCATGAATTCTACTGTCTACCAAAAAATCCTGAAGGAGAATGTCCGGCCATCTGTTCGTCAACTCAAGCTGAAGCGATCTTGGGTGCTGCAGCAGGACAATGACGCAAATCCACCTCTGAATGGCTGAAGAAAAACAAAATGAAGACTTTGGAGTGGCCTAGTCAAAGTCCTGACCTGAATCCTATTGAGATGTTGTGGCATGACCTTAAAAAGGCGGTTCATGCTAGAAAACCCTCAAATAAAGCTGAATTACAACAATTCTGCAAAGATGAGTGAGCCAAAATTCCTCCAGAGCGCTGTAAAAGACTCGTTGCAAGTTATCGCAAACGCTTGATTGCAGTTATTGCTGCTAAGGGTGGCCCAACCAGTTATTAGGTTCAGGGGGCAATTACTTTTTCACACAGGGCCATGTAGGTTTGGATTTTTTTTCTCCCTAAATAATAAAACCCCTCATTTAAAAACTGCATTTTGTGTTTACTTGTGCTATCTTTGACTAATAGTTAAATGTGTTTGATGATCAGAAACATTTTGTGTGACAAACATGCAAAAGAATAAGAAATCAGGAGGGGGGCAAATAGTTTTTCACACCACTGTATATATATATATATATATATATATATATATATATATATATATATATATATATATATATTATTACAACATCCAACATCCCTCAGGCCCTTGATCAGACTCCTGCTGCTTCAATCTACAGTAATACAAAGTGAAGTAGTGTACACAGGAGAGCTGACCTGTTCTTGACATTGCCGAAGTATCCGCCTCTCGTCTTGTCCCTCTGTTTATTCTCCATTGCTTTTATGTTGTGTTGTAAAATCCAGAAGCAGGTGTTCAATGGACAAGAAAGGAGTCGAAGAAAATCACTTTTGTTTCCATCATCTTATTCCTTTCATTCATCTTCCTTAGAAACAGAAACAAAAACATCTATTCTATTATTATTATTGTACAATAATATGTCCAATCCTATATTTGACACACACAGTAAACTTACTTAGGTCTTTATAAGGAACACCATTTTTATCTGAACAGAAATCATGTATCAGCAGAGAAAGGTATAAAAGTATTCAAAAGCTTCTGACACTAAATATCGGAGAGGGAGGAAAAAATAATCTTAGTGATTTTCTTGGCTGATGGTGTAATGGTTCAAGGGTTCGATACCGGCCTCGGGTCTGTTTGCCTCCCAGGCCTCCTGCGACCCTGAACAGGATAAGCCATATGGGGAATGAGTAAGAGAGTGAGTGCCAGTGTCATCTTGCTGCCAGATGGTACAAAAAAAAAAAAAAACAAGGTCAGGCATTGCATTGTGTTATTGCTCATATCTATCTACTCTGTACATCTGTGTTGAGCAGAAAAGCATCTCATAATTTACAAAATCTTACGGAGGATGGGCTACAACAGCATTAGAGTTCACTGCTTTTAACCAAGACCAGATGTCTGACTCCTGTATGCATGGAGTTTGCATGTTCTCCCTGTGCTTGGTGGGTTTCCTCCGGGTACTCCGGTTCCCTCCCAAATATGATATGATAAGATATGCAGGTTAGGTTAATTGGCGTTCCCAAATTGCTTGTAGTGTGTGAATGAGCGTGTGAGTGCGTGTATGTGTTTGTGCCCTGTGATGGAATGGCACCCTGTCCGGGGTGTGTACCCTGCCTCATGCCCTACGCCTCCTGGGATTGGCTCCAGGTCCCCGCGACTCTGAATACAGGATAAAGCGGTACAGAAGATGAATGAGTGAGTGATGATAAACCCCTGCTTGCACTATGCACTAGATATACTGTACATTGACCTCATATATTATGTGACTGTTAGTATACCTAACTGTTCCCTCTCTCTTGCTGCTGAGGATGGCTCTGTATGTTCTGTTTAGGATTTGTGTAGGGGCCAGGGGACGGTTCCACTTGATGACCATGAAGATAAACTTGGAATGATGCAGGCAGCTGTTCTTGGATAACTTGACTGTAGTCATTCAAAAGTATAGGACTGAAATCACCACAAACAGTTTGTACCAGACCCTCAAACAGCAAAAAAGGACCTCATGTTAAGTTTAACACCCTTCTCCTTATACTAAACCTTCAAGCTCATAGCATACATAAAGACCATGGACTGATTTATAGCCATACTATCTGATATTACCTAAATGAGGATGGATTCACTGTTGAGTCTGGTTGCTCTCTGGGTTTCTTCCTATTCTCACCTCAGGGACTTTTTCTTTGCTTGGCTTGCTCATCTGGGATAATCTGATAGTTAATTGTAGTCTGTACTTTTTTCTGTATATTTTCTAACATATTTCTATAATTGTTTGTTACAGTAAATCTGCAGAAGTTTATATAAGAGTTTAAATAAACTCTTATATAAATACACAAATAAAATTACATTTAAAAAAAGCTTATACAGTACAGTGATTAGACATGATTATAATGTTGTTGTTGGTCTTTCAGCTGCACAATAACGGCACAGGTTTTATGCCTGATGCAACCCTCCCATTTTATCTGGAATTGGGGTTGGCACTGGATCCAGCGACCAGAGTTTGGACATTGGGTGGGAACTGAACCTGAACCTTCCGCATGGCAGATGAGGAAGTCTACCACTGAGCCGCCAATGCCCATTATGCATGGTTATACAATTTATTGAAATTTTAAATTAAATCAGATCACCGACCAGACCTGAAATTAGGACTATAGATACACTATATGGACAAAAGTATTTGGACAAATCTGTTAATTATTGTTTCAATCAGACCCGTTATCCCCAGTGAAGGGCAATCCTAATGCTTCAGCATACCAAGACAACTTGGACAATGCTATGGTTCCTACTTTGTGGCAACAGTTTGGGGAAGGCGCTTTTCTATTCCAACATGACTGTACACCAATGCACAAAGCAAGGACTATAAAGACATGGTTTGATGAGTTCGGTGTATAAAAACTTGACCGGCCCGCACATAGAGCCCTGACCTCGACCCCATTGAGCACCTTTGGGATGAACTGGAACGGAGATTGCGAGCCAGGACTTCTCGTCCAACATCAGTGCCTGACCGCATAAATGCTCGACAGAATGTATGGGTATGAATTCCTACAGAAATACTCCAAAGTTATTTGTATTATAATTACTGTATTTGGATACAATGTCACTGCAGGTTTGGTCAAATGTAATTCTACATTTCATTTTATATATATATATATATATATATATATATATATATATATATATATATAAAATGACATGCATGAACATTAACATAAAGAATTAATTGTGACTCCATAAAGGAAAAAATTTAAAGCAATCAGCCTTCATTTTGCCCCAGATGATGAAATCCAAAAAAGGAGAACTCACCCAGCTTTGCTACTGTTTAATCAGCAACGAATAAAACAAACCATCTATATACTTCTACACTTATCTCTGTATAACAAGACAACGCTAAAACTAATAAACAGAGCAGTAACTGACCTGTCCGTTAATCAGCGCAGGTTAAAACCCAGGCTCTGACAGCGCAGACTCTCCCATCATGTGTTTTGCCAGGCGTATTATTGTTCTTCCTAACCGCATTCTGACAAGTCCCGCCTCCCACTCTCCCATTGGCTAGCACGCACAAGCCAGCCCAATGATTGGACAGTCCGCAGATCACTCACGTCATCATTCGTTAAGAAATTCGTTCTTGTTTAAGTCCCGATAGGTGTCACAGTACGTCACAGTATTTTTTAAAATCGTTTTTTAATTATCAATCGATTACGATTAATAATCCCTTTTTACTTGAATAGAGCCCTGGCGGAATACAGGCGGGGAATATACCGCATCACGAGATTGTTGTGGTTCTGTTCCTGTGTATCCGTCGTAGTTAGATGACGTCATCAGATAGCGACCCATTGCGGTTAAAACGAAATTATTTTCGTTTATTCATATAAGCTTTTAATATATTCATTAAGTTGAAGTATGAATATTAAGAGTGTATCGTGTTTTAAAGAACATAAGACATAAAAATGGCCAGTTTTAAGAGCAAATGATCTTAAATGGATGTGCATTAAAAAAAACCTTAATGTTTAAACCTTAATTTATTTTGTTAGCAAAATCTGTTTTTTCTTTTCAAAGACTGAACTGTAGTGTTATAAATTGAACAACACTAAGGATTGAGTTATTAAATAAAGGCACAATTTAAAAATGCCTTTTTTACAATTGAAATTAATTAATATAGTCTTCAGAATTAGTCTTATTAATGCATTGCGTTTTATTTTTCCTTTAATTTATTAGAAACACACAACGCTATTTAAGACTTTTATCTTGCTTGGTTTGGTTTGAACTTTTATTTTGTCCCATCATTTGATTGGACTTTGTGGTGGAAAAAAAAGCAACCAATCACAGAGCGGCTTTACTGAACCGACTTCGGCTTGTGCTAGCAGGGTTAGCCGTGTTCTCATAGCACGGCATTAGATGTTTGTTTTATTTCTGTTGCGGGAAACAAAGGCACAGATTGCCAAGAAGTAGAAGAAGACGTTGACTTATATATTCACACATGGTTAGTATTAATTGTTTATTGTTTTGTAATAAAAACGCGCGGTTGTTTCTGTAGCGGTTTTAAATTAATAAACACAGCGGTCGCGGTTGTGTCATAAATAGCGGCGGTTTGGAGATAGGGTGCTTGAATGACTGCGTGCGAAAGCTTGAGCTATGACATATGTAGGGTGCCTACGAAGGGAAAAGCGATGGATTTGGGATTGGACCGGTGGTTGTTGGGCTTAGTAGCTAAACGAGGGTCAACTTATGGTGACGCAAGGTTAATAAGCGTTAGTTTAAACTGGAGGTTACTGGTTAATCTTATTAGCTTAGTTGATTATAGGAATTGTTTGCATTCAAGTAAAAAATAGGGCTTTTTTTAGTCAGATCGGTTGCTTTAGCAACAATGGGGAAAACACTAAGTCAGGGGTTTAGATATAACATTTAATATGTGTGAGACTCTGAGCTCTTTATCATATTGTTGCTTTTCCTCTCTCTCTCTCTCTCTCTCTCTCTCTCTCTCTACATCCTCTTATAACATCAGATGCTCGGGGATTCGACTGCAGTTGACTGAAGTCTCCTGGACATCATGTCCTCCGTCCTGCTGTGATCTTGAACACTCTGGGAATCAGCTTTCCTCATCTTTAACTCTTCCTCTAATACGATGGACACTGGAGCGGTGAGCATCATGGCCCTCGCCACTTCTCAGATCACACCTATTCTTCTCCTTCTTGTTTGTTTAACAGCGGTTGGAATGCAGTAGGTTTGTTACATTACCGCCAACTGTAGGTCTCATCTTCCTGGCCTCTTAAAGCTGACGTTCAAGACTAACCTTTCTTAAAACGTCTAATGCATCCTTCCTCAATCTTGTCTTGACTTGTCCTGTGTCTTGAGCTCCTTGTCTGCTTTTATCCGGCACTTCCACACACTCTTTCTTCTCGACACGTTTCCTCTCAGAACCACTCGGCATTAAGGCACACCTCGATCCCTACACCGCACTATTATGTCATTACGTACACCTCATTGTTCTCGGGTCAAGGTGTCTCGTCTTGTCTTTCCCACTGAGCAGTAGCAACGAGAATCACCAGTTACTGCCCTATATGATATCACAATACCTAGGTGTCGATTTGATTAATATTGTGATTCTGTGAATATCACGATTTTATAAATAGATTTGATATTACGAGTCCTTGAACTTTTAAAATAAAAAGTTGAGTCATAACTCAGTTTTATTCAATAGCTTCAAAACTGAAGTCATGAAATGTAGCCAATTCCTTATAACATTAGTTTTATCACTTAAAAAACAGGCACAGCATTTAAACAATACAAACTAGCTTCATATACAAGAGTTTACTCTTCAACTTCCAATTAAAAATGAAATCTACATTTTTAATGAGCAGCATGTATCTGTTATTCGCCATAATTATTGTGTGTAGGATGATAAAGAAATGGCAACGCTTTACCTCCACAAATACCTTCATACGTCAACTTGACAGTAAGCGTACGGGTTGAGAGGCTGCGGGCGCACAGGTGGGCGCATTCGGCTCTTAACCTGATATCACTTCTAATAGGGATAAGAATTGCACTAGGACCTCCAATGTTATCACAACAAAGGTGCCGATTCGCAATGTGTTGTGGCCCTGTATGTTTCACGATTTTATAAATATCCCGATTTGATATCCATTTTTTTAAAGTTTTGTTTCAATTTTAAACAAAACTTGGCAAATAATTTGCTCCTGTGCTGCCTGCCAACGTGTGAATAGTTTAGTGTGCGCCACCTGTAGGATTATACAGGAACAGAAACATTTTTGCCATCTCAAATGCAAACAAATAAATAATAAACAAATAAATTTGGTTTGGGAGTCAGTGTGGCGGTATGTGAATCTCCACACAAAAGAATCGTGATGGATCACAGAATCGGATCACCCCCTCCCCCCCATCTCTATCTTCTGCTGCTCTAGATTTTCGCTCATGGTGTGTTGAGACTGGTGTAAGCATGTGTAATCAATGGATTTCGAGACTAATTTGCCCACAGAGCCATAAAATGTTTCTTTTGGGCTACTCCGAAGCTCATGTACTCAGCAAAAGAATTAGTTATATGTGAGGCTGATCATCAGTGATACCCGATCAAACTGAAAGCCAGACATTTCTGGTCACTGGTGGATTCACCTGTGCAACCATGTTATGAATGTTAAAAAAATATAAATTTTACTCCAGTACTGAAGAAACTGTTAGAGACTCCGCTGTACAGACATCTAGAGGGAGTTCATTCCACCGTCCTCCCTCCTTTAACCCTTTCCTTCCCCATTTTTCCTCACTTCGTGTCCGTGCCTTACGGTGCCACCCGTGCAATATTGGTCGAACCCGTAACACGGTGCCAGAACAGAAAAGAGTCTAGATGCATGTCTTCCTCGATCTCTGAGAGATGGCGGGACCAGCCGAGCAGTGCTGGAGGATCAGAGGGTGTGATTGGAACTGAGAGGTAGGTGGGTGCTGAGCCATTTTTAGCTTTGTAGGCAAGCATCAGGGTTTTGAATTTGATGCTGCCAGTGCAGGGAGCGGAGAAGTGGTTTAGTGTGGGAGAATTTGGGAAGGTTGAAAACAAGACATGCAGCTGCATTCTGGATCTGCCGCAGAGCACAAATGGTGAACAGTGGCAGACCTGCTAGGAGTGTTGCAGTAGTCTAGTCTTGAAATAACAAGAAACTAAACAAGCACCAGAGTAGTCAAATTCAACTTTATTCTTGATTCTGCTACATGTACAAATACATGCATATAGAGAATTGAAATTCTGTTACTCTCAGTCCCCTTACAAACAACAATAAGTACAAAAATTTTTATTCAAATATAATTTTTTTTTTTAAATAACTCAAACTAAGAATATCGCAGTGGTAAGACAAGTGACTAACTGTCCAGCAAAAAGGGACGAATAACACGACAGAAGTGTAACAGTGCAGTCTGCCTGTAGAGTAGAGAATTCTTCTGATGTTGTAGAGAAGCAATCGACAAAAGCGAGTAAGAATCTCAACATGTGGGGGAAAATGACACTTGATTGCCCAGAGATTTCCCAAGATTGTCGGCAGCATCTGAAAGAGTGATCTGATTGTTGTCCGGGGAGATTACAAGGTCTTGACCAGGGATGAACAGCAGTTTGGTTTTACTCAGATTGAGCTTCAGTTGTCATCCAGGATAAGGTGTCTATGTAGGATGTCCTGTATTTTGTGGATGTTGAACTCGACACTGCAAGTTTCACCATGTTGGGTGTAATATGATTATGTGAATGGTGTGTGTGTGTGTGTTTGTGTGCACAGGAGGTGATTCCTATTTGGCAGAACAAACCTCATGGTGCGACCCGGAGTGTGGTGAGGAGGATCGGCTCCACGCTGCCACTGAAACCCTGTCCAAGAGCCTGTTTCCAGGTAACACATACGCACAAACACACGCGCACAAACACATGACACTGTAATAGATGTTCTTCCTTTCATTCTATCCGTTTGCTTTCTTTTTATTTCCTTTTACTGTCTTTTTTGTCCTCTAACTTTTTTTTTTTCTTCCATTTTTCCATTTGCATTCTTTTTCTTTTTATTTGCCTTTCCACTTTGTTTTTCTCTTTCATGCTTTCTTTCTCTTAGTACTTACTTTTCCACAGCGATTTTTCTTTCAGTTTTCTCCTATTTGCCTATTCTTTCAAAACATTTTGCTCCATTTAATTTTTCATTTCTCCCTTTGTTTCATTCATTCTTTCTTGCTGTTTGCTTTTTCTGTTTTTCCTGTCTGGTGTCCTTATTCCATTTTTGTTGGCCTAATTATTGCTTCCTTCATTCTTTTTGTCTTCTTTCTTTCTTTTTTTTTTGCATTCTATTCAGTTCTTTCTCATATCATTCTTTGTCTTTCTTATGTTCTGTTTTTTTGTATGGTCTTTGCTCTTAGCGTCTGTTTCTCTCTTGCTTCTTTACAGATCCTAACACCTCTATGCTAATGCCTGTGTCAACATCTGCTCATTAATTGTGTGTGTATTTATGTTTGTGTGTGTGTGTGTGTTTGTCTGTATGTGCTCAGGAGCTGCCTGGCCTGAACCCACTGCGCCACACGGACGGCCCCCTGGTGCCCACGCTGGCCGACATTGCCTGGATCGCTGCTGACGAAGAGGAAACTTATGCTAGAGTCAGGTGTGTGTGTGTGTGTGTGTGTGTGTGTGTGTGAGAGAGAGGGTGAGATCACAATAGTTAAATAAGCTCTATAGGTTAAACATAAACTCACTGGTTTTTGATGCATTGTGTTAAGAAACCGTGTATCTTCTCCTATTGGTCAGGAGTGACACACGCCCCTTCCGGCAGGAGTGGAGGCCGACGCCCCTCATGGTGCTGCACAGGAACTCATCAGTGCCTAATTTCCGGCGTGAGGGAAAGCGCATGGAGGGTCTGAGGAAACCCGGGGTCACGGCGCTGAACCGTGCCACCGCCCTGCAGGACGAGCTGAGCCGCCTCCGTTCACAAATCGCTAAGATCGTCGCAGGAGAGACCGGTACTGTCCCGCTCACGCGGGTTACAATACCTCGACATCCTCATTATTATTGCCTTCTTACCCCCTCGTATGTTTCTCATCTGCCCCCAGACTCGAACCCCATCACCCCAGACCTCCTCTCCCCAGACGACACCACCATGGATTTCTCCATGGCTCCCTTCGAGACCGCGGCATACCACCCTATGCCTGCCGCCTCCTTCGTCATCAGTGACGTCACAGAGGTGGACGAGGAGGAGGAGGAAGAGGAGGAAGATGAGGTCCCGGAGCTAGCGCCTGACCCAGTGCCCCCCGTCTGCATGACCGCATCGGCGACCTTCGACCTGGACCGGCCCACCATGGACCTCCGTGAGGAGGAGGAAGACACGGTGTCACTGTCCAAGTCCACCAGCTTCGCTGATGTCAAGGACATCCTGAGGGACATGAACCGCATGAAGATGAGCAAAGACAGGTGAGAGGACACAGGATGGACAGACGCCAGAAGGGGGAGAGAGGGAAAGAGAACACTGATGGAGCTGTCCTTCAAAACAAATAACACCAATTACATTATCTCTCTCTCTCCCTCTCTTTTCATGTATGTCTTCATTTCTTTCCTTTCTTTTTAAATTGTCTTCTTTCTTTGTATAATGTTCATGTACAAACAGTGCACACATTCACACACATCATGTGTTCTCTTTTTTCAGGCTAGTTTACTTTAACCATCTGTTTGTCCTCCGTTCTTTTTTCCATTTATTGAGCTGATATTTCATTTCTTTCTCTGTTTGTCTGTACTTCATTGCCACTGACTGAATTTCTGTCTTTCTTTTGTTAGTAAGGGCGTCCTTAGAAGGGTGGCCTACAATAGTTGTATTTGTGGGACAAAAGTTTGTAAAATAAGGCAGGCTATAAGTGTCATACCGTAAACCTGGGCAATCTCTGAACCCCACTGTGAATTGGGTGTGTTTTTTTTTTTTTTTTTTTTTTTTTTTTTAAGGAATTTTTGAGGAATCCGTTTGGTCCCCATGTCAAACCACTTTGCATGTTGTTTAGTTTAATTAGAAATAGAGACATGCCTCAAAATGACCCTAAAATCAGTGCAAAAATCTCTCCATACACTATAATGGGGTTTGTAGAGTGGACACACTGGAAAAAAAAAAAGAAAACGCTTTGGGGTCACTTTGGAGAAACTGCTGTTTTAGGAAAAGCGTTGCTCCATTGCACCCCCTACTTCACGACTTGTTCACAAATTATATTCACTGCTTCTTCCTTTCACCTTTTCTTTCATCTATCACTGCCAGTACTTTTACTTTTTTTATTTATTTATCCATGTCTGACATTTTATTTCTGTCTTTCTCTCTTTCGTCTATCCTGTACTGTCTTTTTTTTTTTCTATATCTCTTTATATCCCTCTGACATTTTCCTACTTTGTTTCCTTCTTTCTGTCTTTCTTTCTTTTGGTCCTCCTTCTTGTCTTTTTTTTTTTTTTTTTTTCCCATTTAACTATCCTTTCTGACATTATTGTTCTTTTTCTGACCTTATCTCCGTGACGTTATCTACAGTATCTACCCATCTATTTATCTCTGCCATTGGTTTGTTTTCCTTCTGTATGTCTTCCATTGTCTCTCTTCATCTGTCATTCTTTTTCCTTACAAGTCTGTGTTTTCTCTCTGTGCGTGCGTGTAGATTTTCCCGTGGCTGTACGTCACTCAGAGAGGAGGACTCTGCTTCTCTGATCTCTGAAGTTCTGAGGAAGAAGTTTACTCTGAGGGATGACTATGTTAACATGAAGAAATGATATGCCTGCTCTCCATCCATACCGCGCACACACCCTGACACGTACGTAAAAATACATGTATGCGAGTACACACACACACACACACACATAACATGTATAATGTTCATGTACAAATAGTGCACACATTCACACACGTCGTGGATTCTTTTTTTTTTCCTTTCTTGTTTTGCCTTTGTTTCTTCTGTTTTGTATTTTATGTAGCTTTTTTTAATTTGTTCTGCATTTCATTTTTTTTTTTTTTTTTTTTTTACCTTTGTGTTCTGCATTTGTTTCTCAGTCTTTCTTTGCTGATCTCCTGCTGTGTACTCTGTTACTGCTTCTCCAGTAGAGCAGAACATTTTAGAAACACATTAGCAGTGAGAATCCCTTCAGGAGCCTGGGAGACGCCTCTGAGGAACCTGTTTTTCTCAGAGTATAAAATGGCAGTAACTCCTGTGACAAATTGAAACACAGATCCCCCTGTGTGTCATAAGGAGCCTAATGCCTTCCTTTCACTTTACCTTGTGTGTGTGGCTTAGGATTAGTGTGAAATATGAACATGGTTTATGCTTGTTTCATGATAATAATTATGATGATGATGATGATGGTGTCTGTGTTGTCAGGTTTGTGCCTGTGGACCGCTCGCCATGGAAACACCTCAGCACCCCATGATGGCAAGTTACGCCCCGCCCACTTCCCCTTAACCAGTGACTACAGCCACACAGGATTAGAAGTGAAAAATGCGCTCTCTCTCCCTCATATAATCACGTTGTATATGTTATGTTTATTTCCGACCTCTAAATGCTGCCTCCTCACAAACAGAACCGAGAGTGAAGAATCTGATCCGTCATCAGTAGATGAATTGAATATTGTGATCTTGTTTAGTTTAAACAAAAGTGTCCAATTCATGGTCACCTTTTCTCATCCATGTTTATTTACTGTCACAAAATCCTTTTTTATCTCTCCTTTACAAAGTCCTGCAATACATATTTAAATCATTTTGACTACTGCCTAGTTCATTTATAAATTAATTTCCTCGTATTTCTTAGTTTCATTTACCTGGGAGACACAAGTTCTTGAAGAGCTTTCAAAACTTTAGGAATTGTATACATTACTGTTTCGCTGAAGAAGAATTTTAGTCTGGAAAATGTTTTTTTTTACCCCTACACATGAATACTTTGAGGTTTACTTTAAAGGCGCGTGCGTCCTATGACGAGTTGTGTTCATGGTTGCTCTTGTTGCAACATTTTTTCTTTTTAAATACAGCTAATGTGAACCTTCAATCAATTGGCTTTAAGTCACAACACTGTCAACTAGTTTGCTGCAGTTTAATACACAAATGATGCTTTGAAGTTTTTCCCATGACTTATCTACTTGACCACAGTTTTAGTTAAAATTTTCAGTTTGTTTCATATTAAAGCCGAAGTGATCTTAAACAAAACTATAAATAAAGACAATTATGACTATCTGTACCTTTAGGACAAACATAATGGTGCCCTGTTTAAGGCACCGATGTGTACTGCACTGGCTAGGATTATAAATTTTTCAATTTAACCGATAAATAGTTAATGATAAGATGCATAAAAACAGTAAGGCTTGCTCTAGTCTTGGTCTGGCCTCTTTGGGAAATTGTGGTGTATACATTAATAGATAGTAGGGATGGGAATCACCAGGGGCTACCCGATACCCAGGCACAGATTCATGATTATATAAATTCAGATTCCGTATTATTTTTTTCTTTTCAAACTTATAAACGCAAAGAAATCGCTCCTACCACACAGGATTCTATGCTGCCTGCCAACATGTCAGTGGATTAGAGTGCACCATCTGTAGGATTATAGAGGAACTACAACATAGTACCATCTCAAATGCATACATAAAAATTAAAAGCTAATTTTAGAAGTAGAAGAAAACAAATTTTAGTCGCGATACATAACCAAACCTTCACTATTTAGTCATTTTCAGTTCTTTTTGAGTTTTTCCTTTTATGGAGGTTTGTGGGCATGGCTGAAGCTGGTTGGTATTTATCAGCTTACACAATTGATTATGATGCAAAACATGTTCATCTGGTGTTTTTTTTCTTAGTTTTTAACCTATGTATGATTTACCAAAAAACGCACAAATACGGACACCTGCACCACATCTCACATACTCATCATTTGTTCCTAAGCTTAGTGACTGACTTCAGGTTTTCAGTATGTGTGCAAGATCTCTCTCTTACTACCTTACCTACCCAAGGGTTTTTTAATTTTATTTTTTGCAACTTTTTTGTTGGAATATCCAACCTTGTTGAGTGATTTTTGTTTCACAGGAATTTACTGTGCATGCCCCCATGGCTAAAACAGCACATGTGTACCGATTTATACCATTTCATCATGCAAGCGACATGATGGTCTACATTGTGGCCAAATAAACACAGCCCCTCGTGATACTTGAAGTTTTCATGATACAGGACGTGTATCACCGATATGTAAATTTACTTTTAACAAAGTACCAGCATTTTAATAGCCTATTAAACACCATAGTTTTTATATTTTCTTTATAGAAATTAAGGTTAAAAATGCATTCTACATTCATTAAGCCACTCATTACTGTGTCCAGTAATGAGGTTCGTTAGGATTGTTGTGAATTGTGATGATATCCTATTCCTTTGTCACTTCCTAGTACTTTTATTTACCTCAACTCAAAATATATTTAATCTACATACTGACAGAATTCCTTTTACTTTACACTGTAGGTTTGGTTAAATTAAAAGTCCAGTTTTTCCACCAATATTTGGAGTTTAATGTAGAAAATGATGTACATTTTCATTTTTCTCTGCCTTTTAAATCCTCATTTTAAAAGAAATTCTTTAATATTGTCACATGGTGGACGCATGCTCAGATTCTCTCAATCATATACATAATAAAAATGTTTATACGTTTATTATAATCCGTGCTAAAGTAGAAAACTGCTTTGTGCACCAGACTATAAGTGCTAATAAGCTGATGAAGTCTACATTTCCTGACTGTATGTGAATGTGTCATGCTTAGAAAGAACTGGTGTTTAACTTACTTATAATAAAATATGAAGAAAAATAATAAGAAGTGATGTCTGACTGTTAAAGCTTTCAGGAGTCCGTGTGTTGGAGAAATTCAAGCATGTTTTAGTACTACCAGTTTGGTGGCAGATTGAGAAGTGCAAGATTTCTTTAAGAGGAGTGTCTGTGTGCTGTGGTTTTGGATTTTTTTTTGTTTAGTTTTTTGTTTTGTTTCAATACGAGTGCTGTACCTGCCTGTATATTGAGTGTACAAGAGAAAATAAAATGGACAATGTTTGAAATACACAGGATTCTTCTTTCTGTTTCTGTGTATGTTTTTCACATAACACTACTACTGTAGGTGGATTAGCTCTACTAAGTATAGGTACTTGGTTTGGAGGAGTGTGAGTGTGTGTATGCACCCCTAGGGTATACTCTTAAGTTTCACCCAGTGTTTCTTGTGATAAACTCCAGATCTTCTGTGATAAACTGGTTACTGATGATGGATGAATAAAACGATTGAATTTTAATACTTGTAGTGACATCAGCTGACCTTAAGAGGACAGCACAGACTGAATAAAGTCCCTTAATTCAATTAAAACATTTTTTTTATTTGTAACATATAATCTTAGCTTATTTTTCTAGATATAATTACTAGTGGTGTTAAAGCATTGGATGTTAGCCTATTCAAGTTGTGAATTAAATTTACACCTTTAATCCAAATTTCCGTCTATGTGTTTTACCATTAAATGTTTAAGATTTGTTCTTGAAAGATATGGAAGCTAATAGTCTGGACTCAGCTCAACAATAAATGCATTTAATGAATTATTACCTTTTTAATAAATAGTAATTATTTGACAAATGTTTGCTTTAATTTCTATATGAAGCTGGATCTTTTAGGGAAATGTAGCCATCATTATTCCTAGACAAACATGACAATGATAACTTGGTGGTCTTGATTTGAAAATTTGAACATTTCCAAGCTGCCTGTGCTGCGTCTAAAGCTCGCGTCTTGTCTGTGTCTAATGAGGACTTACCTTCTAGTTTTGGTTAATTTTCTGGAAAAGTTGCAGATTTATTTTTGTCTTCAACATATGGCTGGTTGTCTGGGCAGAAGTCAACATTATTTCTACTCAGATCTGGTTGTTTGGCTGTGGCTAATTTTTTGGCCAGAAACTACCAATTATTTCTAATTACTTATAAATTTCTGGACAGAAGTTAGACATTTTTTCTACCTTTGGCTAGTGTTCTAGTTAGATGTTAACTCTTATTACTCATTCTTGCTAGTTTTCTTAAACAAAAGCTAGCAATTGTTTCTTATTATTGCTAGTTTTCTGGAAAAGCTAGCCCTTATTTCTAACTCTAGCTAATTTCTGGACAGAACCTAGTCCTTATTTCTAATTATTGCTAGTTTTCTAGACAGAAGCTAGCCTTCATTTCTAACTTTGGATAGTTTTCGAGACAGATGCTAGCCCTTATTTCTAAATCCTGCTAGTTTCTGGAGAGAAGGTTTTTTCCCCCTCTCGTTTTCTCGACAGATTAAGTTTTTTCTTATGGCAATTTTTATCAACAGAAGTCAACTTTCGTGTCTAGGTAGAGCTATTTATCTTCACAAATCTAGTCAACCATAAATGGTTTTCACTTTCTAGCATTAGCTCTCTTGACAAATACAGTATTAGCTTTCTTATTAAGCAGTAACAATTTGATTTAAAAACTGTAATTCTTAGAACCTTTTCTAAATAAATATTATTATTTTATAGCCAGAATTTTTTATTTGTCTAGGGACAAATAAAAATGTTATTTCTATTTTCTGGACAAATGATTTTAGCCCACTGTTGTCTATATGCGAGCTTCTTAGCCTGGACCTTCACACAGGTCACCAAACGTGTCCCATGTGCATGCTAAACTGTGATTTCCAAGGTTCTAGTTAACTTCATGATCCTCCTCATAAAGGCTCGATTCTTTTTATGCTAGCTTTGCCTCGCGGTCTAATTTCTGAGCCTGAGTCCTTGGCCTAGTTCACTTCTCACCTCCCGGAAGTGGATCCTGCCTATTTTAGATGCCAGAAGATGTCTGCGGAGAATCGGATTAATCGAGTCCGGTGTCACAGTGTGGTTGCTGACGACTATAAATAACGACCTCTGCATGACATTGACACGTTTTTTGCTAATCCAGCTTGTCAGGAAAAGAAATGTGGAGTGATAACTGTGCTAATGTAGGCGTTAGATGTTTGTTCATAATGTCGACCATCAAAAGTTAATCTACACTATTCGCTAGTCCTGTGTAGCAGCTTACATGGATCTTAAAGCCGGGATGGCGTTCTGACTGAGTTATCATTGGGATGTCATTGCGTTGTTGCAGCGTCAATGGAGTTCTCACTCTTCAGGCTTGTGTTATGACCATGGTAGGTCAAAGGCAGAGGTGGAAAGTAACGAATTACATTTACTCACGTTACTGTAATTGAGTAGCTTTTTTGTGTATTTCTACTTTTTAAAGTAGTTTTAAAAATCTGTAATTTTACTTTTACTTAAGTACGTTTTGTTTGAAGTATTGTAATTCGCTACATTTTAAATCATATTCGCTACTGAGTAAAAAATAAAAGAATGAAAATGATAAAATAATAAAAATATTATGCTTTGTATAAATGCTCCGTTGCGCCGCGTGTGTGTATCATGTCCTGGTCGCGCGCCGCTCCAGACTCCACTCCAGGTTTTCTGACATCGGCAGCTACCTGACCTTCCACACGGTCGCTTCCGCCTTGAGAGTGACGTCATCGACTAGCGCGACCATATATAAACCGGAGAGAGCCGCGGGAAAGATGAAAGAGGTTGTGATTTTGGCGTTTTGATATTTGGTTGTGTATTCCGGTTTTGACTTTTTGCCTCCAATTGACTTTGATTATTGCTTTGTCCCTTTGGTTTGGTTGGTCTTTGTATATATTTGTAGATAATTTCACTGATTTTGGTTTAGGGAGTCCGGGAAGCTACCTGTATTTTTGTTTGTGTTTTTTTTTTTTCTTTGCAGGTAATCTAGCTACTAAATGTAAATACCATTTTGTTTATTATTTTGGCCTGGGTCCATCCTGAATCTGATCCTCCTCCTGGGGGGTGTTCTTCGTACGTCGCTAACTCAGTTAGCTGGATTTGATTGTTGTGGATTTGTCCTGATCTTGGATTGTTTCGTTCTTTGATGCTCATCTCGCATTTGCTGTCATAGCAACATGTCCGTAAGCTTGAACCTGCTCGGTAGCAGGTTTATTTCATGTAAACAGGATTAAGGCTGCGCTCCTGCCGGGTTATGATTGGTTGAAATGGTGAGGTCACATCTGATTGGTTAAAGAGCGCTGACGTGGACTGACTCACATGGGGATAGAAAAGTATCTTGCATATATATACGGCTTGCCATAATATATATATATATATATATATAAATATTCATGTTCTAATATAATATTTGATAGCTATTTTAAAATTGCTATCAAATATTATATTAGAACATAAATTCATAAGTTTTTTATTATTATAATAAATTCTAGGCACGAGACAGCCCTCAAGACCATTAATTCAAATTCTTGTATAATGTTTATTTTGTAACACATTTATTTTTCAGGGGTTCGTTATGAATACAGTATGCACATATATATATATATATATATATATATATATATATATATATATATATATATATAATAAAAATATATTTTTTATGAAAAATTGGACAAAACTAATTTTATTATAAAGTAAACAATATAGTCTGGGTTCGATTCCCCGGCCAGGCTCGATTCCCGTCTCTGTGTGCATGGAGTTTGCATGTTCTCCCCGTGCTTGGTGGGTTTCCTCCGGGTACTCCGGTTTCCTCCCACAGTCCAAAGATATACAGGGTAGGCTAATTGGCGTTCCTAAATTGCCCGTAGTGTGTGATTGGGTGTGTGAGTGTGTGTATGTGTGTGTGCCCTGCGATGGATTGGCACCCTGTCCAGGGTGTACCCCGCCTAGTGCCCGAAGTCTCCTGGGATAGGCTCCAGGTCGCCCGCGACGCTGAACACAGGATTAAGCGGTATAGAAAATGAATGAATGAATGAGTAAACAATATAAACGTATACATGTTTTTGAAAAAAATATTAATATTTCTATTTTTCCATATACAACATATTTATTTTCATATTTTTTATTTTATTGTCTCATGTAATTTGTAAACCATATGCACATATTATGTTCTAATATAATATTTGATAGCGATTATGTGTGTGTGGTGGTGGTGGTGGGGGGGGGGGATCCATGGCAGGGAAGCATTTCAGCGCATAACAGGTGTTACCAAAAAAATTGAGCTTGTTCTTTTGTCATTTCGTCAACCAATCAAAGGGCTTGTGATCAGTGTTTCTACTGTCGATGCATATCGCCTTTTAGACCAACGCACGAACGCGCAATAATCCTAGACAACTCAATCCGGCCATACTAATCATCAACAACAGGTGTGCTGGAAGAACCGACTTAGCCAGAACGTAATTAGCACCATGATCTCATCTTAGATGTGTCAATTCATCCCGGATGTTTCAAGCGACGTACGAAGAATACCCCCCTGTTGTGTGTGTGTGTGTGTGTGTGTGTGTGTGTGTATACAAACCTCATTATTTCATCAGTTAATGATTGGATCTACTTCTTTCTGCCACATACCACCATTTCCATACAGTTTAAAATAGAACCCTGAACCATTCTTTTGCTGTATGACCCTTGACTGGGACGTAACACCATATTTAAGTGACCACTTTGATTTTCAAGCACAAGAAAGACAACAGCTTTATTATGCAAAGGTGTTCCTTCAGTTAAAAAACAACTAGTTTGAGATTTATCTGCTCATCTTTTTTGAACTATGCTAGAATGCCTCATCCCCCCCCCCCACTGTTAAAAAAAAAAAAAAAAGTAACTCGGTAACTTTTACTCTGAGTACATTTTTTAATGAGCTACTTTTTACTTTTACTTGAGTAGATTTTTATAATGGTAACTTTACTTGTACTTAAGTAAAATTTCACTGAAGTAACAGTACTTGTACTTGAGTACAAAATTTTATTACTCTTTCCACCTCTGGTCAAAGGCACGTTATATTAAGTTCACATTATGTTCTTCTAGTGCTTACCACGTTTAAGGCACGCATACACATTTATAGCACAAACGCATTCATACCATCAATTCATAATGTAAAGCAACTGCACATGTCATGGTATTTATACCAACCCGCCGGACGTAGTGATCATATAGTTAGTGCATGATAAGAACCTGGTAAAAGTGCAGTACAATCTGATTGAACATAGTAATTACTTGGTTCGATCTTATCTGGTCCATCCATGTGTGAGAAAATTAGTTGCAACATGATAGACACATTGAGAACCTGACATGGACGTGGCTAGGAAGTAGTATAAAACTGATAAATGCAAATTTTTCCATTTTGACCCTGTTCCCTCTGCATTCTTTGATATTTTTAGGACCCTGTGGAAACTTCATGGTCTTCATTGCTGTGACAGGGCCCTTTGCCAAATCTTTTTTTAATAGTTTTGACAGAATGTGATAAGAGCCTGAGTTCTAGATCACCTCAACGTAACAGATCATCTTAAATAATGTGTTTCAAGAAAAATATGGAACTTTCTTTCAAACTTATCTCTATCCATCATATAATTGTATGTGGTGTATAGTGACTATCGTGGACAAGATCTGTTACACAAACTCCTTACTCCCTCCCATTCATCGTCTATATCACTTTATCCTGTATACAGTGCCGAGGGGGGCCTGGAACCTATCCCAGGGGTCCACCCTGGATGGGAGCTTTCGCAGGGCACACACATAGAACATGAACAGTAAACAGCAGGGATAATAATAAACACAACAGTTTTTACACTCTGTAAAGTGTAGTTGACCATCACACCCATACATGGTCCATCCTCAATCTTTTTGCGAATCACTATTGTATAGCATATCTTTGAATGCAGTAGTTCAATTCACTAGAAATAACTGGCCCAAGCCTTCGTCCAGCATGATCACGATCTCCATGACCATGATGTTCATGTAGACATGGTGTGTTAAGTTTAAGGTTGGAGTGGGATTAACTGGAACTGGAGCGTTTTCGACATCCCAACATCAGTGAACACAAATCTTCACCACCGCGCTCCACAATCAGAGCAATGTCCCCTACTACATTGTCTATAATTCTAATAAAGGTACCAATTATGTATTCTTTTGTTCCTGGAAAGGTACATCAAGGTGTGTGAGGTATATCATTGCTGTTCCTCTGGCTGTAATAATTAAGGGTTGCCACAATACATTATCTGATCCAAGATTTTTGTCACTTTATCCAGACTTGTGAAGAGCACTAAGGGAGCCCGGCAACCCCACCCTCCAGATGGCAGCCGAGAAGCCTACCACTGATCCATCAACACCCTAGGGTAGATCTTGTGTACGTTTCATTCAGAAAGGAAAATAAATGCACTTTTACATCTTTGATTTCAAAGATCATTTAAGGTCTTAAGGTATATCGATGGTATTTAGTAAAAACTATAGTGACAAAGAAAAACTACAGTCTACATTATTTTTAAATATTACATACTACATTGTTTTTTTTCTGAGCATGCAATTCTTCAATAGAAAACTGATTTGTTTCAACTTGATTCATTCTCTACCTGAACACAACAACATGATCTGGTTTCGTGCATCCAAATGACTGATGAAACATCCTGAGATCTGTTTGCCATAAAATAATGACGCACAAACTATGCAATTTCCTCAATTAAGTCCTCCCAGAGGCTCATTGTCTTCCTGGCAGTCTTCACCTCTTCGTGCCAGTAACTTAGGTAAGCCATTTTCTTTTTAACAGACATTACCCGGGAGAACAAAAGCATGCTGTGGATCTTTGGTCTTTTGGTCTTGTAGGAAGGGTCATGTCTTGGGAGAAGCATGAGAACTTTATTTTACAATGTGAAGATCGAAAAAAGGTAAATTCATATTGGTACAGGAAAAGAAACTTTGATGACCACATCAGTAATCTTTTTTAACTTAACACTTTATTATTGGTTGACTAAATGTGATTTATATAATTAAGGTTATTTTTGAAATTATTTTAAACATATTTAATGTTGTATAATTGGTGTGATTTTTCTGCTTTGGGAAAAAATCGATTCTGTCTCTGAATCAGAGCTTATCATTATTTCTGAATATTAGATAAATACTAAATATAAGACTCAGCAGGCTAAGATGTTTACTACTATACTATAAGACAAATCTTAACTGTTACCTTACACTCACATTTTTTGGATGGTGTGTGAGTGTGAGTGCATGTCCACTGTGGTGCCTAAATGGCCAACCCCTCGTGTCTTGTTCTTCGTTAGGATGTTTCCAATTACCTCCTGTTGCTATGATACCTTTCCCGTCATACGGGATGCTAGGAAACAAAACCCTCAGTGGAGAGGTGCTCAGAAACGCAGCACTCTCAACCAAGCATTTTACCCAATGGATGAATCATCAGCATCCATCTGTGTTATTTCATTCTCAGGAGATGTCATATTGCATGAAAAGTCCACTTAAAGCACCGTTAAGAGTCTAGAACATGTCTTTACACTTTAAAGGTTAGCCATATGAGAAACATTTTGAATTTATTTTACTTCACAATTACTCAATATAACTTTCTGTATGACATTCCACAAGACTCGTTCATCCTGTAGACATGGATTGGTTTAACATTTTTACACTTGTCATGTTGCTTTTTCCTTTTTTTTTTTGACTCAGTGTATTCCTTCCCTTTTAAACAAAAAAACAAGAAAAAGTTGACCAAATGACAAATTACCTTGAAAGATGACCCTTGTTTGTCTGGTTAAATTAGCTAACTTCTTAGCAATATACACAATTAACAGTAAAGCTGGTCATTTAAATGACACAAAAAAAAAAAGAAATTAAAAATTATATATATATATATAAAATCAGCAGTTTTACAATATTATTATATTATATTATATTATATTATATTATTCATTCATTCATTTTCTATACCGCTTAATCCTGTGTTCAGGGTCGCGGGGGACCTGGAGCCTATCCCAGGAGACTTCGGGCACTAGGCGGGGTACACCCTGGACAGGGTGCCAATCCATCGCAGGGCACACACACACACACCCAATTATATTATATTATATTATATTATATTATATTATATTATATGATAAGCAAAATATTATTGAAAATATTATGTGACTACAATAAATGAAAAGCAAGTAACAAAATTCCTAACTTTAAACAATAAGCAAGACAGGAGTAACAATTTTTTTTAACAACTTCAGAGTAGCATAAATTACCCATAGTGTATACTCTAATCACACTATTAACTCCAAACACAACAAAATTTACTCCAAATCCATCAACTCTAAAGACAACGTAAATTCCAAATAACATTAACTCAAAATAAAACATTAACTCCAAGCAAAAAAGTTAACTCTATACACAAAAAAATAACACCAAGCAAAACATCAACTCCAAACACAACATGAACTCAAACCAGAGCATTAAGTCTAAAGATAAAAACACCAAACACAAAATATAACACCTTTAACTAAACAATTTAACCAAACAAGGTAACTGAATGTCATCAACTTGAAACACAATATTAACTCTAAACACAACAACAATAAGCACTGTCGCCTTGCACCTCCAGGGTCTGGGTTCGATTCCCGGCCAGGCTCGATTCCCGTCTCTGTGTGCATGGAGTTTGCATGTTCTCCCCATGCTTAGTGGGTTTCCTCCGGGTACTCCGGTTTCCTCCCACAGTCCAAAGATATGCAGGTTAAGCTAATTGGCGTTCCTAAATTGACCATAGTGTGTGTGAGTGTATGTATGTGTGTGTGCCCTGCGATGGATTGGCACCTTGTCCAGGGTGTACCCCGCCTAGTGCCCGAAGTCTCCTGGGATAGGCTCCAGGTCCCCGCGACCCTAATACAGGATAAAGCGGTATAGAAAATGAATGAATGAACAACAACAATAAATTAAAAGACAACATTAACTCCCAACAACACAATGTAACTAAAACACATCAACTTGAAACACAACATTAACTCCAAACTAAACAATGTATTTTAAACATAATATTAACTCCGAGCTCAACAAACTTAACTCTAAACACATCATTAACTCCAAACACATCAACTCTAAATAAAACATTAACTCTAAACGCAGCAACATTAACTCACCTTACTTTTATCACCTCATACATACACATAATTTATAACGTGTTTAATTGGACAGAAATTTAGCAGAATGTGAGCGAATAAGGTTTCAGAGAAGCATAATGATTAAACAACAGGGTCTATTATACATTTTTTGATTTATTTCAAACCTAAGTATGTTATCTTGCTGGTTACATGGTTAGTGGTAACTACTAGGCGTAGAGCAACCAGTTTTATTAAAACACACGAACCTGATCATCTCCTGAGCTTTCGTTTCTTTTGGACTCGTGACTCATTATGCTAAAATGACAATGTTGTCTTGACAATTGATGCACGAAGAAGAACAATAGTGTCTATAAATAGTATAGCCATAAAACAAAACCCCATTTGATGTGAATATGTGTGTGTGTGTGTGTGTGTGTGTGTGTATGTGTGTATGTGTCTTTATTCATCACTTTGAAGAATAGAACATCTCCTGTATAAATAGTGCACAGTGATTGTTCCTTCTCAACGTTTTTCCAGGCTCACGTCCCAAAGGTGAGAGGGGATGGGTGTTAGGAAGGTGGATGCCGAGGGGATGCGAGAAGAAGAGGAAAAGATCAATATCATTATAAAGTGCTTTAGAGACTTTATAATTTCCCAACAAAGCTGAGAGTTTCCTTTTAAGTTCCTATTAACTTTATTAAGTACACCCTAGGTTGAAATGCATGTCACTTAAGCTGCTGCACTTTTTTTTTTATTATAAATAAACAAATATGTCCACTCTGTCATGCACAAATCCAAAGTAAATACAGTGGTGTGAAAAACTATTTGCCCCCCTCCTGATTTCTTATTCTTTTGCATGTTTGTCACACAAAATGTTTCTGATCATCAAACACATTTAACTATTAGTCAAAGATAACACAAGTAAACACAAAATGGAGTTTTTAAATGAGGGGTTTTATTATTTAGGGAGAAAAAAAATCCAAACCTACATGGCCCTGTGTGAAAAAGTAATTGCCCCCTGAACCTAATAACTGGTTGGGCCACTATTAGCAGCAATAACTGTAATCAAGCATTTGCGATAACTTGCAACGAGTCTTTTACAGCGTTCTGGAGGAATTTTGGCCCACTCATCTTTGCAGAATTGTTGTAATTCAGCTTTATTTGAGGGTTTTCTAGCATGAACCGCCTTTTTAAGGTCATGCCACAACATCTCAATAGGATTCAGGTCAGGACTTTGACTAGGCCACTCCAAAGTCTTCATTTTGTTTTTCTTCAGCCATTCAGAGGTGGATTTGCTGGTGTGTTTTGGGTCATTGTCCTGCTGCAGCACCCAAGATCGCTTCAGCTTGAGTTGACGAACAGATGGCCGGACATTCTCCTTCAGGATTTTTTGGTAGACAGTAGAATTCATGGTTCCATCTATCACAGCAAGCCTTCCAGGTCCTGAAGCAGCAAAACAACCCCAGACCATCACACTACCACCACCATATTTTACTGTTGGTATGATGTTCTTTTTCTGAAATGCTGTGTTACTTTTACGCCAGATGTAACGGGACACGCACCTTCCAAAAAGTTCAACTTTTGTGTCGTCGGTCCACAAGGTATTTTCCCAAAAGTCTTGGCAATCATTGAGATGTTTTTTAGCAAAATTGAGACAAGCCTTAATGTTCTTTTTGCTTAAAAGTGGTTTGCGCCTTGGAAATTTGCCATGCGGGCCGTTTTTGCCCAGTCTCTTTCTTATGGTGGAGTCGTGAACACTGACCTTAATTGAGGCAAGTGAGGCCTGCAGTTCTTTAGATGTTGTCCTGGGGTCTTTTGTGGCCTCTCGGATGAGTTGTTTCTGCGCTCTTGGAGTAATTTTGGTCGGCCGGCCACTCCTGGGAAGGTTCACCACTGTTCCATGTTTTTGCCATTTGTGGATAATGGCTCTCACTGTGGTTCGCTGGAGTCCCAAAGCTTTAGAAATGGCTTTATAACCTTTACCAGACTGATAGATCTCAATTGCTTTTGTTCTCATTTGTTCCTGAATTTCTTTGGATCTTGGCATGATGTCTAGCTTTTGAGGTGCTTTTGGTCTACTCCTCTGTGTCAGGTAGCTCCTATTTAAGTGATTTCTTGATTGAAACAGGTGTGGCAGTAATCAGGCCTGGGGGTGACTACAGAAATTGAACTCAGGTGTGATAAACCACAGTTAAGTTATTTTTTAACAAGGAGGGCAATCACTTTTTCACACAGGGCCATGTAGATTTTAAGGTATTTAATTTAATTTAAAAAAATTTCTCCCTTAATAACGTAAACCTTCATTTAAAAACTGCATTTTGTGTTCAATTATGTTATCTTTGACTAATAGTTAACGGTTTTTGATGAGCAGAAACATTTAAGTGTGACAAACATGCAAAAGAATTAGAAATCAGGAAGGGGGCAAATAGTTTTTCACACCACTGTACACTTTCATTACATAGTGATCATATACTGTACATTTTCAGAAAGATATATTGTCACCTTCTCAATATTGTACTTTTGTTAAGGGGAAAAGTCTGTTGATAATAATAAAATTAATTTAAAAAAAACCTGGCAAAAAAACAACAACTTTTTTCTTCTTTTTTTTTTTTTTGCTAGAGCACATGGCACAACTTGAGTTATCAAAGTGATTCCCTGTTGAAGGTGACTGTGTACTATTAAACACACATATTTAGAACTTGAAATGTTTTTATATGTATTAATAATTTACTACGACTGGGTGGACATGACATCATCAAACTACAAGTACAATATGACCAAACATTCACACACGTATCAGTACAATTATACATGTCTTGAAATGTGTTTTCTCAGTTTATAACATTTTCTTTGACTGGGTGTGTGTGTGATTTTGTCATTTCCCACATGCTAGTATATTTAGGCATTTGGCAGAGCCGTAGTCCAATCCCTTAACCACTCATCCACATGCTGCTCACTTAACTTCATATTGGTTAAATGACAAAATGTAAAAAGTTTTCATATGTTCCTATTGTCCACAACAAATTCTTTAATAAATGTCATTTAGAATTTTTTCATTACAGCAACAACAACAACAACAACAACAACAATAATAATAATAATAATAATAATAATAATACGTGTACCTGAAATTGCTGTCCAACTCCTTCATACTGGTGAAACTGTCTCTTTAGTAAACTGGCTAAAGTATAGTGACATCACAACCGTTTTTTAAACGTTTTAAATAAAGCTGCACCGTCTGTGAATGACAATCCCGACCATAGTGGCTCGGAGCCCACTGCTATCAATCCCGTAAGCATTCAGTCAGTGGAACACCTGATCCCTGAAGAATCGACGAATAGTTTGTCACCAACTTGCGGAAGAGACACATCTGTACACACAATCGTTCACCAACATCCCCCAACAATGCCACATCCTCCGTACAGTCCTGACCTCGCTCTAAGCCATTTCAACATGTTCGGGCCATTAAAGGAGTTCCTGGGAGGCCAGTATTTCAGATGTGAAGCAGGCAGTCCAATCATGGCTCCGACACACTGAGAAAACTTTTTACCTTGATGGTAGCACTAGAGAAACACTGGGATAAGTACATTAGTGTAGCAGGGGCTTTGACTTGATCACCCCTGGTAAATAAAACCAAAAGAAAAAAATTAGGTGGAATGTGTGGCATTAAAGATGACTTGGGGTTTCATAACACGAAAGATTTGAAAGACATATAAAGGGCTGAAATAAAAAGTTTGAAAGTTATTATAAAACTAAATATTATTAAATATTTATATTATTATTATTAAATATTTATTCTTAAAAATATCAAGTTATTTTAAGTTATAAAAATATTAAGTTACAACAAGAGTTCTGTTCATGTAATATTGTTTCTTCTTCACCTCCTGATAGAGCACTGCTTCAAAATAGTCTCAATCAACTGTCATCTTTATCGTCTTTACTACCAGCTTTGAAAGTTTGCGCCCCCGTCGTCATTAAATTAGATCCAGTTCCCCAGTTAAAGTGTAATGACAGAATACAGCACACATGTGCACTTTGTTAAGGCATTGTTAAGGCATGAAAAGTGCAACCAGGCTCAAACCCTTAGGATTTTTTTGAGGTTGTGCATCAAAAGACAGCTCACACACAACCGAAAACAGCAAAATATCGACTTCAAAAGAACTGAAAAAGAACATAAAAAGATATCATAACTGCTATAACGAATACAATGTTGTTGTTTTTTTTGCTTCGGTTACATTGTTCTGAGAAGAATAACGACATGCTGTTGTTGGAAAATAATCTTTAGGAAAGTAACAGCCAATCTACTTCATCACAGCATCATTGATTATTTGTGTAGAACTGATTGACACGCAGGGCTTTATTCCTTACTTACAGTGGATGTACTGTACATACAGTAATCCTGTTAAATTCCCAAGAGGAACCCTAACACTGGGTGACCACTGAAATATATACTGTTACAATGACATTTAACAAGTTTGAACGACTCCATTGATTGATGTTGAATTAACGACCCAAACACAATCTTGCAAATACAACCTCAACTTTTTTTTGGGAGAATTTCTACCAATTAACATCCATTGGCACCACATCCATGGTCGCTTAAAGGGGTAGTTCTGATTTTTTCAAGTCTGTCCTAAATCAAAATTGAATTGACATTTCCACAGGTCTTGTTTGTTATAAGTTCTGCTCACCGGCTGTGAAGTTTGTCACCCAGAACATGAGTACGACAAGTAATTGGGCTCAAATTCCACACCCTTTGTTCAGTGCAAAAATGCCTAATTTTTATTTGCCTAGAACTACAGTAGCTCTACTGCTAACTGGAACTAGCCATACAGATAAATACATCAGACTTTGAATTATAACTCGATTTGGCTCAGTGGGACTGCGGAAGCTTCACTCAGATGAACTTTATAATGCATTTCTGCATGGGACGAGGGTTGTGGAATTTGGCCCCCATTACTTACATTATACTTGCATCCCGGGTGAGAAACTTCACAGTTGGTGCGCAGAGCAGGAACATTCATATCAACCAAGATCTATTATAATGTGCTTATATGCACTTCAATTTTCATTTAAGACCGACTGGAGAAAAAAAAAATGCTTTCTGGTTTTTGCCGTAAAACGTTGAAAATTCTGCACATTTTGGCACATTGGTGGTTTACTGTAGGTGGACTCGACCCCATTGCTGCTCATACATGAAAAGAATAAGGTGGACATGCGGGGAGTGACTGTACTAGTGCCAGATATTCCTCCAGATCTTTTTAATGTGGTCGTAGGTCTCTTGATAGCTTCCCTGAGAAATGTCCTATTCTTGGGAATGTCACTCTGGTGCCCCATTTTCTCCACCTGCTGCTGATGGCCTTCACAGTGTTATATATTACTTCTAACATTTCAGTAATAGTATTTGCACATCGTAAAAATTTTTTACACCTCATATACTGTATTTCATAAATTTGATCCTGTACATGGTTTGTAAGCTGTGCGGACGATCGCTTCGGCGGCTCCAAACCCACATCCGAGCTTTTTTCTTATTTCAAAAGTTAAATACAAACAGAACTGTAAAAAGTGAACAAAACAAAACATTTTGCACCCTTTTATGACAGTGTATTTAATGTACCGCAATATGTCCCCCATCCCTGGCTCTCCCAGCAGGCCTGCTCCTGTGAAACGATTGATCAAATAGCCATGGCCGTACTGTATCAAGAACATTTCCTCACATCCAGCCATCAAAAGCAACACATGGCTCGTTATACCGAATCCGGAGTGGAAAAAACATAACGTAATCGAGCTTTTACTGAAAATCCCAGATAAATCTTACAGGCTTTTATTGTCACTACTAATGGGAGCATTTGCACCAAAAAACAGTGACAAACAGCAACTGTAATTATGATGTTGTGCTCTGATGCCCACAACACCCACACACACACACACAAGCGCACACACACACACACACACACACACACACACATACAAACTGATATATGTAATTTCCACTTCAGTCATGCGCACTCTAGCGATTAATTCTAATACAGAGCAAAAACAATAGATAAGTCATTTCCCATGGGGGAATGAGTCATAATACCCTGACATGTAGTGTAGTCTAGTGTAGCGTAGTCTAGTGTAGTGTTGCGTGTGTGTGTGTTTGGGGACAGTTAAAATGCCTGTACCTTTTTTAGACACAGCTTCGTCTGGTCTGTTCGGGCCAGGACGCCTCAGCATGAGAGAATATACAGAAAAAGAAATATGTTCAGATTGAGGTGATTTATAGTCAGATCTAAAGAAGGTTTAGCTGAAAGGATCAGCTGAGACATTTATACAGTGTAAAATATTTTCTTTTCATTTCACTCTCGAGCTCTGAGGCCAATGTGGCACATGGTGGAAGTTTATACTCAACTTTAACAACTTTCCAAATAAATCATCAAAAGATATGCCATTTGGCTTTTTAAAAATAGATTTTTTTTTTCATTTATTTATTTATTTATTGAGGAATGGTCATACCAAGCTTCCATCTCACTACATTTTTATCCGGAGTGAAGCAAATAGAATAAGAATAAGAAGAATAAGGCAAATATGATTAAATATGAGTATATACTGTAAATCTTAGAGTTTACATGTTGTAAGAGCCATATCGCATTTGTTATGAATTTGTTGTTGTGTTTATTTATTTAGTTTTAATTTATTTTATTCTATTTTACCCTACTCACTAGTTAAGCATTAAGCATTGATTTGTTACTTAAGTGTTCACGTTTGACAATCGTAGGACGTCATTCCACTATTACACGTTTTTGTATGACTATTGCATGAAAGAAGGCTCAGTTCTTGATGCGGAATTGTGGAGACACAAGCTTTTGACCGTAAGCTACAGTAATTTATCGTAAGCTAAAAGATACAGCAAACATATTGTGGTAAATGTGACCTACAGATACAGCGATTGTGTTGCTGTAACTACAGTGGATTTACTCAAGACAACTGTACGAAATGTTGAATCTTTGATGCTGGAAAAATAAACGAGAGACAAAGAAATCATCGGACTTCCGTGTTGTGAGTGAAAATTCTAACTAAAGATACGCGTCAAAACATGTGTAATAATAAGACCGCATGAACACATGTAAAAGATTTAGTAATAGATGTAATAGATCTCATTCATTCATTTTCTATACCGCTTAATCCTGTGTTCAGGGTCGCGGGGGACCTGGAGCCTATCCCAGGAGACTTCGGGCACTAGGCGGGGTACAGGGTGGTACCTGGTGTTACGACCCCCGGTCTAGGGTCAAGGGACGCAACAAAGAAAATAATAAATTTAGGATAAATAAATATTCTTGCAACCAAGATTTTGTGCGTGGTTTTTATTTTAACACACACGCACATACACATACAGGAAGCTCTGGGCTTCAGGATTGAGCCAGGCCAAAACAATAAACAAAACCCCCCCTCTATCTCCTCCCTCAAACTAGCCAAACTACCAAAAAGAAAACTGAAATCAAAATACAAAAACTAAACTAGCTTCCTAACTACTTACAAAAAAAAAACAGGAGAAAACAGGGGACAACAAAAATGGCGCCCAACCCCTACTGCTTCCTTGTAACTATGTACAAACAAAAAAGGAACAAAATATATATATACACAATATTTACAACAAAGAAAACTATATACAAAAGCGGGAGGAACACTTCCATCCACGCTAACACAAACAAACAAAAGAAAATCCAAAAACAACAAAAGGGAAGGAGAGAGGCAAGGCGCGACACACAGGCTCTCTCTCCAACCATACAAACCAAAAACACACACACACACTCAAAACAAAAATAACAAACAAATACACAGTCACACTGTCACACTCCAACGCTCCAACACACAGTCAATCACACAATCCAACAACCTCACAATCCAACAATTCACCAATCAACAGAGCACGGAAGTCACACACAAGGCATAAGTCGCGCGCTTCCTGCTTCCACTTGCGAGCTTAAGAAGGCGTGCAGATCCACAGCCAGCCAATCATGGCACGTTCCATCGGGGCGGGGCTTCCTGCGAAAAGGAGAGCGGGAGAGAGAGAAAGGAGGAAGAGCTCGCGCACGCGCCGTCGCGCATGCGCACGTACCTGCACTACACACACACCTACGTGCACTACACCTCTGCACGTAACACCTGGACAGTACCACCAGGGTACCATCGCAGGGCACACCCACACACACACACTCACTCACACACTACGGGCAATTTGGGAACGCCAATTAGCCTAACCTGCATGTCTTTGGACTGTGGGAGGAAACCGGAGTACCCGGAGGAAACCCACCAAGCACGGGGAGAACATGCAAACTCCATGCACACAGAGACGGGAATCGAGCCTGGCCGGGGAATCGAACCCAGACCCTGGAGGTGCAAGGCGACAGTGCTAACCACTACACCACCGCGCCACCCTGATCACATTAGTCAGGGAACAAACTAGCAGGCAAAAGCAGTCTAGAAAATCTTATTAAACTAGCAAAGTGAGCAAAAAAAAAAAACAAGCTAATGAGTGAAAACAAATTTGTAACCCAGGTTTTATTGCTGGATCATTCACATGTTCAGTATATGTACAGTATGTTTACTATATAGAAATGTAAAAAAATTTAAAATAAATAAATTCCCCATGCTAAGCTAATTGCTAAGCTAGTCCTGCAGAAACAGTCGTTTGCACTAGCAGTGTCATCACCATTCCTTACAACCAGGGCTAGTGATAGGATTCGGGGATTTTCAGGGTTGGCAATCAAATTAGAAATCTCACAGAAGCTTTATTAACAATGACCACAGTTCATCTCTCTCTGTCCAGCCTTATCTTAAGTCATGACTTAATGTTTTCTAGAGAATTATCTTTTCAGGGCTTCAGGTTACATCTGAATCATGTGTCTACACTATATAAGGTACTTTAGACTGTAATTCAGAGATGTTCATCAGGTCATTTAAGGCTTTGTCTTGTATTCCAGGCCTGTACCTAATTAGCTTCTATTCTTGGTTAAGGAAACCATTAGGGATATAAGACTGGATTGACATGTACAGTACATTATGTAGAGTATAAAATTTGAGACTGGCGAAATGCAGTATATAAAAATCATATTTAAATCAGACTATTAGCATGAAACGGGTAGCATGGAAGCCACCAGTGATTGTCCTGTCTATTTTAATAAAAGCTTGGCGCTGCAAAGGTGCTCCAGGTCATATGGTGGTAAATGAATTGTGACATCTTTGCTGTACGGGTTTCTCGAAAGTCTCATTTAATCAGTTTTGCGTTTATTCCTCGAAACGTGAGGAAATTATGAAGTAAAAGAACAGAGATGTGTGATGTCTCAGTTTATCCCCTAAACATTTGAATCTGGAATCAACCCAAAGTAGATTATTTTCCAAATGTTTTATTCCCCTTTTACCACAGCAATTTGCCAACAAGAACAACTTAAATGATAGAATTCTTACATCACAATTTTATCCAGTGATAATTACTTTTAATCTAGTGCAATGTTCATGTCAGAACTTTATTCATTTTTCTCACTTATGCTATAGCAGCTATAAAGAGTATTCTCTCACCAGCCTCTCTTTGAGGTTAATAAGGTTTAAACAAAGTATTTTGTCATGGTGGAGATGTTCTCGTCATGCTTGGTGGGGTTTCTCCAGGTACTCTGGTTTCCTCCCACAATCCAAAGACATGCAGGGTGCCATTTCCAAATTGCCCTGCAATGAATTGGTACCCTGAAATTTTTCCATTTGTGTGTTGCTCACATTTAAAATGTCATCCATCATAAGGTCGCTTAAAATGATAGTATTTTTGTGTACATTATCTTAAAAATGGGAGTAAAATTGTCCAGTAGTTCAGTATTCAAGGAACAGCTGTAATTAATCAGGATGCATTGAATTGCTTGCTGTCCAGCCTTTAATATTAATCCCCATGGAAAATATTGGCACCCCCTGTCATGAAATCCATGTTAACCCTGGTCATCTAAAGCTGTATTATTTAACACAAAAGCCGATATACCAGCAACTGTAAATAAAGGTTTATGGGGTTTTGTGTGTTTGTGTGTAAAATGTGGCCTGTTTTTAACTCTGTAGCCTCATTACCAATGATGAGTAGAAGCAGATCAGGTCTCAGCCACACCAGAGACACAGAAACTAGAGCTTGATGACACTAGAGAGCTCACACTCACAGGGAGCAGGTAAAAGTGTGTGTGTGTGTGTGTGCGTGGGAGAGAGAGAGAGAGAGAGAAAGAGAGAGAGAATCATGGGTTTGTTAATCCTCTTGTCCATTACTTGTTCACTCTTCCCATGCTTAGCTATTTCCCTGAAGGCAAGTATGTGCAAGTGAGAGCAGAAATAAGAGACGCACAGATATTAACATCGTAATTTTTGTACAGATTCTCAGAAGGAGGCTGCTGACACCAGAATTCATCCAGGAAAGGTTTCTTTACTTATTTAATTAATTTATTTATTATTTGGAGTTTTGAAAGAATGTGGAGCCCGAATAAAGGACCATGAGTTTGCCTTAAGACAAACTTGAACTTGATTTTAGTGTGTATACTGTATTATCCCTACGTACTGTACAAATGCCACCCATCCAACCATCTACAATCCCTGAGAAGTTATGAGTTAAGGCCTTGGTCAAGGGCCCAACTTGGTGGTGCTGGGAATTGAATCTGATCAGCAGTCTAATGCTTGACCCACTGAGCTGCACCATACCCAAGTCCACATGCGTTCTTATCATAGACTGTATAAGAACAAGATAAACCCTCTGTGACGGCACCCATAGGTTTTCCGAAGAACGTTTTTTAAGGCTTTAAAGGCCGTGTGTGCTCTGGTCGTCCCCAGCTTGGCAAGAGCTGAACCCCTGATTAAACCACAAATGGGTGCAATGAACAAAGCTTGGCTATTACTGTATTTGGAACAAGCCTACATAACTCAGGTTAGCTATATTTATGCATTTCGTCAATACCCTACATATACCGTGTCAATTCCTACATTTCCTATGGTAAGTTAAAGTACATCAATTACAGTTAGCTGGTTAGATAAAGTGATGGATAGCAGCCAGTTAGCGGTTTGACACCCCAATTAAGTATACATTTATGGTTGAAATGTACTTTTAGCCACAAACACAACATTTTCCAGAAAACTGCGATATTTCCCAAAAACACAACAACATTTCCCAAAAACATTGCAACATTTCAAAAAGCACAACATTTCCATGGCTCTGAGAGGCGGAATTCACAACACAGCAGTTATCACAGACAGTAAAAGTGAACGACTGTTGGTACTGAGGAGAGGTACAATAAATAAACAGGGGGCCTAGAATAGATCCATGAAGAGCACTAGTTTCAGATAACGTGACCTACATGACACTCTTTTTTTCTTTATGATGGATTTCTTTTTATGGAGGACAATCAAATCACACACTCATTCATTGTCTATACCTCTTTTTAATTTATACAGGTCTGGACAGAGTGCTAATCCATTGCAGGGCACACATTCATGCTCTGGACAATTTGGGAATAAACCAGACTGTGGGAGGAAACCAGAGTACCTAGAAGAAACCCACCAAGCATGGGGAGAACATGCAAACCAAGGCGGGATTTGAACCCGGAATCTGGAGGTGCAAAAGGCGACAGTGCTAACCACTAAACCGCCCAGGGCCAAATTAAACCTGTTCTATTTTGTTTACATGATCAAATCCGTGCGCAAGTGAAGCTAAATGTCATCCCACTTGTATTGCTATAAACTTGTCCTGAACATTTTTGTGAAATGTCATGTACCATTATTGAACTTAAAATTTTTCTTTTATTTATTTACAGTACAAATTTTTATTTTTTTATTTTTTTTGGTTTGCCCTTTGGTTGGATACAAAGTTATGGCTAATATGGCTAAAGCTAATAGTCCACATGAACAGTGTGATGCTGTTTAGTCTCTGAGGTGTACAGTAGTGTAGAATAACATAATTAATTATTGGCACAAGCATATGTGTGTGTGTGTGTGTGTGTGTGTGTGTGTGTGTGTGTGTGTGTGTGTGTGTGTGTACTCGTTATTAGCTCCTGGAAAGACTTCAACACTTCTTTGGCTGCTTTTATCAACCTGATCTAAATGGCTTAGTACAACAGTAATGGAAAAACGAAAGCCCTCGCAGACGATTCATAAGTGCTTAAACCTTACATAAACAGTGATTGCGTGATGTAAATACAGCAATAATTCAACATTTCTTTTACTCTATTCAGCATGGTGCACTGGAGTGTTGCTACTAATTTTCCACTATTAGTAGCATGCGTTCCAGTATACTTGGCTGAGAACAGAAGTTTCCAATAAGTGACTCTGTCATGATGGTTTACACAGATTTTTTTTTCTTTGAAAGAATAAGTAAATTATTATCATTATTTTAAAAAATATTGACTAATATTTTAACTATTAAATAATAATGATAATGATATATAAAACGTAGATGACAAAAACCAATGACACTGAGGAAATATAAGATCAAATACTGGGGATTTATTCTGAAAGAATTTATAATTATCACACTGATAATGTAACTGAGCCGTCCTGTAGTGGTTCGATCTGCTGGTTGTTCTAATGACTCAGTGAAGTCATGACGATGGACTCCTGAATTAATGCATCACATCCTCTTGACATCATCACCAGCTCATTAAGATGTTTCCAGATGTTACTGTTGGATCAAAATGGTTTATGCTACTGCTTTTGCTAGATCTCAGATGAATATATACGGGCCCTGAAGAACAAAGCACAGCATTTCCCAAAACATAAAGACATTTGCCAAAACACTACATTTCCCATAACACAACAACATTTGCCAAAAACACAAAATTTTCCAAAACATGTTTCCCGAAAACCCTACAACATTTCCCAAAGCAGAATCTTCTTCTTCTTTGTCTTTCGGCTGTTCCCTTTCAGGGGTCGCCACAGCGAATCATCTGCCTCCATCTCAAATTCAAATTTTATTTGTCACATACACAGTCATACACAGTACAATATGCAGTGAAATGCTTACACGACCGCCACTGACCTTAGAAAGAAAATAAAAGCTTATACGTAAAATAAATATCATTAAAAGGAAATACTAAAGAAATAAATGTAACTAGTAAAATAAACTGTACAAATAAGGGCATAATAAAATATTGCAAAATATAGAAATATAGGGGTGGGGTAGTATATATAGAACTTAAAGTGACAATGGTTGTGCAAATATGCATGAAAGGTGACTAATGAAAGTGTCATGTGCAATTGTCCAGATGTATAAATATTTAGTGCAAGTGTGTATGAATGTGTCCATGATTGTCCAGTCAATGTTGTAAATCTAACCCTATACTCTGCATCTTCTTCTCTCACACCAACTAGCTTCGTGTCCTCTCTCACTGCATCTATAAATCTCCTCTTTGGTCTTCCTCTAGACCTCCTGCCTGACAGTTCCAACCTCAGCATCCTTCTACCGATATATTCCCCATCTCTCCTCTGAACATGTCCAAACCACCTCAATCTGGCCTCTCTGACTTTATCTCCAAAACATCTAACATGGGTTGTCCCTCTGATGAATTCATTCTTGAATTTCCCAAAGCACAATGATATTTTCCAAAGCACAACATTTTATAAAATCCTACATTTGCCAAAACACCATATTTCCCAAAACACATTTTCTGAAACACAATGACATTTTCTGAAACACTACAACATTTCACAAAATACAACAACCTTTCTCCAAACACTATGACATTTCCCAAAACACAAGATTTTCCAAAATACTGACATTTCACAAAATACAAATGACACTGGGTTTCAAGTCCAGAGGTGTCAAGTAACAAAGTACAAATACTTCGTTACCTTACTTAAGTAGAAATTTTGGGTATCTATACTTTACTGGAGTAATTATTTTTCAGCCGACTTTTTACTTCTACTCCTTACATTTTAAAAATAGCCTCGTTACTCTATTTTTATGATCAGAACGCGCAACCCCTCCCCCCGCCCCCGGTCGCATGATAAGAACGAGCACAACACCCCCCCCCCCCCCCCCCCCCGTCGCATGATCAGAAAGCGAGACCTTAATGCTTTTGTCGCCCCTCATGGGTACTTTTACTTTTATACTTTAAGTAGTTTTGAAACCAGTACTTTTAAACTTTTACTTACTGTAAGTAAAAAGCTTGGGTTGATACTTCAACTTCTAAAGAAGTATTGTTGAACCCTAGTATCTATACTTCTACTCAAGTAATGAATGTGAATACTTTTGACACCACTGGACATGTCATTGTGTTTTATATTTATATATGTCAAGATTTGTCACCCTCAGCCAGGTCACCTGCATCCATAGTGTACGTCCGGAGCATGGGGCTGATTTGTGGTGACCTACTGTATGTCCAGGCCAGTTCAACATGATCACAGTGAAGGTTCCATTGTGTAATCATTCAGTAGTTGACTACATCACCATTGGTTACTAGATGGTAGAGGCAAGGGTAAGATAGCAAGAATCATGCTCTCTTTCATATGAGTGCAGCAGGCATCTCTGATCATCATTCACGGAAGTCCTAAGCTGAGTCCTATATCTTTTTGGCATTGCAGAAATGCAATATCCAGATGTTTGATACTGATACTGCCCATGGCGGTAAGAAGAAACGAACTACAGGGGGTGTTGAAAAGAATCCCCCCCCCCCCCCCGCCCTTTAAAATAATCACATTTTGTTGAAGTAAATTTTTTTCTATTTTTAATTTCCTGACATGTTGGTGTTATTACCAAAAAATATGTCTGTCTTCATTTCAGGCTGCAAAGCAACAAAATGTGATTATTTTAATTAGGAGGGTCTTTTAAACACCCATTGAAGAACATTTGTTAAGTTCGTACCTGTAGTTTAAGGATAAGCACCAGGGTTCTAGGTTTCTAGGGAAAGATGACTGTCTGAACGCAAGGGTAAATTCAGCTGAATGAAATGTGAAGCGTACATGTAAGATAAAATCGTTCAGACCAGAAGAACCTCCATCAACATCATAAATAAATAATTCACTATTGGGACAATTGGCACACAGCAGACAAAAAATAATGGAATTATGACGTAAGGGCTCCATGATCACACCTTTGTGTAACATTAAATATTCAGTGCATAACTGGATCCATCTGAGTGTGTGTGTGTGTGTGTGTGTGTGTGTGTGTGTGTGTGTGTATGGAGCAAACAGACAGTGACATAATTGCCTCTCTATATTGTTTGCACATGCTTTATATAGCACAGGTTCTGAAGTGCAGAAACAAGAGGAGAAAAAAAAGCTGTCAAGTGGAAATTCACCAACACTTTGTTCCAGTACAGAATATGACATGACTTCCCCTTCCATCCACGTCAGTGATTTATTTTATTTATTTATTTTTTAAATGTTAACGCAAGTAATTCAAGTCTGCTCAACAAAAATCAAGGTAGTTTTGGCAGTGTGTTAAGCCTATTTGATAAAGTCTATGCAATGCAAATAAACTAAGTAAACAAATGTAACTGCTTCATGAGACACATTTTTTGAAGCTAGAATTAGAAACATATAACTTTATTCCTTACGGTGTCTTCTGGGTGCTCATTTACACTTGATTCCTCCACTTGAACAGATAATGAAATTTAAGATCACATCAGTGGACAGGGAAAGCACATAGTGATCATCTTACACAGTTATGATTTATGTCTTTGTTATCATTTTGATGAGAGGAAGCGCACATTTCTTCCTTCACTTTGAAACCAAACACCAGGAGATCCAGACAGCTGAAGTAATCCGGGGCAAAAAGCAAAGCTATGGATCTTATTTTTATTATTGAATTATGAAAAGAGAAAAAGTGATATGAATTCGATTGTGTTGAAGTGATGTTAAAAAAAAGCAACAAGTCCTTTGCCTCATTGGGATATCTATCCAAAGTAAGATCACTTGTACTATTTATTAATTGTTATATAGTGTTTTTGGAAGAACCCACAAAATCATGAACCCTACAGAGGCTTAAATTGTGGTTAGTTATAAGTGTAATTACTGTGTAAGCTAGTTCTGGGCCATACTGTACTTGGCATCACAGATCAATATGTTAAAACACCAACCAGTACTTAACGATACTACTGCAATAACCTAAACAACAATTCTATGTTGTTCCTGCAGAAAGTATGGGTGCAATGATCCATCACTTTTCCAGTGTAAAATGGGGGAAACCACTAATTCTTAGCTCACACATTTCGCAAGACATGTGCAGCAAGCGCTACAGTCTGTACTGTAAGTGGAGAAGGTGTGGTTTGGTCCAGCTGCTATAGCAACATCCCTGTCTGCGTGGCTGACTCACACACAAAGAAAGTACCATGATTTCTAATATTTCCATTAATGAGAAGGTCACTGTGCTGTTTCTGTGCGGTTTATCTCAGGGATTGTTACAGTAGTAATACAGCTTTTATTGTTTTTGATTGTTTGAGAGAGGATGCATCGCGTGAAGTTTAGGGGGTGTAATCCAAAAAAATGATCCCAGAAATTATTTTATAACATTCTTATTTCTGGAAGATTTTTGGAACAAAAAGAAGAACTGAGAAGTCAATGCCTTGGTATGAGAAAATGTCAGGTCTCAAAACAAACATCCAAAATCCAAAATTTTTATTCACTCCTGAATGGTTTGACTGATCTTCTTTATTTTCTTTTAGAGAAGCCGTAGCATTTTGATATAAAGTCTGTGCAAAATTTAGGGATATTTTTTGTGAAAGTAATGGAATAGATTCATTATCTCTACACTTCAAATCACCTTGTATTTTTACAGTTTTTGAACTAGAATTTATTTATTTATTTACTTTAGAAAGTAGCTATTTTGGAGTTGTTTGATGTGATAAGTTTCCCAATCGGACCAGAAATACTTGAGCTAGACCTGTGGGAGCAAAGTGGTTCAGTACAGGTGACAAATAAATCCTCATAACTCAAAAGCGGGGCTTTTTTTTCTTTTTTGCATAGCATTTAGGAAAACCGGCTAAATGTTTCGATATAAGCTTTGTGGGGGTGTGTGCAAAATTAAGGAAAACATTCCTGTCTAATCAGAAAGAAATCAGAAAACAGGCATTTTGGGAAAATCTTCAGTCCATTTCCTTAGTAAAGTAACTACTACTACTACTACTAACTACTCAGTGCTCCTCGTCGGTGTGTGTGGTGTAGTGGTTAGCACTGTCGCATTGTACCTCCAGGGTCCAGGCTCGATTCCTGTCTCTGTGTGCATGGAGTTTGCATGTTCTCCCCGTGCTTGGTGGGTTTCCTCCAGGTACTCCGGTTTCCTCCCACAGTCCAAAGATATGCAGATTAAGCTAATTGCCGTTCCCAAATTGCCCGTAGTGTGTGAATGTGTGTGTGCGATGGATTGGCATCCTGTCCAGGATGTACCCTGCCTTGTGCCCTAAGCCTCCTGGGATTATTATTATTATTATAACTTAAAATATAGATAATATATAGATAATATATATAATAATATAGTATAATATATAATAATATATTATATATTTCTATATATAATAATATAGAAAGATGTATTAAATAATATATTAATATAATAATATTAATAATATAGAACAATGGCTGGAAAGGGAATGATTGTTATAATATACTGTAAGTGAATATAAGAATTAATTTCTACTAGAGTTGAAGACGAAACATAATAAATAATAATGATAAAAAAATCTATAAATGCAAAATTGTTAGTGCTGGCAAATTCCAATGCTATGAGATAAATGATAAATGAAACACTCCAGGACTTTGGGAAAATAATCAACTTTGAGGTGGAAATAGTGGCATCATCCCATGAAGTTACTTATTTTCCCCAAACTGCACAACACTGAGTGTTTTATGCTTAAAATAACCCATGACTTGAAGCTGAAAAGGGCCGATCCAGAGTGAAGTTAGATGTTAGTAGTAAGGAACAGGTCTGTTCACACAGTAGCATAAGAGCATCTTTGCCATGGTGTGACTGGATGAAGATGAGTGTTGAGCTGATGAGATGAGCAGAGAATTGGACTTTTCCAGCATATTGTAAATAAGCACAAGTGTAACCTACTGTAGGTGTAAGTGATTAAGAGCAGTGAACTGACTTAATGCAAGTGGTTAAGGAAGAAAGTGTGGCGTAAATAAGCATAAGTGCATAGTAGTCATAGTGCGACGTGATGAATGGAACTCAGCAGTAAGTGATAATGCTGGCTTATAACCTCGTGATGTTCCTTCATGCAACTTCCTTATAGACATCACTCCACTGGTTCATCAAATTGATAACATGTCCTTCGCTGAGATTTAAGCATGCCCGTGAGATCTTACGGTAAGTTCTAGTGTTTAGGCTCTCTGGTGGGCCAAACAGCTCAGAGTCTTTCTCATTCCTTCTTTGAAGCTCTTTAGATCTTTTCACAGTAATTACCTGTTGAGTCCAGTGTTGATAGGCTTAGTCTTCAAGCTTGTCTTTATAACTCTGATTTGAGATTCTTTCCTTTTAGAAAGAAGATGTCCTGGTGCTGTTTGGCGCTCAGTTAGACCGGACGGGAACTCTTTCCTGAGGACAAGCTGTGACACTGGTGGCTGTCTCAGAGTGTTATATTAATGATGACCTTTTCATAATTTTTTTCTAGGCCTGGTGACGGGTGGCTCCTTAATCGAGACATTGCTAGTGGACATTGACCTTTCTACCCTATGCTGGAGATGAGCTTGAAGTGATGGATGAAAATGATAGCAGTGGGTACATTGCATATGTATGACTGTGGAGTAGTGGGTAGCTCATTTTGGCCTACTGATCAGGAGGTTCTAGGTTTAAGCCCCAGCACCTTAAAGCTGCTATTGTTGCCTGTAAGCAACACTCTGTAAGATAAAAGTAGGCCGTATGTCCATGAATGACCCAGATGAGGTGAACATTCAGCGAGTAGAATGCCTGATCCTTGAAACTTAGTTTCTGTGCCTATGCACTCTGACTCTAATTTGAGTGTTCCAAATGAAATGGGGAAAAAATAATCTGAAAAAAGGATTTTGGTCTCAGTAACAGTCAAATTCTTTTTCTCCTTAGCCCAGGTATGACTCTTCTGACTGTCTCTGGTCCAGGAGTTGTTTGAACCTAGGAATGCAACAGTTGTAGCCCATTTGTAGGTGGTGGCTCTTGATGCACTGACTCCAGTCTCACTCCACTCCTTATGAAGCTCTCTCAAGTTTTTATTTTTTCTTGACAAACTTCTTTAGGCTGCGCTCATTCCTGTTGCTTGTTCCTGTTGCATGACTTTCCATGCATATGCTTCAATACAGTACAGCACTCTGTGAACAGCTAGCCCTGGCTGTTCACAGAGTGTTGTATTGAAGCATATGCATGGAAAGTCATGACCTTCAGTGATGACCTTCTGTGTCTTACGCTCCTTTTCAAGGGGGTTGATGTGCGTACCAAACTAGACCAAGAGATACACAGTATTCTAAATACTGATACACCAATATACTAAAATATACTTTTAGAAAAAACAAACCTACAGTATTAATACAAAAATTTAGATAATGTTAAAAAAAGATTTTAAAACGTTTATGACCTCATGAGGTCACCAAGTACAGGGGGTGGGGCTTATAATTTTCAGGCTCCCAATACCCTTTGCTTTTATTTGTTCATCTGAAACAAACCTTCCCATCTACTCGACACTAGTGAGACATCATACCATGTTAATATATTTGACTTGTTAACTCTATAAATGTGAATTTTTAAGTTTCAAGTCTCCACAAAGCTATTTTAATATGACCAAAATCTTCCTTTATAATCTGCCCATCTCATTATACAGTGGTGTGAAAAACTATTTGCCCCCCTCCTGATTTCTTATTCTTTTGCATGTTTGTCACACAAAATGTTTCTGATCATCAAACACATTTAACTATTAGTCAAAGATAACACAAGTAAACACAAAATGCAGTTTTTAAATGAGCGGTTTTATTATTTAGGGAGAACAAAAATCCAAACCTACATGGCCCTGTGTGAAAAAGTAATCGCCACCTGAACCTAATAACTGGTTGGGCCACCCTTAGCAGCAATAACTGCAATCAAGCGTTTGCGATAACTTGCAACGAGTCTTTTACAGCGCTCTGGAGGAATTTTGGCCCACTCATCTTTGCAGAATTGTTGTAACTCAGCTTTATTTGAGGGTTTTCTAGCATGAACCGCCGTTTTAAGGTCATGCCACAACATCTCAATAGGATTCAGGTCAGGACTTTGACTAGGCCACTCCAAAGTCTTCTTTTTGTTTTTCTTCAGCCATTCAGAGGTGGATTTGCTGGTGTGTTTTGGGTCATTGTCCTGCTGCAGCACCCAAGATCGCTTCAGCTTGAGTTGACGAACAGATGGCGGGACATTCTCCTTCAGGATTTTTTGGTAGACAGTAGAATTCATGGTTCCATCTATCACAGCAAGCCTTCCAGGTCCTGAAGCAGCAAAACAACCCCAGACCATCACACTACCACCACCATATTTTACTGTTGGTATGATGTTCTTTTTCTGAAATGCTGTGTTACTTTTACGCCAGATGTAACGGGACACGCACCTTCCAAAAAGTTCAACTTTTGTCTCGTCGGTCCACAAGGTATTTTCCCAAAAGTCTTGGCAATCATTGAGATGTTTTTTAGCAAAATCGAGACGAGCCTTAATGTTCTTTTTGCTTAAAAGTGGTTTGCGCCTTGGAAATCTGCCATGCAGGCCGTTTTTGCCCAGTCTCTTTCTTATGGTGGAGTCGTGAACACTGACCTTAATTGAGGCAAGTGAGGCCTGCAGTTCTTTAGATGTTGTCCTGGGGTCTTTTGTGGCCTCTCGGATGAGTTGTCTCTGCGCTCTTGGGGTAATTTTGGTCGGCCGGCCACTCCTGGGAAGGTTCACCACTGTTCCATGTTTTTGCCATTTGTGGATAATGGCTCTCACTGTGGTTCGCTGGAGTCCCAAAGCTTTAGAAATGGCTTTATAACCTTTACCAGACTGATAGATCTCAATTACTTTTGTTTTCATTTGTTCCTGAATTTCTTTGGATCTTGGCATGATGTCTAGCTTTTGAGGTGCTTTTGGTCTACTTCTCTGTGTCAGGTAGCTCCTATTTAAGTGATTTCTTGATTGAAACAGGTGTGGCAGTAATCAGGCCTGGGGGTGGCTACAGAAATTGAACTCAGGTGTGATAAACCATAGTTAAGTTATTTTTTTAACAAGGGGGGCAATCACTTTTTCACACAGGGCCATGTAGATTTTGAGTTTTTTTTCTCCCTTAATAACGTAAACCTTCATTTAAAAACTGCATTTTGTGTTCAATTATGTTATCTTTGACTAATAGTTAACGGTTTTTGATGAGCAGAAACATTTAAGTGTGACAAACATGCAAAAGAATAAGAACTCAGGAAGGGGGCAAATAGTTTTTCACACCACTGTATATGCATAATTTGAATGTCGAAATGTGCCTTTGTTCTTTGTATCATGATAAAATGTCTGACATGTCCATTCCTGCGAATTTACAAAAGTGCGGAATTTACTCAGACAACTGAAAAAGCAATCGAGATGAGGGTCTGCCGAATGGTGTAACCCCTGGTGAGCTTCCATTACAAAGAACTGATATCTCAATGGGGAGGTAATTGAAGAAGCTGAAATGAATCACACTGTACCTCAGTGTGATTAGTGGATCCTTTTGAGAGCCCTCACCGTGTTCTTTCCCAACAGGATACGAAGATATAAATAATAAAACTGTGTATGTCCTACTGCGAGGGGAATTAATGACGAGCTCAAAGACATGTCACGTTTATCATAACCTTCTCTGTAAGGAACTGGGACTGAAAGTAAGAATATTTTTTAAAAGTTTACGCTTTCACCAATTTAACGTTTCTGACCTCCTTTCATAGGCTTAAAATTCTCAAGACCTTCTACACTCAAGATTATTAATCTCTATAAGAGAATTTAGTAGAAATTATAGACCTTTAAAAATCTTAAATAAAAAAAAAACATAATCCTATATATTGAACATCAGATTCAACATGTGAAGGGAAGGATAACATAATGACGCAAGTCTAGTGAAGGGCAGATCCACTAGGAAAAGCACCGCGCTGTTCAGAACCGGTGATCCACAGGTGGCTATGAGTTCTGAACTGGCGAATCTGTGGTCACCCTCACACACGGTTACAAGGCGACATGAGGGCAATCAGCAGTGAAGCGCCACACCGGCCATGCATCTACAGTATTTAAGCCCCCGATCATTCGGTAGCACCAGGTAGAGAGCGAAGAGGGTTACAGGCAAAGACAGGTAAAGGCAAAAGTGATGACAAAGACAAAGAAGAGTCAACAAAAACAGCCTGTGTCTAAGAAACAGAAAGCAGCATTCGATGCAATAAGTATGCTCTTAGGTAAAATTCAAAGATAAACAAAAGAGAGAGAACTGAAAAGAAAATACGTGAAAAGACACAAAAGAAAAATCTATAAGGCCAGTAAAGGGATAACTGTCTTGAGGAGACGAGAGACTTGTTATGTCAGTTTCCAAAGCACTGCCCTGTCTCGAGGAGACAGAGGAGTTTTTTTCCCCCAGTTTTAATTCAGTTCCCTTTTGAGTTCTAATTAATAAACCCCTGGTATCTCCGAACGGAAAGGCCTTCCTGACACTACAGTACTCTCGCACACTCACATTTCATTGACCCTCTCTAAAACCCTGCAACAGGGCTCTTACATTTATTATTACATCTTGTGACGAGGTAGTCAAACCGACACCACGTAAAGTAACTTTGGATTTGACCTTTTATTTTATTATCAATACTTAGAATGTCTTTTTAAAATGTATTCTATAAGATTTTTGGAATGTGTAGAACCACGCGACAGGAACATATTCCATGTCAGACTGCATAACCTTTACATAGCCTCCCCATTCAAAATGAGATAACTCAGATTTTTTTTAGATTATTGATAAGTATTCATTCATTCATTTTCTATACCGCTTAATTCTGTGTTCAGGGTCGCGGGGGACCTGGAGCCTATCCCAGGAGACTTCGGGCACTAGGCGGTCTACACCCTGGACAGGGTGCCAATCCATCGCAGGGCACACACACATACTGTACACACACTCACACACCCAATCACACACTACGGGCAATTTAGGAACGCCAATTAGCCTAACCTGCATATCTTTGGACTGTGGGAGGAAACCGGAGTACCCGGAGGAAACCCACCAAGCACGGGGAGAACATACAAACTCCATGCACACAGAGACGGGAATCGAGCCTGGACGGGGAATCGAACCCAGACCCTGGAGGTGCAAGGCGACAGTGCTAACCACTACACCACCGCGCCGCCTATTGATAAGTATATTGATAAGTATATTGATAAGTATATTGATAAGTATTGCACACTAATGGATTACAATGATATTAAAAAGCACACATGCCAAAATATTTCATCAAAATTGTTTTGGTTATATGACAGTATGAATTTTGTGTGATTTTCCAAAAAGATATACAGTAAATCCACCTGTTACAGATTAAATCAGTCACAGCTGCGTTTGTGGTTATGTACAGTATGTAAAATATAGCAAACTTATGCTTTGAAAGTGATTTTGTAGCATGTCAAACAGAAAGTAGTGGCAGCAAATTAAATCAAGGAGTGATTTGTTTTGTTTCCCCAAACGTTTAACGTTTCTAAAGTTTCAAATTAAACATTTTGCTAAATTCTACCTTGTGTGTCAGAGAATAATAATTTGTCAAAATTAGTTAAAGTCCAAAAATGGCTTTTATCTTATCTTCATATTAAGCTTTTTATATGGGTTATATTTTTATCATTAAAAGGGATAGAACATAATTAACAGGGATAGGGGACAGTCTTCAATTCTTACCGGTACTATGTGCAAAAGGTGAGGAAAATAGATAAAAGAGGTGACGGAATGTCCTGAGAAACTTTCAAGATTTACTTTATATTGTTACTTTTTCTGCTTTAGAATATCAGCTCGGTTAATGTCCAGGTTCTGAGGTTGAATCCCAAATAGCATTAAATGTAAATCAAGTAGGATGTAGGACGTGCAGTCACAAATAGTGCTGTTGATTAGGAGTTAGAGAGGGATTTAGGATTCAAACTAGCTTCTTGTGTTAGAAATTTGTTAGCATTGCAGCTCTCTTTAGCTGTGAACAGAACAACACACGGTATAGAAGCAATTAGGAACGAAGCAATTACTAAGGAGACAAACTGGTGTTTAAGATGACAACATTATTAGAAGTGTTTTTCTTGCTGAAAGTGTTGCTGCGACTGGGTTTTGGCAGGCAGTTACTCTCTCCTCAGTACTGTGACTCATACAGACCTATGTTCACCCAAGTGGTGACTGACAGTTAATGAATTAACGATTTTTAGAAGGCCTGGGACACCGGGTGATATGTACAGTATAATTAAATGACCTAGTGCTGTTATGCTCTACATCATCACTTGTGGAATGACTCTCATCCAATCAGAACTAACTGCTTTGTAATATTCCTTATACTATAAATAAGGAATTATATTAAATAAAATATGGCAACATGAAGACATGAATATTATTATAGCCAAATGCAATATTAATGTATTTTTGTATCCTTAAAGCTGATTAAGCATCAATACGGAAGTTAAAGATGTAAGTCTATCTCCATCGTAATGATCTGAGGAGTGACCTTTCTCCTCTGTAATTAAGTCCCCCTCTCATCTGCTTCTGCCCATTAGATCTCAGTCAAGCAGTCAGAGAACAAATTATAGCCTTTTTACCCTTTCTTTCTTTCTTTCTACCTCTTCCATTATTCCTTCTTTCCTTGTTCCATTCCTTCCCAAGTCATTGTGTCTTTATTATATTAAAAATTTGCATCCTTGACTCACAAGAATGTTAAAATGCAACAGAGGGAGAATAAAAGAGTGTGAGAACAAAAGAGAACAGATTTTGGTGAATCACACAGATGGTAGCCATGATGTCATGGTGACGTCGCGGTGGATGTGATCTGCTCTCATAGGACATAGTTACTGACTCAACATTAATGTAACATTATCATCCAGTCTAATGATTAACATCACTAGTGTCATTTCCTACTTCCTCCACTCCTGAACTGGTTAGTCATCTTCTTCAGAAAAAAAAGTTAAGAATTTTTTTTTTTTAATATGTACCTGATATTTAGTTAGAAACAAACACTGCAGGTTATACAGCCTGTTAGTCAGCATCAGTTAGACAGATGTTTTTACATTTAAGCATTTGGCAGACACCCTTATCCAGAGCAACTTGCATTTTTTATCTCATTATACATCTGAGGAGTTGAAAGCCTCACTCAAGGGCCCAACAGTAGCAACTTGGTGGTCATGGGCTTTGAACCTGGGACCTTCTAGACCCTAGTCCAATGCCTTAACCACTGAGGTACCCCTGACACCTATTTTATAAATGGTGATATAAATTAAGCTTTAGTCAGTTTGACAGAATTCATTCATTTTTTGCTATTGGGTTTTTATCATTGGTCACCACATCAGATCATTTGCTCCGCATGATGTGGTAATGGTTTGACGCCAGGAGCCCTACCTTTTTCAATTTTATTTGTATAGCGCTTTTAACAATTGTCATTGTCTCAAAGCAGTTTTACACAATCAAAGAATTATTTAAGTTTGTATGGAATGTGAATGTGTATGAATCAAAATGGTCAGATAGTCCCTGGTGAGCAAGCCGTAATAGGCTATGGTAATAGGAAGAAACCTTGAGAGGAACCAGACTCAACAGGGAACCCATCCTCATCTGGGTGAAACAGATAGCAGGAAATGATCTGCATTTATACAGTGTGTTAGGTGGCAGGCAGTTGAGCTATAATAGTTGATGTTAATTGATGTTAATATGGAGTCCAGTTAGGTATTGGAGACTCAGGTAGACTTGTAGGAAGTTCCAGTCCTGAACTATCCAACTGTCAAGTCCCCAGAGAAACACCAGTCGAGGCCAGAACCGTCTTCTAGGTAGAGAGGATCATCTCCAGACACCAGACGCATCCCAAAGAGACACACAGGGCTACTTGTTGCAATCCTATCACTTCCGAACTGGGCTTGGCACCAGCACTGCATGCAGTAAATGGGGTAGGTTTAAGGGTCTTTCCCAAGGACCTTACAGTGGTTACCCAACAATACCGGTGCTCGGGCCCCAGATTTGCAACCCAGAGCCACAACCTCCTGAGCCACCACTGCCCCAATTTTCTTTTTCACTTAATGAACTAAAATATATATAGATTGAAATGTATTGGGCGGCGCGGTGGTGTAGTGGTTAGCACTGTCGCCTTGCACCTCCAGGGTCTGGGTTCGATTCCCCGGCCAGGCTCGATTCCCGTCTCTGTGTGCATGGAGTTTGTATGTTCTCCCCGTGCTTAGTGGGTTTCCTCCGGGTACTCCGGTTTCCTCCCACAGTCCAAAGATATGCAGGTTAGGCTAATTGGCGTTCCTAAATTGCCCGTAGTGTGTGATTGGGTGTGTGAGTGTGTGTATGTGTGTGTGCCCTGCGATGGATTGGCACCCTGTCCAGGGTGTACCCCGCCTAGTGCCCGAAGTCTCCTGGGATAGGCTCCAGGTCCCCCGCGACCCTGAACACAGGATTAAGCGGTATAGAAAATGAATGAATTAAATGTATTGCTTTTGTTATAGAAAACTTATCAGCAACTTCTGATAAAATTAGGTTTATTCATTTAAATGCGCTCTGATTTTAATATGCAAACAAACCAGCAGACAAGATTGTGGACTGAAATGCAGAAATATAGAGTCAGGCATTCTGGAGAAGCTGTGGAGTAGGGCAGAGAAGGCGTACAATGTTGAGATAATTTCAGCAACATTATTCCAGCAAATTACAGTTTTTACCCATTGCTTGAACACTATAGACACATCCTTAAACCAAAGTAACGTAACTTGAAGTTGTTGTTACTATACCTTAAACAAAGTGTAACCATACCTTAAACAAAAGTGCTGCTTAGCACTTTAGTTGCAATTCTGCAACACACTCACTCCTGCACACTACACACTATTTCATACATAAGACACTTTATTCAAAAATGAAATCTCAGGGTACCATTGGGAAACCATTGGGTTATCTATTCAAAATACAAAACACTTTGGGCAGTTGAAAATACTTAGACACACACCTGAAAATACTTACTTACAAAATGGAACACCAATCAGCACGCTACAAAAATACCTTACTTAAGCCATTTTGAGAACTTTGCAAGCATGGAAGCAGGGAGAGCTAGTGCTAGAGGAAGAGGAAGAGGTAGAGGAAGACAGAGAGAGAGGAGGAGGAAATGGTCAAAGAGGCCATGCAAGGACCATTATTTCTGATGACATAAGAGCAACTTTGGTGGACCATGTCATAAACCATGGCCTGACTATGAGGGAAGCTGGGCAGAGAGTCCACCCTAATCTAAGCCGTTTCACACTTTCATCCATAATAAGGACATTCCGACTGGAAAACAGGTATGTCTTCAACTCTCTACTCTACTCAGACTGTATCTAGAGTATTTACAATACCGTACCATATCACATTGCCGTATCACATGTGCTGTATTTCAGGGTGACTAATGCTCCTTTTTGAACAAAAGTAGTAGTTTTGTGAAACATACGATGATGACGTGTTGAGATGTTTCAGTACTATGTATGGTAAACACAGTAAAGTACAGTATATACAGTACTGTAAAAAAGAAGCAAACCAATAACAATTTGTGGTTGCATTTTTCTACAGAATGGCTAGGAGACCTACTGGGGGTGGATGCCAGCGCCTGTTCACACAACAGCAGGAACTTGCCATTATTAAACCTAGTGAGAGCAAACAATGCAATCCGTCTCCACCAGCTACAGCAACAAATACTTAAAGATAGGCAGGTATTCAACAACATAAATCGAGTAAGCATTACCACTATCAGACACGTCCTGGTAAAGCTACTGTACACAGGTACCTGTGTGGTGGGGTGGGGCGGTTCTGTATGTGTAGTAGTGTAGTTGTGTGTTTTGAGTAATGCCATCCACAATATGTATTCTTTTGTTGCAGAGAATCTTGGACATGGATGGAGCTGCTCAGCCTCATGAATTTATTTAAATTGATGAGGCTGGATTCAACCTTAGCAAAAGTAGATGACGGGGACGGAATATACTTGGCTAAAGGGCGATGGTGCACGTCCCGGGGCAGCATGGGGGAAATATCACATCGTGTGCCGCCATAAGCCTCCGAGGGCTCCTGCACCATCATTCCAAACTGGGTCCATATAATGCGCAACACATAATCACATTTCTAGGTGCACTTCATGATGCAGTTGTACAGGACAGACCAGAGCAGCCCAGGTTTGTTGTTGTCTGGGATAATGTCAGTTTCCATCGGCTGCTATCGTCCGGAACTGGTTCACCAACCATGATCAATTTGAAGTTGTGTATTTGCCCCCTTACTCGCCATTTCTCAACCCTATAGAAGAGTTTTTTTCCGCTTGGAGATGGCGCGTATATAACCGCCAACCACATGCCCGCATGCCTCTTCTGCAGGCAATGGAACAGGCCTGCGGAGACATTGAGGTAAGGTCAATCCATGGATGGATTCGGCACACAAGGGGATATTTTCCCAGATGCTTAGAGAAAGAGAAGACATTGCTTGTGATGTTGATGAGATCCTGTGGCCAGACCCCAAAAGACAGTAGACAAAAGACTGTTTACAGTAGTGTATTATTTGTTTTATTGTTGCTTTAACTGAATTTACTGTACTGTAAAGTACATGACTGTAATGTACAGTATTTAATATTTCATTTTTTGGGTGTTGTGAAAACGTGCCTTCTGTGGAACTGAATAAAAACAGTGCAAACAAAAGCCTGCCGTGTTTTATATAAAGTAGACTAGTGTGTTGCTGCTGATTTGTAAGTGGGTTTCATTTTGTCATTAGAGTGACATTTTGACAAAGGATTGTTAGGTTTTGATAGCAGAGTTTCAATTTGACATAGATGTGAATGGTTTATTTCCCAGTGTTGTGTCTTATTTGCTTGTGTGTAGAGTTTTGACATGATGAGCCAAGTTTTGCAAAACGTGTTCAAGCAACGGGCAAAAACTGTAAAATCGTTAAATTGTTGTTACAAAAAATAACACAAGATGTACTCTGTTCATCCACAACATTATTACTACCCTCTTCATATTGAGTAGGTCCCCCTTTCTCAACAAAACATTGACACAGAACACTGTGTGTTCTGACTAGATCAGAGAACTCTTGTAGGGTGTTCCCAGTCTGCAGTGGACAAGACCTAATAAAAAGTGGTCCGATGAATTAAAAACAAGGGACCGGAGGTTCATGGGTGGCCCAGACTCACTGATGCATTTAGGGGGCGAAGGCTTGCCCATGTAGTCTTTTCCAATAGAAGCGCTACTGTAGCTTTAATTGCTGTTAATGCTGGTCCCAGTAGAAAGCAGTCATAATATACTGTACAATGCATGGCTGTTTTGGTGGCATAAAAGGGGGACCTACTCAATATTAGGTGGGTGGTCATAATTTTATGGCTGATCAGTGCATACAATCTTTGTATCAAACATCTTTGAAACTAATAAACTCTGTTACAGTAAATGAAGAAGAAGCCATCTTGAATAGGTCATAAATTTTTTTTTGTTTATCTAAATGTGCTCGTCTGTAGCTTAGCAGGCTAAACTAATTAACAGTAATATTAATTAGCGATGGCTTAGTGATTAAACCTTTGGAGTCAAACCTCAGGCTCTTACGACCTCACCTCATGTTCTTTCCCCTCACAGTCTTGGCTACATGCATGCTTAGATTTCATTCAGCTTGACTTAGAAAGCCACATCTGCAAACGCCTACATGTAATGTGAGAGACGAGATCAGATGTGGGATTATTCTGATGTGTTAGGTTTCTCTTGGGTCTGGCAACTTACCGGATTTAGTCTAAATTGGAGTAATTGGGAAGCAAACTTTCCATTCATTCCTGCATGTAGAGTTGTTTACAATTCAAGTCACAAAAGGACTGCAGGTTTTACTTTCAAGGGCAGCACCGGATATGTGTGTGTGTGGTGTGTGTGTGTGTGTGTGTGTGTGTGTGTGTGTGTGTGTGTGTGTGTGTGTGAGAAAATACAAATGTCATCATGATGGTGTAAATAAGTGATAATTTGGTGCATTTTGCATCTTTTATGCAAATAGCTCAAATATCTTCTTGACCTAGATAAAAACAAGGTTCAAGGTTATGGCTAATTATAGTTACTGAGGTAACCCGGTCGAGGTTACTGAGTTTAAACTCTGGGTTACTGAGTTTAAAGTTTGGTTTGCTGAGTTTGAGGTTTGGGTTACTGAGGATAAGGTTTGTATTACTGATGTTAAAATTTGGGTTACTGGGTTTAACGTTTGTGTTTGTGAATTTGAGGTTTGGATTATGAGGTTAAATGGGTTATTAAGCTTCAAGTTTGAATTGCTGAGGATAAAGTTTGGGTTACTGAGGGTAAAATTTGAGTTAATAAGTTTTTAAGTTTGGGTTTCTGAATTTAAAGTTTGGATTACTGAGTTTGCGGTTTGGATTACTGAGTTTGAGGTTTACTGTACGTTACAGAGGATAAAGTTTGGGTTTCTGAGTTTGCGATTTGGGTTACTGAGTTTGAGGTTTAGGTTACTGAGTTTGCGGTTTGGGTTACTGAGTTTGAGGTTTAGGTTACTGAGTTTGCGGTTTGGGTTACTGAGTTTGAGGTTTAGGTTACTGAGTTTGCGGTTTGGGTTACTGAGTTTGAGGTTTAGGTTACTGAGTTTGCGGTTTGGGTTACTGAGTTTGAGGTTTAGGTTACGGAGTTTGAGGTTTAGGTTTCTTGAGTTTGAGGTTTAGGTTACGGAGTTTGAGGTTTATGTAACTGAATTTGAGTTTATTAAGGTTAAGTTGTGGATTATTTAGTTTGAGGTTACTGGGGTTAGGGTTTTGGTTACTGGAGATAAAGTTTGGGTTGCTGAGGTTAAAGTTTAGGTTACTGGGCTTCAAAATTATGTAGGTTGGTGTTTGGCTTACTGAATTTCAGGTTACCATGGCTAGTTTTTACTAAGGTTGAGGTTTATTGAGGAAACAGTTTGAGTTACGGGTTAAAGTTACTGCATTTAAAGTTACTGAGATTAAACTCAGGTTAGTGAGTTTACTAGGTTATTGAGATCAAGGTAACTATAATACTTTAATACTTATAAGATATTGAGTTTTGAGCTACTAAGGTTAAACTTATATTTGTAAGGGGTACAAATATAATCAAACTAGTGTAAGTACCCGTTGTTGATGGGAAAAGAAATAGTTTTGCAGAAATAGTTAAAAGGTTGAAGCTAAAATAAGCTGATCAGCTTTAATGTAATCAGTGATAATATTATTTCAGGTTTAAACCCACATACATTTCTATCTGTCTTTAAAAAAAAAGATCAGCAAAATAATAAAATGACTTCAGTGAAATAAAATTTACTTATACCACTTCAGCACTGAAAAAAAAAATGAAGTAAAATATTACATTTAGCTTTTCTAAATAATATCTATTGGAGCACGTGTTTGTTTACAATGATCATGTAGCTTATCAATAGTGTATTTAAAAGTACATAACTGCTCATAACATCGCTTCTGCTCAACATTTTGCTCTCACTTATGGTGCAGGTTAAACTTCAGATATCTTATTACTGCAAACGTTTCAATAAATTCTGTCCAGCACTTAATTTAATACGCGCGTGCATAAGTGCTCAAAACCTGAATTCTACTCACCATTTCGAATTCATTTATTGCACAGGTTTAACTTCAGGCAAATACGAAAGTACTGCCAAAGTTTCATTACATTCTGTCCAGCCAGTTTGTGTGATGCGGTGACAAATATGAGACATAAAGACAGACAGACAGAAAGGCAGAATTTTCTGAGGCTGGTTTCTGGTCCTCCAATGTGTGAATGTGTGAAACATACAGAAATCACCGAAATAGCGAGTTCTGACCATTATACAGACAAATCCTTTCTTTTATTTATAGAGATTCTGCACCTTATATAGTGCACTTTATTTACGAGTCTGGTGGGTAACCATGGAAATCCCTCTGGGAAGGGGCGGGGCGAGTTAAAGCACACAGCGCTGATTGGTTAATGCACCAGGTGACGGGTGATCAGTAGGAGCGCGCGGCCAGCGGCAGTTTTATCCAAACCGAGCGCCGGGGCGCACATCTTACCCGCGTTGCGCAAGTGCGTGAAAGTAACGAGAAAGTCGCTTGTGTAGATCGTAAACTCGTCGGAAATAAAGCGACTCGCGCTCTCAGTTCATTAAAAAAAACAACAACACGAAAGTCCACTTTCACCAGTGTTTAATCTGCAAATAAAGCAGTGCGCGTGCACCTCTTCCGAGCGCGATGTGAGCCCAGGGGATCCGGTTGAACGGAACACACAGGAATCATGTAAACACCGCAGCTACGGTGGGGTTGTTTGTTTTTTGTTGCGCGTTCTCACTCCGGGGTGCAGCCATGATTCCTCCTGTTAACGCGACGCAGACCGACAGCGACGGGAGCGAGAAGGAGAAAGAGCAAGAGCGCGCGCCGGAGCAGAGCGAGCCGCCACAGTCTCCGACATCCTCGAGCCAGCACGAGTCCAAGGTAACAGGAGCGCGTGCGCTGTACCCTCACCGCGCGCGCAGAACTTATTCATTAAACTTAGTCATGAAACATTAGACTTAATAAATACTTGCCATCTATCTATCTATCTATCTATCTATCTATCTATCTATCTATCTATCTATCTATCTATCTATCTGTATGTTTAAATCTATCTATCTATCTATCTATCTATCTATCTATCTATCTATCTATCTATCCGTATGTTTAAATCTATCTATCTATCTATCTATCTATCTATCTATCTATCTATCTATCTATCTATCTATCTATCTGTATGTTTAAATCTATCTATCTATCTATCTATCTATCTATCTATCTATCTATCTATCTGTATGTTTAAATCTATCTATCTATCTATCTATCTATCTATCTATCTATCTATCTATCTATCTGTATGTTTAAATCTATCTATCTATCTATATATCTATCTATCTATCTATCTATCTATCTGTATGTTTAAATCTATCTATCTGTATGTTTAAATCTATCTATCTATCTATCTATCTATCTATCTATCTATCTATCTATCCGTATGTTTAAATCTATCTATCTATCTATCTATCTATCTATCTATCTATCTATCTATCTATCTATCTATCTATCTATCTATCTGTATGTTTAAATCTATCTATCTATCTATATATCTATCTATCTATCTATCTATCTATCTATCTATCTGTATGTTTAAATCTATCTATCTATCTATCTATCTATCTATCTATCTATCTGTATGTTTAAATCTATCTATCTATCTATCTATCTATCTATCTATCTATCTATCTGTATGTTTAAATCTATCTATCTATCTATCTATCTGTATGTTTAAATCTATCTATCTGTATGTTTAAATCTATCTATCTATCTATCTATCTATCTATCTATCTATCTATCTATCCGTATGTTTAAATCTATCTATCTATCTATCTATCTATCTATCTATCTATCTATCTATCTATCTATCTGTATGTTTAAATCTATCTATCTATCTATATATCTATCTATCTATCTATCTATCTATCTATCTATCTATCTATCTATCTGTATGTTTAAATCTATCTATCTATCTATCTATCTATCTATCTATCTATCTGTATGTTTAAATCTATCTATCTATCTATCTATCTATCTATCTATCTATCTATCTATCTATCTATCTATCTGTATGTTTAAATCTATCTATCTATCTATCTATCTATCTATCTATCTATCTATCTATCTGTATGTTTAAATCTATCTATCTATCTATCTATCTATCTATCTATCTATCTATCTATCTATCTATCTATCTATCTATCTGTATGTTTAAATCTATCTATCTGTATGTTTAAATCTATCTATCTATCTATCTATCTATCTATCTATCTATCTATCTATCTATCTATCCGTATGTTTAAATCTATCTATCTATCTATCTATCTATCTATCTATCTATCTATCTGTATGTTTAAATCTATCTATCTATCTATATATCTATCTATATATCTATCTATCTATCTATCTATCTATCTATCTATCTATCTATCTATCTGTATGTTTAAATCTATCTATCTATCTATCTATCTATCTATCTATCTATCTATCTATCTATCTATCTGTATGTTTAAATCTATCTATCTATCTATCTATCTATCTATCTATCTATCTATCTATCTATCTGTATGTTTAAATCTATCTATCTATCTATATATCTATCTATCTATCTATCTATCTATCTATCTATCTATCTATCTATCTGTATGTTTAAATCTATCTATCTATCTATCTATCTATCTATCTATCTATCTATCTATCTATCTATCTATCTATCTGTATGTTTAAATCTATCTATCTATCTATCTATCTATCTATCTATCTATCTATCTATCTATCTGTATGTTTAAATCTATCTATCTATCTATCTATCTATCTATCTGTATGTTTAAATCTATCTATCTATCTATCTATCTATCTATCTATCTATCTATCTATCTATCTATCTATCTATCTATATGTTTAAATCTATCTATCTATCTATCTATCTATCTATCTGTATGTTTAAATCTATCTATCTATCTATCTATCTATCTATCTATCTATCTATCTATCTATCTATCTATCTATATGTTTAAATCTATCTATCTATCTATCTATCTATCTATCTATCTATCTATCTATCTATCTATCTATATGTTTAAATCTATCTATCTATCTATCTATCTATCTATCTATCTATCTATCTATCTATCTATCTATATGTTTAAATCTATCTATCTATCTATCTATCTATCTATCTATCTATCTATCTATCTATCTATCTATCTGTATGTTTAAATCAATCTATCTATCTATCTATCCCTAATTTTACAGATTTGATTGTTTTGTAGTTAATATAATGCTTATTAATAAGTAATAAAACCCTATTAAAACATATGCACACTGAGCATTTTAATATTTGTGGTGAGTGACCTCACAAAAGTACTCACTTAATTTTTTCTTCTAAGCCATTTTTTCAAAACTCAATGTCTCTTTTGATATTTGGGTTTGCCAACAATGCAAAATATAGGCCAATATTTAACGTAATTAAAAATATTTATATGTAGAAATAAATCTATAAAACCATTTTTAGACACAGGATACGTAACATTGCTGGCATCATCAGTTTCTGTCATTCAGACATTTTCACTTTGACACTAATCTTCCTGACAAGCTTTATTCAGACACACCTGCTCTTATAATGGACACAACCATGGTACAAGAGCAATATTCACCATATTCTCATGACGTCACAATCCACATCAAGTGTGCGTAATGTGTGAGGCCAGACCAGTGTCCAAACATTTTTGTATTCACTTTTGCACTATTGCAAATTTTTTTCCAAACAAGACAGTAATGCTTGGGATTACATTGCAGCAAGGGTTGCCAGATCACACCGATAAAATCGAGCTGAGGCAGATCTGAAAAAAAAAAAAAATGCCTTCCCAAGACAAATGTTCTATCCCAAGATGATAAAAAGTAGCCCTGTTGTGTGGAAACATGAACCAATCTGACAACACTGCTGAGTCACAGCTTTTAAAACATCTCATCCTAGACTTTAGTGATTGGTAGGGTAACTTTACGTAAGAATGTCCTACACTAATGCGTCAGGATCTTGTGCATGCCTATCCGTTAATGTGACTGCATGCAATTCAGACTTGTGCTGTGTTCGAAGGTAAACTTTTAAATGGTATTGCATTCGACCTAGTAAGATTACGTGACCAGCGCACTTGTTTAGACATGAAGACGACACATTCAAATACTGTCAGATTTTCTGAAAGAGGCTTGACACTGAAAAACAAAAAAAAAAGGTTAAATCTGGTTATCTATGAGTTCACAAGAAAGGTAAGAATTTTGCTTACTGTAGCAAAAATGATCATGATATTGATATCAAATCTTCATAATGCACAGTTTTCCTTATAAGAGGCAGTGGTGGCTCAGATTGTTAAGCCTCTGGGTTACATCAGGATGTTGACGGTTCAAGCCTCAGCTGCACCAAGTTTCTGCACTTGGGCCCTTGAGCAAGGCCCTTAACCTGGTGTGCTCCATAGGTGCTACAGTATGTCAAGGCTGACTCTGTGCTCTGACCCCAGCTTTCTAACTATGATATGATATGATATGCAAAGAAAGAGCTTAATTAGCTATTAATTAATTTTTTATCTTTGTAACTTAACAGCTAAGGATAGGAATCACCAGGGACAACCTGATGCTATGTGTATTATCACAAAATCAATTATTATTATGTACACTGCTGTTCAAAAGTTTTTGCAAATTTCTTTTAGTGATTTAATTGTTTTTGTTTAGGGATTTATTTTCTACATTCTACAACAATACTGGGGATTTCAAAACTATAAAATAACACATATTAACACATCGCCCAGGAGGGCGAGACCAAAACCTACTGTACCTCTGCCGCAGCCGAGAAGTTCATTTAGAGTTATCAGCCTGAAAAATGACCAATTACTGTAACAGCAGCTCAGATTAGAGGCGTTATGAAGTCTTTACAGAGCAGAAGTAGCAGAAACATCTCAATATCAACTGTTCAAAGGAGATTAATGCATTTTTTGGACGCCTTCAGCAAAACTTTACAATGTAGAAAGAAATAAAAACCAGGAACCATCATGGAGTTAGAAAGTGATCTAAAACTTTTGAACGGTAGTGTGTATATTTTTTATTTTAGTAGTTTGTTTATTAATTTATTTATTTTATTGTTACCTGGTGTGAGTCTAATGGATCTGACAGGTTATAATAATCCAGTTGTGGTAAAGCTGTTTAAATGGGGAACAAACACATGCAAACTACATTATAGCAGCTTTAAGTAATCATTTGCTCATTATCCTTTTTAGTTTCTCGTTTGAAATTAATGACTAAAAATGTAGCTCGTCATGTTCCCTAGAAACCTGAAGGTGTATACACTTCTGTCCTGCAGACTAGCATGCTGCATGTTGTATCTGTTTATTGTTGACATTAGATCATATGGAGCATCTGCCATCAAGTCCATTTAAATGAGTTCTTACAATAAAAATCATATTTTCTTTTGTGTGCATTTATTTGAACCTGTAATTATTGGATATCATTAAGTCAAAACGAGGAATCTTGAAGAACAAACAGCCAGCTGGTTTTCACTTGAACGAACCACACTTTTATGCTCTTACAGCTGCGTAGTGCCGATATTATCTAGTCGACAAGGACAAGGTTGGCAGAGGTAATGCTTATTGTTGAAATCATTGCACTTTTCCCAAAAAAGAAAAAGACTTTTCATTTTGAGTGAAAGGATTTATTTTCAGCTTCAGTGTGACGTGATTCCTAATGTCTTTCATTTCATGATGCATAAATCGAGCAGACGAGTCAGATGGATCTGTGATGTGGTAGGCGAGCTTGTGGGATGTGCTTTGTCACCAGTATTGGCGTTTTTGGCTGTTTTACAGCTCTCAGACAACTAACTGGGTCAGCTGTGGCCTTGAGTGCTACAATTAGCCTGAAAATATCGGACAGGTCAGTAGAATTAGACTCGTGCACTGTCTGGTCAAGTATTTTTTCTTTCTTTCATTGTGTGTGACTGTTCTAATTTGTGCACACTTAGTGTGTGACAAAGTTTACAACATTTTCACAGTAGTGGATTTAATACAATTTGTAATCAGGTTAGAGCTTGAACCTTTTCAACTAGAACTCTGTTTTTTTCCCAGTGAAAAGGATTATGGGATCATGTCTTGTGAGAAGGTCACCCCTTTAAATTTGCCCAAATTGAGGACTCATTAATTATAGCTGGAAAAATGCTGCCTGGTTAGGCTAAAAAAAAAACACTTCATACTGTGAATACTGAGATAAAATGTCGATTTCATACAATAGTAGTAATAGTTTTACAGTTGTTAAATCAGTTCCTATTAGTCTTTTATTCAAACTCTGTGCAACAAACAAGACAAAACAACATAACATAGTTCCAACCGAGCAATCTGACTGGAGGCTTTCCACGAATGCTGATAATAGACAGTAACAGCACAGTGATGTTTAACTAAACGTATCACTACATGGCCGTTCTAACAGTCATTAAGAGTGGGTGAAAAGTGAAGAGCAGCTGCCTGCCAAAATCAATTTAAAACGGTCAAATCCAGTCACAAAATCATCTTCAACTAGAAAACACATCTGATAACGTAATGTCATTTGAAAAAAAAAAAAACAATTTGTGATTGCTTCTAAGTTGTTCCTAATTGCCTTAGAACTGTCTGCATTATTTTATTTCTAGCTTTTATTTCTAGCATTGATGGAGCAAAATAACCGGTTACATAAAGGAACAAATCATGATCAGTTGCTAATAAATGGTGGATGTGGAACTGTTATACTGATTATCAGCACAGCTGTGATATCGTCAGTACTCAGGCTGTCCTCTCGGATTCAGTACAATTACAACGTAATGTAATTTAACCTTATGTAACTCTGCTTAACATAAAATAAAATGAGTCTTATTATGTAAAGAAACATATCATAACATAACAGTGTAACATTACATGACGTTATATAACTTAACATAACTTAGGATTAGGGATGGGAATCAGGAGTCACCACCCGATACAATATTATCACGATACTGTACCTAGGTGCCGATTTGATTAATATTGAGCTTCTTTATGATTCACAATGTCATGATTTTATAAATATCCTGATTTGATGTAAATCTTTTCATAATTTTGTTTGCGATGGTTGAACAGCTTGAAGATGAGGACTTAAGAATTAAAAAAAAAATTTGTTTCCAACTTTAGGAACTTTCTTTAATAACTATACTGCAACAACAGCCCCTGTGAAAAAAAAAGTTTAAAATCTTAATTAATTAATTAATCTGTTTAACGACAATGCAATGTCACTTTTCCTCGAAACCCTCAAACGGGGGCAAAAGCAAGTGTTAGAGAGAATCTTATAAAATTAAAGAGAATTATTAAAGAAAATCTTGTTAAAGATTCCAGTTTGCCAACAGAGACTCTCTTTTAGAGAGCAGTGATTCCATTAGCGGGTATATTGTATAAATTTTTTTTATGGATAATTTTGCGTTGTGGAAGAAATCATCGGAATTTTCATTTTTTCTTAGGAGACAATTTGCTTTGATATATGAGTGCTTTGGATTACAAGCACACTTTCGAAACAAATTATGCTCACAGTCCAAGGTTTAACTGTATAATGCAACATCGAATAATATACACTACCGTTCAAAAGTTTTAGATCACTTGCAAATTTCTTTGTCTTTGTTTAGTGATTTATTTTCTACATTCTACAACAATACTGGGGATTTCAAAACTATAAAATAACACATTTTTTGGATGCCTTCAGCATTCCTTTACAATGTAGAAAGAAATAAAAATCAGGAACGATCGTGGAGTTAGAAAGTGATCTAAAACTTTTGAACGGTAGTGTATAGCATAACATAGCATTGCATAACATTACATTATATAACTTAATATAACATGATCTAACATTACATAACATATATCTCAAAATAAAGTAATATAACGCCAGTCATAGCACCAGGGCTAAAACAAAGCTAAAAAAAAGTTCCCATCAGCCCCATACACACCTTTGATGAGCTCCACCTGCGTCTCACTGTGGCTTCTAAATTTAAGTCCTCTATCTAGTTCAGTCTGTGGTATGAGTCTTTGCCCTGGGTCTGTCGTGGTTAACCCGTGTTTAGGTCGGGTTCTGGTTTGTTCTTAAGGTGTCTAGTTCATGCTCCTAGTCTTCCGAGTTTGCCTGTTGTGTTGCACTTTATAAGTGTCCATACTAAATATGTACGCTGCATGTGGCCATAAAAACGTGACAATTACATAAAATAAGGAAAATAAAGTGTAATATTCCATATTATTACATGCTCGAAAATACCTCGCAGTGTTAGAATATCCAAACATTAAAGATCCAGATCATCATTTTTGTTTAAAAAAAAAAAAAAAAAGTAAACTGTAAAAGGAAAGAACAACTAATAACACTTAAGATCTAAAATGAAAAGATAAAAAAAGAGTAAGAAACACCTGAGCTCAGGATATTGTGTTTCTCATGGGCATGTCCATGTGCATTTCCTCAGGGCTCTCCGCTTTCATTCCACAACAACATGCAGGTGGATTTGTTAAAATAAGCCACTCCTAGGGCTAAATGTGTGTGTGTGTGTGTGTGGGAGCTAATTACTCCAAGGTGTATTCTCACCTCATGCCCAGTGTTCCCAGAATAGACTCCGGATTCACCATTCTAATAAACTCTGCATTTATCAGAGAAGTCTGCTCCAGTTATTGTGTGGATTTCACTTGATGGGTTATCATGAGTGAAACAGTTAGGGTGTCTCTCAGCACTACCGTAGTTCTCCAGCTTTATTTTCACAAATGAGTTGGTATTACTGATATATTTTCTGGATTTTCCTTGACTATTAATTTTACAGTCATTCATACTGTGTTTCTCAGTAAATGTAATAAGGCAGTAGAGATTAATATTTGTGTTTCTCTTGTTCAGCTTCTTGGCCCAAAATAATTCAATCAGAACGGTTCCTACTTATGTAGTAGAATGAATGTTAAGGGGAAATGTTTTGGCTAATGGATGGTCAGAATGAAAAGGCAATGCTCTAATGCAATATTCACAACGACAACAACAACATGTTTAATCTTCAATGCCCAATGCATTATTCATATGAAATGTAGAACTGACTCCAGTGAATAGCTTTATGGTGAAATAATTTCATTAAGTCCTCGCCTGGGAAATGGAGTGACTGTGTTTGAGCTTCGCCAATACAGCTGTCGTTTTCACAGGCCGACGCTGGTGCCATCTGTGTGGATGCGTTACTGCAAATTACTGACACCAGTAAAGGAAATTGGTGTGTCTGCTTCCTGATTTAGCTGGGTTAAAGACCTAATAAGGACGGCGTGTCCTTTAGGTAAATATTGAAAGATTTGGGGATGTGGTGTTCAGGTGTTCAAGTATGTACACAGATCCTGTACTTAAGTAAAAGTAGAGCTTCACTAGGGCAAATATTACCCAAGCAAAAGTAGAAGTCTTCTACAGAAGTATACCTTCAAATGTACTGAAGTATCAAAAATACAGGGCTTATATTAGCTCCCAGGAGACTTTTTCCTAGTAAAAAAAAAATCTCTCTCTCTCTCTCTCTCTCTCTCTTTCTCTGGTTCCTGATTGCGAATGTGCTGTTTACGTCGCTGTCTGCAACTTTCCCTTTGTGTCTCGAAAGAAAGGCATGTCACACAATTACGAGTAATAGTCAGCAGGTGGTCAAGTTAAAGCTTAAAGTACAACACACTGCTGTCATTATGTAACACAATGTCATGCAATGTATTTTAAATAAAAGTGCAGATATTTGCTGTAATATCTTATATACCATACTGAAGTACATGTTCTCAGTTACATCCCATCTCTGGTGGTGTTAAAGTATTAATAAAGTGGTGGTGTGAAGAGTTAGTGATATCGCCTTATAGTTGCAGCATGTTCTGAAGTGTTTTATTTCTCTTATGCTACAGCAGTTTACTGTAGCAACACGTACAAATTTTATTTGTTAAAGAACAACACAATATAGTTTTAATTATTTTATAATTACATTTTATTTCCTGGAATGTCCACAGTTCCAGTTCTCACTTATGTTAGAGCAGCTCGCGATTCTTTTGTGTGCCGATTCACGTATCGCCAGAATGACGCCAAAATAGATTTTTTTAAAAACCTATTACAAGGCGGCGCGGTGGTGTAGTGGTTAGCACTGTCGCCTTGCACCTCCAGGGTCTGGTTCGATTCCCCGGCCAGGCTCGATTCCCGTCTCTGTGTGCATGGAGTTTGCATGTTCTCCCCGTGCTTGGTGGGTTTACTCCGGGTACTCCGGTTTCCTCCCACAGTCCAAAGATATGCAGGTTAGGCTAATTGGCGTTCCTAAATTGCCCGTAGTGTGTGAATGGGTGTGTGAGTGTGTGTATGTGTGTGTGCCCTGCGATGGATTGGCACCCTGTCCAGGGTGTACCCCGCCTAGTGCCCGAAGTCTCCTGGGATAGGCTCTAGGTCCCCCGCGACCCTGAACACAGGATTAAGCGGTATAGAAAATGAATGAAAAACCTATTACATTTATTATAGAGATGAACCGCAGAGATGAAGTTTTCAGCTTGATCGGCCATGACAGTGTCAGCCTCAGATTTAAACGATTCTGTACAGAGTGCAGAAACTTCCTGGTGGCGCAACAGAAACATATATTTATGCGGTTGCATTATCAAAATTCATGCACGTTCAAAGCCTCCGGTCTGACTTTTGTCCAAACTCTGTTAGTGACTTAATCTCAAACCCACTCTTTAAACACGCTTACACAAGTTTCAAAACACAGTGAGTGCTAATTACTCTAAAATAGTGTGTGTTAGAAACCTTTGTGTGCTCTTTGCCAGGTTGAGTTTTGAAACTTTGCAGGCATTTGAGGCAGTAAAACATCGCTGTTTGTTTATAATCCTGCAGGTGGCGCACTCTGTAATATTTACACATTTTTATGCCATGTGGTAGGAGTTTATTATTTGCTAAGTTTGTTTATAAATAATAATAATAATAATGGCAGATAACAGATACGTGCTGCTTAGTAAATATATATCTTTTTTGTTTCATTTAAATTTAACTTAAATGTTAATTGAAGTTAATTAACATTGAAGTTATTTTTTATTGCTTAAATGCTGCGCTTGAGAAAACCTAGGAAACATTATAAATGTTATAAGGAATGGGCTAAATTGAATTACCCATTAAACTTTTTTGAAGGTTCAAAATTCTGACAAAAAAACAGGGAAAATGTAATATCAAATTGGAATATTTATAAAATGGTGATATTTATAGAATCACAATTTTGATCGAATCGGCACTGAGGTATTGTGATGATATCGTATCAGGAGGTGACTGGTGATTCCCATCAGCTATATTGTTCCACCATCAGCCTCTCTTTTTAAGATAATAAAACAACAAAAAAAGGTGTCTTTAAGATGTCTTTTAAGATGTTACGGCATTACTATTATTACTCTATTATCAGTTACACCTTCAGAATTGTTGCATAAAAAAAGATGAAATACAAAGAAAAAAACTGAAAACTCCTAAAGAACTTAACAATTCTTTGAAAGCCTGAACCTGTAATTAAGAATACGTAATCGATGGGTCAAAAACATGCATGAATTAAGTCAGCCAACAAAAGATTCGTTAAATTGATTTATGAAACACCTGATAAATTGCAGCTTTCAGCAATTTATCAATATTTTGTTGGTTGATTTCACACCAGTTGTGCTTGTGAATGTACATGTCAGGTTCTAGCCTTAGTGAATAAAGGTACAGCGTTAAAAATGCACCAGTGTTGGTCTAATCTGACCCAGAATCGGGCTCTGAAACAAAAGTTCTGCACTCAATTACACACTTAAATGCAATTACGCTAAATTACGCATGATCTTATTAGACCACCCCAAATATCCAGCATCTGCACTTTTATATAAAGGTTTCAGATTAAACATCGGATCTTTATCTTATCTTTCTGCGAGCACAGAAGTTCCTCATGCACATTCTCCAGCCTCCGGAACAAGAGCCGTGAGACACGTGCGTTCTCCTTCCCATGTGGATGATGCCACTGTTTGGGTTAAGCTCGTTTTTCCATAAACAATGAACAGCCGTGTGGGGAAATAACTCATCTTTTGTTTTTGTCCTAACTCAATTTCTGCCTGCCGTCAGTACAGAAAAACCTGTGTTGCATTTTTTTTTTTTTATTTGTTCACAGCGAATTGAAAGACAGAACCGATAAATTTTTGGTGTTTGTCAGTCTGTGGGACAGGTTTTTTAGTACGTTAGCACATCATGAGAGCGAAAAGTGACAAAGAGTAGAGAGCTTTGAAAATCTCTGACAGGGAAATAACACGATGCTAGGAAGTCACTCAGTAAAACAGTAAATAATTGTAGTGTTGCAGCAGGAATTTTAAAAAGAGCAAGTACAAGTATTTCAGTTGGACGTTGTTTAAAAAATGTGGCAAATTAGCCTTAAGCAAGCATATGCGACGTATGCATGAATAATCCCACACAGTCTGGCACGTGAACGTGAAGGAGTACAGCATGAGAGTGTTCATCACAACAGCGTAATTCAACACTGATTCTGATTGGTCAAAAGATTTTGGTGCATTTTCTATAACAGCAGCTCCCACAGGTTTATTTGAATGGACATATTTGAATCCGTTCAAGTCAAATTGGGACTTTTGATTGTGCAGAATAACGGAACATAGTCCCAAAAATAAAAACTCTCTCTATTTCTCTATATAACCTGCTGCTTCAATGATGCACTTATCCTACAGTAGTATTTATACTTGGATACAATCAAGGTAGAAAATGTTCTCAGTACACCAGACTGCCTGCTTCATTTACATCTGAAACGCTGGCCTCCCAGGAGCTCCTCTAATGGCTTAAACATGTGGGAATGGTTTGGAGCGAGGTCAGGACTGTTGCAATAACTCCCAGCCAAGTTCCTGTAACGTGACCGTGTTGTTCCCATAGTTTCTCAGTTCCGACAGAGAGACGCGTGTCTTCACAAGCTAGCGACAAGGCATTCAACTCGCAGAACGATTGCAGTGGGCTCTGACTTACCTCAGCTGAGATCGTACATCCAGGATCAGACATACGGCCTTCTTGAAATCTTCTTCCATCATGATTTACATTGTTGCTTCTAGAGGGAAAACAGAGTTGGTGAGGAAACCACTGTATATTGCTGCTATAGTGTAAGTGAGAACAGGAACTGTGCAGACCTTTTACAATGTTTAATGCAGCTATAAACACATCACACAAAATCTATGATGTGTTGTTAAGGAGGGCATGCTGATATACAGTAGCAAATGGATATTTCTTATTTAATCTTGATGAAGCTATGATAAGTCACTTATTAATAATTATTAAGTTGTTAATGTTTATACTTTAGAGTTTAATAGCTTGATTGTGAATAACCTCTAACAAAATTCTGTTATTTTCTCCTCGTGATTTCTTTTTTTCTTTAAAGCACATTCGTCAGCAGCGTATTTACGGATTCAGTGTGAATTAGTAGTCAGCAGTGTGTGTTAGGTGTACACAGTACTGTGCAAAATTCTTGAGAAGCCTCATTTCTTCATATTTTGCTTCTAACGAGCCAGACTTTCTTGTATTTATTAATGTAATCTTGAGGAACTTGAGGATTGCTGAAGGACCTTTTTTGCTTTCTCTCATTTTTGGCAAGTTTTTGTCTCTCATTTTCAATCCAGTCAAAGTTTTTCTGTTTGCTAAGCCTTATTTATTTGCTAAACATATCAGGCATGCATGTGATTAGAACACTGGTGATGCTGAATGCTGAGTGGTTGGAACAGACGAGAGGGATAACGAGGTTGCTGCTGAGGTTGTTCTATAAACAACAGATTTTTTAATTGTATCTTTAGGCACTTTGCAGCTTGTCACAGGAAAACATTTGTTCCCATTCTTTCAGTTGAATTTGAATCATTAAATGAAATTAAACTTGAAGAAATGAGGGGAGGTCAAGACATGCAAAAAAAAAAAAATAAACATTTGTCATGTACGATTTACTCTGTGCTATGTTTCAGCCACAAGCACACATCTTTCAGCACACACACTGTATCTCTCATTCTGTCCACATGCGGGCTGCACTGTTTTACAGCTCTACAGACTGATTGAGTTATAAAACTTACTGTGTGTATGTGTGTGTGTGTGTCTCCTACTTGTACCCTCTATCAGCAGCACATGTCGTGAATGACCAAAAGGAAAGTTCTGGCACATAATGTAAACCTCAGACACACCACAACTAACTGAGTCAGTGCGAAGTCTTAGTCTCTGAGACAGTCTTCATGTGTCACTATTACTGAATCAAATCAGTGGAAGAGTTAAAAGTCATATATAGTCGACACGCGCAAAATCCTGGTTCAGAGTTTGCGTCCTGAGTCATTTGGAGATTTTTCTTTAGAACCTAACTAAAGAGTTTATGGAAACTCTCACAATTTCGTGGAAGCCACAAATATCCTCTGCAAGTTTTTATGGCTTTTTTGCGGCGGAAAATATTATTTACTAATTTTGTAACGTAAGAAGGCGGCACAGTAATGTAGTGGTTAGCGCTATCGCCTTGCATCTCCAGGGTCCTCCGGTTTCCTCCCACAGTCCAAAGACATTCAGATTAGGGTAACTGGTGAATATTGCATATTGCACACTTGCACTCACGATGCTCATTTGCACTCTTTTGGACATTTTTCACTCATTTCACTTTTTACTTGCATTTAAATTTAAATTTATTTTGTCTTGTACAGAAAAGTTTTATATTTCTTATATATTTCGAAAACTTTTATATTTTGGTCTAACTTCTTATAGTTAAACTATTTTATTTATTTCTTGCTTCTTTTTTTTAATACTGTGGAGAGAACACAAAGCAACTGTAAAAAGAAAACGCAGCTTGGGATGGTGAATTATTACTGTATTTACCCTACTTATACCACAGGAAACCTGCTTGCATGAATTGCAGTACATACAGGTCCTTCTCAAAAAATTAGCATAGTGTGATAAAGGTCATTCTTTTCTGTAATGTACTGATAAACATTAGACTTTCATATATTTTAGATTCATTACACACAAACTGAAGTAGTTCAAGCCTTTTATTGTTTTAATATTGATGATTGTGGCATACAGCTCATGAAAACCCCAAATCCCTATCTCAAAAAATTAGCATATCATGAAAAGGTTCTCTAAACGAGCTATTAACCTAATCATCTGAATCAACTAATTAACTCTAAACACCTGCAAAAGATTCCTGAGGCTTTTAAAAACTCCCAGCCTGGTTCATTACTCAAAACCGCAATCATGGGTAAGACTGCCGACCAGTACATAGTATCAGTACATTACAGAAAATAGTGAACTTTATCACAATATGCTAATTTTTTGAGAAGGACCTGTACAGTATAGGGGTAACATCGGTTTCTTACTTTCTAGCACTGCAGGAAACAAAACATTACGGTACTATACAGTATACAGTACAGGTTTACATTTACATTCCTTTTTTTTTTTTAAGGGTAATGTATTAAGCTGAATTTTAAATGAAATAAAAGGATTTTTTGGAGCATATTTAGTGTTTAAATGATAAAAATGGGCATTTAAAGTATTTTTTGACCATATTTTCTGTGGTCTTTCACAATTTGCAGGTGCTCAAGAAATGTAACGCCGACGAATTTTGGAGGCTTGCTAGAGCTTCTGTTCAGGATGAAGGTGGTGCGTGTAATAAGTGGTGTGTGGATTCTGACTGATGACAATTGGATTTCACATATGGTCTTGAATAAATTCTTGATTTCTCTCTGATCGGAGGAGATAAACGAGTCAGTGTTGTAAAGAGCTATTTATATTACCCGGTACACCTGAAAAAGCATTTTATTATCTTCTAAATAGTTGTATAATAATAATAATAATAATAATAATAATTTTTGTTTTGGAATGGATGCAGTATACTGAATTCCGCTTTACATCATATTCACCATACAGTAAGTAGGAAGCATTCTGCATTTAAAACTAGGGCTTTGGCAATGAACCTGTGTGTGTGTGTGCATGCTTTTCTCTGTCCACATTATAACACTTCTCCTCGAGCACATGCCAAAAGCAGCTGACAAAATGAATTTGGGTTAAACACACTCATAATCTGGAGTACAGCAGCAAACCTGATGCTCTTGATACATTTTATCCTGAGATTCTTTTTATCTCCGTTAGATCACCCCTGCATTGCACGGATGAATGTGAATCACACACGTCAGTCAAAACCACGTTCTCAATCCGAATCACCCTGATAAATCTGAATCTCTTTGTTCGTTCTGAATCTGACAGATGGATCAAATCGGTGTTGTACTGATTAATCTGATTCTCCCTAATCAGTGGAATGTGAATTGTGCTGACATATTTGAATCATGTCTTTTAAAACCGAATTGTTCTGCTGCATTTGAATTACATTTTGAATCCAAATTGCCCAGAAAATATTAATCACACTGAAAAATATGGAATCATACTGATATTTCTGAATCACTCTGCTTTTGAATCATATTTGGATTTTAATCACTTTGATAAATGTCAATCACACTGACATGTCTACAGTACAGTCCATCCAACTGATCCATGTGAATCACACTCACATTTACTTAAATATACTTAAACTGGCAGATGTGAATCCAATTAATACACTTGAACCATGTTTTTTCTGCGATTCTGTATATCCAAATCTCATTAATATAGCTGAACACTTTTTGAATCTCAATCACACTGCTCAGTGAATTGTAAAATCTCTGGATACATTTGAGTCACTTTTTGAATCGGAATCACCCTGAATCGGAATCGAATTGTTAAATCACAGTGTTAATATAAATTCTACTGAGAGATGTGAATCAGTCTGATGAATCTCACCCGAGTTACACGGATCAGTTTAAAGTACACAGGCAAACTGAATCTGATAAATTTGATTGCCACTAAATTAAATCTGAATCATACTAACAAATCTGAATCGTGTTCAGACCTGATAAGAGCTCTAAATTATGGAGATTAGCCAATAGCATTAGATTCATCACCGCAATTTAGAGTTCTGATGAGCCATATTATGGTGACTTAAAAGCTTGGTGAGGGCATCTCCAAAAAAGGTGGGTCTTCTAGGGTGTTCCTGGAGTGCAGTGGTCAGGACCTACCAAAATAATGAAAGGAAGCACAAGCGGTGAACTGGTTACAGAATCAAAGGCATCCAATCCACATAGCAAACAAAGGCTAGCCTCTTTTGGCTAATCCCACAGAAGAGCTACTCTAGCACAATTGGCTGAATAAGTTATTTCTGTCTATGATATGAAGGTGTCAGAAGACACACTGCATCGCAACTTCCTGCATATGGAGCTGCGTGGTCACAGGGAACCATGTCGACTCCTGTGCACTGCAGAAAGCTCCTACAGTGGCCACGTAAACATCAGAAGTGAACCATGCGAAGGAAGAAGGTGGCCTGGTTAGATGGATGACATTTTATTTTACATCATATGGATGGCTGGGTGCATGTGTCTGACTTAACTGAATGATAGTTGGCTCCAGGATGCACTTTGCTTATAAGACGCTCTGGGCAATGTTCTGCAGAAAAGCCCTGGGTCCTGGCATTCGTGTGGCTTCATGTGGACACGTAACACCTTCCAAAAAAATGTGTGAACAATGAATCAAATCTAAAGACAATGAAGTGAGCCACAACATAAGCAGTTTGTTACTCAGACCTGAAACAAACCAAATAATGCACTGCATTATGGGTACATTATCATGATGTGTTGTGGGATTGAATAAGTGCTCTGAAAGTTCTGTACTACATGTCAAAAATAGTGCCCTATATAGGGAACAGGAGATGATGTCTGACACATCGCCTGAGACATCTGAATCAGACCAATCCATCTGAAACCATCCTCTTGCATTTTAATTTTCATCCCTAATTTTCAGTTTCCTAATCTTCCCTTAATCAGCACGGCTTACTGGCATAGGGGAGATCTTTTTTAGCCTAACGAGGATCCTGCTGGGCTTTGTCAGCTAATTTAGAAGAGAGATTGATGTCCTGGGTAATGTGCAGCTTATAACGAGGTTATGTATCAGGAGAGGCTGATGATAACCTGTCTCCTCTCCCCATCTCTCGCTGTCCTGTTCCCGCTCTGCTCTTCATTAATAACTCCAGAGCAAATGAGACCTATGTCGGTCCTTCATTAGGCTGTGATGAGGAGTCCTGCGCGGGAACTGTACAGAGTTTGGGTCCTTGAATTCAGCAGCTTGAATCTGTTATGGCTGTGTGAATTGGGACGCTCGATAAATTTGTTCTGGGAACAGCAGCAGGTGAGCATCCGGTACGGACATCTGTCATCCAGAATAGACCTGCATTTTGTTTTTCAGAACATGGTTTCAATCAGTCAGCTTCACGAGTCAGATGTTTTTTTAGGATTCATGTTCTTATCTCAAATATTAGCACCCGTTTTACAGAATTATCAAGGTTTTGGAGTTTTAAATATAAAGTTCAAACCAATGAAGCTCCGACATATTAGTGGATTACATTTTCTTTTGATAATTTTCTTGTTCTTCTCTGGACTACAGTTTCAAGCTTTGCACCAATAATAATTGTGTGAAATGCTTGCTGAATTGGCCGAAGACCATTTTTATTTAAAATGCCTCAGACTTTTCTGATATCCTCAGAACCTTGCACTGAACATGTCTTTCAAATGGTTTTAAATCCTTACAAATCATGAATTATAGCTATTTGAGACCTAATCTGTTCCGCTCTGAATGATTGACAGGTGACAGCTATATTGTTAATACAACATGTGGAAAGATGTTTTTAACCCTTTAACACCCTCACTAAGGCTTCCATCACGCAATGATGAAAAAAACATTTTAAAAAAAGTGTGTCCTAAAAATATCAAAGAACAGAGCAGGAACAGGGTCAAGAGGGGAAAATGTGCATGTAACAAGTAGGGTTGGGGATCGTTTTTTTTTTTTTCGATACCGGTGCCAAATCGATACTTTGAAAACGGTACCGGTGCCAAAACGCTGCCTGAACCGATACTTTTTAGCCACAAAATTATAGTGGATGTAAGCTTCAAATTTTAGCAATTCTTTTGCAGAAATTTCACCATATTTGCCTTTTCTGTCAAAATACGACTTCTTTCCTGACTTATTGCCCTGCATGGGACATGAATGCAAGATTTGCATTTTGCTATTAACATTACATTATCCTACTACTAACCTGCTGTCGGCATCATAATCGGTGACTCCTTTTTGCTACAGTTGGTATGACTGGGACTGAGGGTCGTCCACACTGATGCTGATGCACAGCTGTTGTCCACAAGCTGTTAAACACGGTGCCTCCCTCTGCTTTTAACTTTATTCCGTGTATTTATTCTGCTTTTAACTTTATTCCGTCTGCCCTCGAATGTTTCATTAGATTTGACGTGTTTCCGCCTTTACACGCAACTGCTGTAAAACATTCGCTGCACATCGCGGTGTCGGAATCCTTTCTTGTGAAATACAGCCACACTTTCGACTGTTTAGTTTTAGGCATTTTAACGAAAGTTGTTTAATTTAGCATGCTAAGCTATCGGTAGACCGCCTGCTGCCGTCAGAGCTAGTGTAACGTTAGTTACTGCGTTCACGCGCATGTCGGATGGTCTCTCATTTCCGGATAATTTGTGCTTTTAATTTTTTAATTTAATCTAATAAACTATTAATCTACAAAAATATATGAATCTAGAGAACAAATATTTCAATCGACAGTTCAGGCATTTAGTGGCACCGAAATGAGGCACCGAAATTCGCGTTCTGTTTCGGCCCGGTACATACCGGTTCTATAGGTACCGGTGCCGTACTGGCACCGGTTTTCGGTACCCAACCCTAGTAACAAGTTCATACTACTTCCTAGACTCATCCTGTCAGGTTATCAAGAGGTCTATCATATCATATCATTATCACTTATTTCTTATAACACACATGTGCACACGCTCAACAGGTCCAGTGTGATCAATCCATGTTATAACTAAGATCACACCGCATTCCTACCAGATGCTTATCACATGCTTACTAATTTGTTACTGCATCAGGACGGTTGGTATAAATACCATAACACGCTGTGCTTCTTATCATGAGGTGGTTGTGTGAGGAATTGGATCCAGTATTTATATTAAATTTTCTGAATGCGACATACATGTAGATGTGCTGATATCTTTCTGCATGAACACCATAAGCATGGTAAACTTCAGATGAATGTAATATAAATGCAGTCTTCTACAACATGGCATAGACATACCATGGTCAAGAGGGCTCAGTGAGAACTCCACTGGTGGCACAACATCACTGTGATGTCCGAATGACAGCTCAGTCAGAGCGCCATCCTGTCGTTCCCATTTGTGCCATGCTTGTATTATGTCAATGATGTTACATCTTGCTTCAACCACGTCCTTAGCAGGTTTTTTTTTAACATATCCAAAAAAAAGAGTGGGAGCTCCATGTCAAGGGAGACAATACTGCTAAGTTGTACAAGTTCCTAATTTGTTCACCCATGTTTTTGCAGATGTATTGGGAACATGCTTCAGTGTGAAGGGATAGGATAAAATAAATTATTAGCTTTTTTATGACCTTGGGGCAATAATTGGAATTCAGTTCTAATTAGGATATATATTTTATACTGTATTATATCTCATACTAACAGACCTCAGTATAGAAGTCTTCCAAAGGGTCAATACAAATCTATCAGAAAAATATACACAAATTGCTAACTTTTTGCTTGGTAGTGTTCATAAACTCTTTGGCCATTAAATTCACTATATTTCTCATGGTATGCTACAAAGCAATTAAAAAGGCTTACTGTGTATAAACACAGCGACATTTAATGGACTTGGTTAGAGATGTGGTAGAGGTGGCTCAAATCTTTTTTCACTATGATGCAGTTGCTGAAAATGTGCTCTAACATAAAGTAGAGCAGAATGTTAAAGGGTTCAGGTATTTTTTGGAACATCCCAAGGAATTAGACAAAAGGAGAATTTGGTTTGTAGGCCTCACGGTTCAACAGATAGACGAACCATGAATATATCATCATCAGATAATATATATCAGAATATTAAATTTAGGTCGGAAGAAGAAGAAGAAAAAAAATCCAAACAGTTACAGCACGACTCAAGCGCCGTGTGCTTGGATATCCTTAAAATATTAAGTTTATATTTGAGTTCTATATGCTGTAATTTAGCTAACTGGATACACACACCTCCCGCAAGGATTGCCACGCAGGCATAGCAAAGAATTTTTAATGGACTTAACTAATCAAAGATTTTCACTGTCTTTTCTCTTTTAGCTGCAGAAGTTGAAACGCTCACTTTCCTTCAGGACCAAGAGCCTCCGCAGCAAAAGTGCCGACAACTTCTTCCAGCGACCGAGTCCTGAGGTTAGCAACAGCAGCAGCACGGGACAGCTTAGTACCATCGGGGTGTCTGTGTCGGCTCCACTCGAGTCCTGTTACATCCCACCCTTGACTCCGCCTCCCACAATTCTATCTGGACTTCCGCTAACCATCTGTTCGCCATCACGCGCACCGCGACCACCTGACCCCACGGCACACACCTTCCTGGAGCACACGTTCAAGAAGCCACACTTCTGCGACGTCTGCAACCATATGATTGTAGGTAAGACTGTGTGGTGCATATGCTAATTAAATTCATAACAAATCACAAAATGATCAATTAAAGCTAAGTAATATTGTGAACAAGTGTACTGGATGTATTAATAAAATCTAGTTGGGAATTGAAAGAAAGCTTGCTGTCAAGTGTTATAATATTAATCATCCTGATTTTACAAAGTGACAAATGTGTCATAAATTATAATGACAATATGATTTACATAATGTTAGGTAGCTAGTTGGCACGTAAGGTACAGCAGCTATCTTAATCTTTCTTTTTAGCCTGGCTAGCTACTTATCTACAGAAATACAACTTTTGGGTATTCCCTGTTTAACTAACTTAGCTATCATTGTTAAACTAGTATAGCATTTCAGACCACAAGAGTAATGTTCTAGTTCATGCTAGATATTATACTCTGTTAGCTAATGCCTCTGTCTTTAATCAGCTATCTACCGAACACTAAACGCTAGCTAATATATTCATTGTTAAAATATCTAACATCCATCCATTCACTATCCATTGGCTGCTCTTAATTTGATATCTAGCATTAAAATCTAGCTAACATATCTATTGGTATTTAGCTCTCACTGATATTAAGCAATAAATAACTTAAAGCTAAATCATTAATTAGCTAACCTCAACCACTATCCAATTGTTTACTTTTAATTAGCTCACTAACATTGTATTCTATATAACATACTGTATGTATTCTAATGTATTAGTTAACTAATATATCTATTAAATACCTATGAAAATAATACATTTAATCATAACGCCTAGTTAAAGCATTTATTGTTAATTAGATATTTAGCAAAAATTAACTGCAAACTAACTGCTAACTTTACTACTATTACTGTAAATAGCTGTCGAACATTGTTCTCTTGTTAAGTTGTCTATTGTAAACTAGGTCTCTAAAGGATATTAATTGCTACCTAACTTGAATATTAATCAACTATTAATAGGTAACATCCCAGATAGCAAGGTGACATTGATTCAATGTTGAAATTTCATCAGAATCATCATTTTGGTTGAGGTTGATTTTTCAATGCTAAATAATGTTGAATCAATGTTGATAATTCAATGCTTTTCAGTGTTGAAAAGACAAACATTGAATCAATGTTGATTTTTGGTTGTGGAACCCATCCTCATTCAACAATGTAAGGCAAATTAAATTAACTAAGTGCATTTCTATAAAAATGTGTATGCATGTGTGTATGTGTTTAAAACAGGTTAAAAAATTAGAAATTAAAAAAAATTAGAAGTTAAAAAAGAGATTTGCCATGGTGCTTAAAAAAAAAATAATAATAATAATTATATTTATATATATATATATATATATATATATATATATATATATATATATATATATATTGAGGAAAAAAAATAATTTGACGGTAAGTTTTGTGTATTTACCTTGCTGTCTAGTTTACTCACTTGACAGCTTAATTCCTGTTTGCCGTTCAAAAGTACTCAATTTTCGGCTCGCATTTAACATTGGAGGGTGTTTTTACACTGTCGCCACGTCATTATAATACACTCTACAGGCATGAGAATTCAATATGTTGTAGTCTGGAAGTTCCTGCCACTCACGGTGAAAGAATTTTGGCGATGCGACCTACGGTATTCTGTTGGGAAGCATTTGTTTGAGACCTTAGTTCCTGTTTCCCGTTGTCTGTGTCTGACCCAGAGCAGTGTGCGTGCCCCACATGGAAAGAACCTATATGAGGATATATGCGCATATATGAAACCTATATGCAGTATATATGCGCATATAACCGCACCTATATGGGGCCAGGGGTAGCTCAGTGGTTAAGGCGTTGGACTAAGGTTCAAACCCCACAACCACCAAGTTGCCACTGTTGGGCCCTTGAGCAAGGCCCTTAACCCTCAACTGCTCAGATGTATAATGAGATAAAAATGTAAGTCACTCTGGATAAGAGCGTCTGCCAAATGCCTAAATGTAAATGTAAATATGAGGATATATGCGCATATATGAAACCTATATGCAGTATATATGCACATATATGATAATATATATGCTGCATATATGCGTATATATGCTGCATATATGCGTATATATGCCACATGTAGGCAACATTGAGGTGCATATATGTGCATATACAGGCCATATAGGTCTCCTGTATTGCTTCTTTATATCCACATATAAGCCCTACTGTATATGTACATACAAGATATGTCTCCTATGGCAGGATCTGGTCATTTTAGCTCATATCTCACTTTGGCAACTGTCATACATGATGCCTAGCTCATATTTTCTATTATCAAGGCAATAACTAAGAACTAACAAAAAAAATGCAAAAAACTAATCCTAATTGCCCACATACAGTATATGAGGATATATGCACATATATGAAACCTCAGACTCCATGAAAATCTTTTTGAAACACGTCACTAAAATTAATTGAAATGAGAAATATATCTATATAAAGCTTAAAGTGTCTACTTTTAAATGATGCAAGTCACATTGAAAACAAATATTCTCAGTTTATGTAATCCGTATGAAACCAAGGAGAGGCACAGAATTTCTGTCACACTTATATGCTAATGACCCGAGGCAGGACACGCCCACACGCCAATCACACGGAAATCAGTCCGGGTAATTTACATACTAGACCACGCCCCCGGACACCGGCATGAAAAAACGAACACAGAGAGACAGGTTTGAAAATACTCCGATTCAGTGAGTTTTCAGCACATTATGGAAGATGGCACGCGCTTACACATCCGAGGAAACTCTTCAGAATGTTCTGGAAAGTTTACATTTACCTCAGAAGAAGACTGTGTGACTCCGACGCCGAACAGGAGCATTTTGAACAGAGAATAGACCCATGCTACACTGGGTAAGTTATTAAGTCTTATATAACTCTTATTCTGATAATATTAAACTAATATTAGTAAATATTTTCCTCACTACAGCTAGCTCTTGTCAGCTTGTGTGACACATTGGCTTTCAATGCCATTTATATAGTTTAGGTAAATCATGCTAAATGCTGCCTCATGTAGCACAAACATGATATTTCCCGGTGGCTAAGCTAATGCCTTATGGAGTTTACAGATGTTTATATTCACCTTGTTTTTGATAGCTTTAGATTATGGTTGCTAATGTGTATTTGGCTCCATTTTGGTTAGCTTATAACACTGCTATCAGTAATATTATTTAGCACAAACAAGCTAGTTCCAGGTGGCTAAAATACTGCCTTATGTAGCTAAGTGATGCTTATGAATATTTCTTTGGTGTAAATGTATATAATCCCTTTTGTTTAGCGTGTATTTACAAATACCTGATAAGATGTAATTGTTTAGAATGTGTTCAATATGTGTGTAATGTCCAGTGGATGGTGTTTTTTAAAACTCAAATTGAATTATGGCAGCAGTGTGTAGTATTATCTATCACCATCATTGATGCTGTCATGTGACCTACAGAAGAGAGGTGTATATTTTTCATGTTGAGGTGTGGATACATTTTTGGTCATCTCTGTACTGTATATATTGTGATCCATATTAATTGCACATCCATTTACTCTGAACAGTATAGGTTAACATTTTTTTATTTATTTGTTTTTAGGAATGTGTCTGCATCACCCTTGCCTTCACCAGCCCCTCACATCAGGACACGCAAGCTCCGTTCAGATGGACCTCTTGTATTTGTGAAGTGGATGGACACACGAGAAGTATCTACCTGTTCTACCATCCATTCTGCTTTACAGTAGACGCGGTGAAGATGAGGGTGAAATTACAAGGTACATGGACTACAAAGACATTTCCATGTCCTGTGACTGCATACAACCAGCACATGGGGAGTTGATCACTCTGATCAGCTATTACAATACTATACTATACAGCACAAAACAATGAAGTCGTACAGAAATATTTCTCTACACTGCTTGGACATTGCTCCAACCAATGCTTACCCTGCATGTATGTTTTGTACAGTTTTTTTTTTTTATCTTGCACTGTTTTACTCTGAATGTCCGTCTTTTTTCAGTTTTTATTTTGTACTGTTCCTGTTGCAGTTTTACCCTGCATGTAAACAAATGTCCAGAATGTCCAGATTATCATTAATCTGCATTTATACATAAAATCCTATTAACTATTGGGAAGCTAAACATAAGAATCAGTATGAAACATGAAAAGTTTCTAAAAGTTGCCAATAAATTAATATTGTGATGTGAAATAATTTTTCAGATTGAAGTTATAAAGGGCTCGGGGGTGTTTTGCCAGGCAGAAGCGTGGAGAGCAGCCCGCCTTGCCACCTCTGCTACTGCCATGGTACGGAATCTGCTGCTGGGCTCCTTCGACTTGGAGACTGGACCAAATTAAAAAGGTAGCCATTATTGGTGAGTAAATGCATAATGCGTTGAGAAGGGAAAACAAAACATTTAAGACTTTATAAGTTCACCACTTTAACCATAACCTACTTGTATCAATGTTTATTAGCCATCAATGGAGACTGCATAAGGTAGAGCACCCATTATTGTTCCTGTATCTGCTTGGGACCTATAATACTAATTCATCACTTGCTCACTTCTTAATCCTACCTTTCCTCTTCTAAAGCCACATTATATTGCGCTGTAAGGTGTGTAGTCCTCTATCTTGTAGAACATATAGTGTTGCAAATAACCTCATGGCACTAATTGTTGTTGTCTGAAGTTTTAATAAATAATCATAATGCTGTCAAAAATAATGTCATAAATAGATTTTCTTTATCAATTAACTTCTATTAATTAAATAAAATTTTTAATGTAAATTTTTAAAGTTTAATGGAATGGCTGTGTGAAAGATGCTGAAGCTGACGTGCCAATGGTCTTTTATATTAATGTTGTTCGGAAGCCTGTGTAATGATGTAGTTTCGACTACATGTTTACATGATGTTCTATCGACTGAACAGCGTTTTTTCGACTTGTTTTCATGTTATTGTTGTTCAGCAATGGCATGGACGTGATGTTTTGGCAAAAGAAGGGTGGGATGGTGGTTGATGGTGACTGAAAGCGGTGACTGAGTAGATTGGACGTCACAGCAGCTCGGGAAAAGGCAGAGCTACTTTGCGCAGGCTGTGTGCATTCTACTGTGGATTGACTGTTTTGAAACTTATATGGTAGTTACGTAGCCCCTAGACCTCAGTTACCATGAAAAAAGCCATGAAATTTCAGTTTTGACCATATGGGATCTTAAACAAGGACGTCATCTTTTTTTAATTATTGTTTGTTCGGGGAGGAATTATAGACCACAATGTCAGCATGATCTTGGGTTGTTTCCTTATCACTTCTTGTGTGCGTTTGGCTGTAGCTTGCACACCAGACAGAGTTGTTGGCGATTCATCCTATTGTAAAGTCATGCAGTGTGTAATCTCCTGTCGCCAATTCATTGTGCAGTGTGAACACAGCAGCAACTAAATGCTACCACAGATAGTACAGTGTGAAAACAATGGTGATCCGATGACTTTGAAAATCATGCAGTGTGAGTTTGAGGAGAAGGTAAAAAGCAATACAAAACAAATAATGTACAGTTTATGTTGTCATTACTTTGCTCTCAAACTAAATGCAATGTAATAATAGGCGTTATTTAATAATAACATTAACAGTGCAGCATGCATCTAAATCTTGGTAAAAGCTTATAATAAAATCACCAAAATAAGTCTTCATGTTAAGAATAAATATGCAAACAGTACGGTATCTGAGCGTACGGATTGGAAATTTGTGCATACAGTTTGTTAATCCGTGGCCACGATTTGTTAAACTGAGGGAACAGTTTAAGTATTTGTGAGTGCGGGGGACAAATTGCAAAACCGTCGCCACGGATTGATTTATTTTTTTTTATTTATTTATTTTTTTGGTCCTACAGGTTTTTTTTTTTTTGCACATAAAAGACTACATTGTTACATTAAGTATATTTGTTTTCATAGCATTGAATATGTACATTGTAGGACAACATTTGCAGATTGTGAAATAACACATACAGGTCCTTCTCAAAAAATTAGCATATTGTGATAAAGTTAATTATTTTCTGTAATGTACTGATAAACATTAGACTTTCATATATTTTAGATTCATTACACACAAACTGAAGTAGTTCAAGCCTTTTATTGTTTTAATATTGATGATTGTGGCATACAGCTCATGAAAACCCAAAATCCCTATCTCAAAAAATTAGCATATCATGAAAAGGTTCTCTAAACGAGCTATTAACCTAATCATCTGAATCAACTAATTAACTCTAAACACCTGCAAAAGATTCCTGAGGCTTTTAAAAACTCCCAGCCTGGTTCATTACTCAAAACCGCAATCATGGGTAAGACTGCCAACCTGACTGCTGTCCAGAAGGCCATCATTGACACCCTCAAGCAAGAGGGTAAGACAGACATTTCTGAACGAATAGGCTGTTCCCAGAGTGCTGTATCAAGGCACCTCAGTGGGAAGTCTGTGGGAAGGAAAAAGTGTGGCAGAAAACGCTGCACAACGAGAAGAGGTGACCGGGTCCTGAGGAAGATTGTGGAGAAGGACCGATTCCAGACCTTGGGGGACCTGCGGAAGCAGTGGACTGAGTCTGGAGTAGAAACAGCCAGAGCCACCGTGTACAGGCGTGTGCAGGAAATGGGCTACAGGTTGCAAATTTTGCATGTCATTCGGAAATCAAGGTGCCAGAGTCTGGAGGAAGACTGGGGAGAGGGAAATGCCAAAATGCCTGAAGTCCAGTGTCAAGTACACACAGTCAGTGATGGTCTGGGGTGCCATGTCAGCTGCTGGTGTTGGTCCACTGTGTTTTATCAAGGGCAGGGTCAATGCAGCTAGCTATCAGGAGATTTTGGAGCACTTCATGCTTCCATCTGCTGAAAAGCTTTATGGAGATGAAGATTTTATTTTTCAGCACGACCTGGCACCTGCTCACAGTGCCAAAACCACTGGTAAATGGTTTACTGACCATGGTATTACTGTGCTCAATTGGCCTGCCAACTCTCCTGACCTGAACCCCATAGAGAATCTGTGAGATATTGTGAAAAGAAAGTTGAGAGACACAAGACACAAGTACCTGCAAAAGGATTCCCGACCAAGTATTGAGTGCAGAACTGAACATAATTATATGAAGGTTGACTTTTTTTGTATTAAAAACACTTTTCTTTTATTGGTCGGATGAAATATGCTAATTTTTTGAGATAGGGATTTTGGGTTTTCATGAGCTGTATGCCACAATCATCAACATTAAAACAATAAAAGGCTTGAACTACTTCAGTTGTGTGTAATGAATCTAAAATATATGAAAGTCTAATGTTTATCAGTACATTACAGAAAATAATGAACTTTATCACAATATGCAAATTTTTTGAGAAGGACCTGTATATTAAAAAAAATCTAATGTGTGCATTGTATCTATGGAAGATTGTAGGACATTTCAAAACATATGTTGCATATCTGTACATTTGTAAAAGTCACATTTCCAAAAATTTAGGACCCACCTTCTGTCATTCATAAACAACTACCACTCCAAGTTTTTAGAGCATTGTATAGTTCTAACCTTTTGTTTGTTTTTCATTCTTTAGATGCACTACAACAACAACAGCTGAAAGCTGAAGAAAAGGAGGCCACAGAGTTTCTTTGCTTCAACAGTTCAGAAATGGCTTCATTATGCCTCAGAACGGCTGGGGGGAATTGCTCGTGGTGGAAAACCATAAGTTCAGACTTGTGTCTTATTATCTGTTTTGCTGAGTAAATACATTTCAACTTACGAATAATGTTTCAGTCATCTGTTGTGTTTCTGACTTGGTTGTTTCTATTTGCATTTGACTGAATTTTGCTGAGGCAGGCTGCCATTTTTATATTCTGGTTTTCCAGTCTCTTCTCTTGGCAGTTAGATTCTGTTTTATGAATTCAGAATTAACAATCTCTTCTAATAGTTCTCTTCTAAAAAGTCATATTGTCATCCAGTTTATAATAATTTGTATGTAAGTTGTAGTGTGTTTTATTATATAGTTGTTTTATTGTAATTGTGATGTTACTTCCTGTTTAAATGGGTATGGAGCATAAATAAATAAATATGTTTACATGTAAACTGAAGGATGTTGAGTTACTGACTTTTTGTTTAAAAAAAAAAAAAAAAAAGCTTTTCAGCCCTACATGGTCTCTGATTTAAAGAAATAAATCCAAATGGACATGATTTACTGTCATAGAATCTTGCTGTTCATAAAGCAAGACTAAACTATAATTGTTTCAATGTTGATTCAATGTAAAATAAGTGATTGAATTTACGTTGAACAAACATTGATTTTATGCCCATCTTGATCTATTTATCATCATTGAAATAACATTATTTCAAGGTGCAAACCTGATGAAAAATCAACATTTAACATTGAAATTTCAACATTGATTCAATAACAAGTTGGTTGATGCTTTAATGTTGATTCAACGATGATTCAATGTTGTTCTGCTATCTGGGATATGTATTGGTACCTAACTTAATTATCCAACTTATTTAAACCACTTACACTAAATTATGTTTTAATAATTAGCTATCTACAGTGTTCTTAACCTAACTTTGCTTTAGCTAACCTGTGTAACATCAACTGCTAGCTAGCTTATTGTTAATGAGGTATCTAGGTAAACGTAGCTGTTACATACTGTACTGTATCTGGTCAACTATTTATTAGCTAGCTAATTAACTGCTATCTAAGTTAGCTAATTTCAAGAGCTACACAGGCAAACATAACTCAGAATTGTCGATAACAGCTAGTTAAATTACTATAATAATCTGTGTATAATGTTAGTGCACAATGCATTTATGAAACATATGTTAAGTTTATAATTGACCTTTTGTCTGATTTACAGCCTTTCTTAATATAAACATTGCTAATCAGTGAGTTCTGTTAACTGTGTTAGCATTATGTAGTACACACAGTACCACAGCATGTGTTCTCTGTCTGTGGTAAACCTCCAGGCCATCTGTGTAGTCTGGGTCTCTATAATGTAGATCTCTCTGGAAATTTCTATAAAGAGGGTCAGTGGGTCTCAGTCTCGCTGCGTGTCCGACATAGCAGGTGGTCGTCAGCAGTCATTGTGCGAACGCTCTACTTTTACACCGAGTTTGTGTGGAGCATGGCCAGTTAAGACCTCAGGGGATGTTACATAAAAGTGCCGCCCTACTGAAGGAAAAAAACAGGTTGTAAAGAGCTCCAGAAGTCAATTACTGTTTGAGATTTTGAGATTACAGCATAACAACCTAGGGCAGCCCAAGCACACACAAAACCACAACGGGTGGTACACACAGGTTCACACAAAAATATGTACCAACTTTGAAAATAGTGGATGTTGTCAGTTCTTTATTTTTAAAAACTTTGTAAAAAAAAAAAAAGTGCCTATGTTCAGAAAGAGCATCTTTTATAACTCATTGTAAAATGTGTATGGAAACATTTAAAACTTGGTTTATTCAAATCCAGGGAATTTCTTCCCATTGGAGAACAAAACACAAGAAGACATTAGCAAGCTAAGCTAATGTTAGCTACTTAACAATTAGTTGTTCCAATTACAGATCAGCTGTCATTAACTGCTAGCTAAAATATCTATTGATACCTAGCCAACGTACTAATATACATTTTTTGCCATCTTTGACCTTTCCGGAAGCAGGTATGGAAGATTTAGCTCATCGGTGCACAAGTCTGCATTTACTCAGATGGATAATGAGTCTTTGAGAAACGATTATTCAATTTATGCATTTTGTTGGTGTGTGGAAATTAGGTTAAACTAAATAGCAGTATTAGGTATCACTATATTAGATTAGATGCTTTGAATGTAGTCAATAAGAAAAGAATAAACACCTTAAATGGAGAACTACAGTATTAATGATGCAGCGGTGTGATTAAGCAGAGTTGATGTACTGTATCCCTGGCAGACTTGATTATTTTCTCAGAATAGCCAGTCGGGAAGTGTTTTATTCGACTGATACATGTACATCAGCCAAATGTTACATTTGCTTTAATTATTAAAGAATATATCAATTTATATTTGCATTTAATGCTATGGAACACTATTAGGCTTTCTTATTAACCTGTACAACAACTCTTGCTTTTGACTATTTAGCCAGATATCTGAAAAGTTATCTCCTTAATCTCGGGATTAAATACTCCCTGTGCACAAATGATTGACCTCTCAAAGAATTAAAGCCCAAAGCGGTAACCAAAAGAAATTAATTCTAAACAGTGAGCTGAGTGCTAGATAAACTGTGTCTAACAAGAAGATATTGAGGAACTCCTGCATATTGTAGCAATGTTTGCTTTGGAATAACGATGCCCAGGACTATAACACACACTGCTGCCGGATATATTAACACATAGAAATGTTTATTACTCATGTTTCAGGATGACTCATAGTTGTTCTTATTGGCAGCATACTAGTGGTTTCTCGAGGTTCATCTGCAAAAAGACATGTGCACTCACTCTCTGTAACGTCTGTGAATAATACTACATGTATACATGATGTAAAATCCCACCTGAATAGCAAATTTGGTGGATGTTCTGCTCTGGCACGCCTTTGGGAATGCAATTATGTAGAAAACAAAATTTGTCCGGAATGGTGGCGCTTTACAGTAATGCAATCAGTTAGGAAGCGCATGACTTGGGCAACAGTATAATATTCTACAAAGATTCTGCAAAGTTGTTTAATGTACAGAATATCTAATATGTTGGATTGTTGTAATACAGTATGGAAATATAATTTGTTCACTTTTTATAGCATATTCAGTATTGTTCAAATGTCTTAGGCACAACCAAATAACTGCTGTAAAACAAGAATGTCTTCCAAAGTTTCTAAATTCAAAATGTACTATAAAAAAACAGCTAAAAGTAATTAATGAAATCCAATAATTGGAGAACGACCCTTTGGTTAAAATACAGTCTCAGGTACAATTTGTGCAGGTTTATAATAAAATTAGCTTCTTAGTTTTACTGAACATCCTGCTGGACCAGCCACAGTTTTTTTTTTTTTTTTTTTGCATTATAATCAGACAACATGACATAACACAGTCCTAGATTATGATGTATCTAGTCAGTATCATCAAAATGTTTTTTAGGTAGAGTATCTCTCAATTATAACTATTACTAATATAACAAACATAGATTTTTTTCTAACCCTTTTTTTTTTATCAACCACAGAAGTCTAGTGGCTCTAGCTCAGAGAGATTAGATCAGAAAATATTGATGTTTGTGATGGCATTGGTATCAGAACAAAACGCTTGGTATTGTGACAGCTCTATTATACTGTACATACAGTGGGGGAAATAAGTATTTCATCCCCTACAGATTTTCAAAGTTTGCCCAATTACAAAGAAATGAATGGTCTATAATTTTTAGGATTGAGGATTGAGACAGAATATCAACCAAAAATCCAGAAAGAGCACATGATACAAATGTTATGAATTAAGTTGCATTTCAATGAGGAAAATAAGTATTTGATCCCCAAGCAAAACATGACTTAGTACTTGGTAGAGAAACCCTTGCTGGAAAGCACAGTGGGAAGACGTTTCTTGTAGTTGTTTACCAGATTTGCACACATCTTGGGATGCATTTTGATCTACTATTTTTTTTTTTTACAGATTTTCTCTAAATGTTTAACATTTCCTTCTTGTTGCTTGGCAACTCGAAGTTACAGCTCTCTCCGTGAATTTTCTATTATATTAAGGTCTGAAGACTGGCTAGACTCTCCATGACCTTAATGTGCTTATTCTTGAGCCACTCCTTAGTTGCCTTGGCAGTTTGTTTGGGGTCATTTTCATGCTGGAAGACCCATCCACAACCCATCTTCAGGAGGTTCTCATCCAAAATTTTTACAACATATGGCCTCATCCATTGGCCCCTCAGTGCAGCAAAGTCAATCTGTACCTTTAGCAGAGAAACAGCCCCAAAGCATAATGAAAAAGAGCTAAATTTTGGTCTCATCTGACCACAGCAGTTCATCCCAATCTTTCTCTGTTCATTGGCAAACCTCAGACGGGTCTGTACATGTGTCTTCTTGAGGAGGGGAAGCCTTGCTGCGTTTAAGGATTTCAATCCATGCAGGCGTATTGAGTTACCGATGGTTTGTTTGGTGACTGTGCTCCCAACTGCCTTGAGATCATTCACAAGCTCCTCCCGTGTAGTCCTGGGCTGGTCCCTCATTTTTCTCATGATTATTCTTACTCCATGAGGTGACATCTTGCATATACAGTAGGGCCATTAATGGTTACTTTGTATTATGTTTCTTCCATTTGTAAATAATCGCTCCAGCAGTTGTCTCCTTCTCACCAAGCTTCTAGCTGATGGTCTTGTAGCCCATTCCAGCCTTGTGCAGGTCTAAAATCTTGTTCGTGACTTGCTTTGACAGTTCTTTGGTCTTGCCGATGGTGGTGAGGTTTGAATGGAAGATAGAGATTTTGTGGACAGGTGGCTTTTATACACATACCATATTGTTGTTAGGAGCACCTTCTTAAATTAATATGTATACCACAAGAGCACATAACCAGTCTGTGAGAGGCAGAATTATTGTTGTTGGTTGGTAGGGGATTAAATATTTATTGTCAAAAACTAACCCGGGATGATCAGAAGACTTAGCGATTAGCGGTTAGCCCTTTGTAGCGTGAATGGTAAACCCAAACGTGGAAGCAAGCGAGTAGGCAGGATAACCACGCGAATTAGTCTAAGGACTCTCACAGAAGGGGAGCAAGGGAAAAACACACATTTAACCCGCGTTCTATAAAAACACTCTCGAATCAGAAAGTAAACCCAAGAAAGTGACTACTCAAGAAATGGCAGACAAACAATCTGGACCGACATGGGGGAACTCAATGACTGAGCGATGTGAAGCGCCATCTTGTCTCCTTTAAAGCTTCCTGGTTCGCGACTGTACTACTTCCGGGTCCTAGTACTGATCGCGCCGCGAGTGTGTATGATACTTATTTCCTTAATTGAAATGCAACTTAATTCATAACATTTGTATCATGTGCTTTTTCTGGATTTTTGCTTGATATTCTGTCTCAATCCTTTACCATAAACCTATGATAAAAATTATAGACCATTAATTTCTTTCTAAGTGGGCAAACTTAGAAAATATGTAGGGGATCAAATACTTATTTCCCCCACTGTACATGTACATGGCTGGGAAATAAAAAAATATTATTTAGTAACTTTGATTATCTCCATCATTTGTTAAAAACCTCAAGGGCTTGGGCTCATGTAGCCAAACTAATTAAGAAGGTCTGGTGGCATATGCTGCGTGTCATCCACATAACAATGTGTCCGTGACAGTGACATGCTTCATCTGCCTAAAATGAAGCATGTAGGTAATGAAAAGGAGTGGACAGAGTACCAGACCCTGAGGGACACCTCAGGTAATAGAAGCTGAGGAGGAGATTTGTTTTTGTCGGTTTGATGGTAATGACATGTTGTGTTGTTAGTCAGATAAGTGGCAATCTGTGTGACACTAATATTTGACAGGCATGCAGTAAGTATGTCATCCGTGACAGAATCAAATGCAGCAGGAGAATACCAAAAAGATGTATGTGTATGTGTGTGTAGGCAGGGTGTTACCCAATGGCTGAGCATATGAGACCTCATGTTTTGAGCTCAGACTGTTATTATGGACATATGCAGGATACAGTAAGTGCAGATGTTACCTGTAAGCAAGAGAGAAAGAAGAGAAAGACAGGAGAATGGGAAATTTGAGACAGAAGGAAAGACCATTTAAAATCTATTTAGACGCTAAATACAGGCTCCTTTTATAATGGCATACAGCAACCAGATTATGAATTGATGCTAGACCATGATTTGAACACATTTCGGACAGGATGAATAATTAATAATCATTATTTATACTAAGTCTTTGTTAACACAAATGGAAATATTATATACTGCATTTTATTTACTACAAAATGTGCAGGACAGGAATAATCCCAGCATAACTGATTTCTGTGAAAAGATTATGTTATAAAGAGGCAGTGAAGATCATGTCTTAGAGAAGAAATGCTCCTGGGAGTTTTAAGAATAGAATTTCTAGATCAGGTACAGCCCAAAGAGTTACTGTCATGTGCGCATTAAAATTAAACAAGTATACTGTATACAGTATATTGAGATTGGAATGGCACAGCCATCTCTGTGATTTATACAGATCACTTACGTACATTGTGGGAATCTGACAGACGTCATCCAGAGACGTTATGTAACGTACAATATATCTATCCGTAAATCTTACCCAGACCGAAAAAGTAGTTCAGCAAGTGGGTGTGTGTGTTTGTATGTGTGTGTGTGTGTGCGTGCAAACGCAGAGTAATGTTTGACAGGTAGGCAAATGAGACAGCTTGTTAATGAACTCGGGCTGTTAATAGAAATGGACGCAGATACAGTACAATAACGTGAATAAGAGGGAATGGATAAGGATAGAAGAACATGCAAATGTGTTGAAAGGCAATTCATAAAATATATACCAAGATAAAAAGTAAGTGTGCAGGTTGTACAGTGCATATTATAGCAAATGCAAGTGTTGATATTTTATTTTAATAGTAAGTGAAAAACGATCAGAGACACTAAACAAGATTACGAAGATGAACTAGGTTTCTAGACAAGAACAAATAAACGCTATACAAAGAAACACAATAAATCAAGAGAACTTTAATAACGCATAACAAGGCACTGGGGAAATTTATGATGGACATGTGATTTGCCGGGGCTGATGGGTAATGTACCGCTATCCTCAACACTACCCAGACAAAAACACACATCAGACCATTAAGAAAAATAAACGGTTAAAAATGAAGTCCATGATTTAAGAACTTGATTGAGGTTAAAATTACAGATAAATAATAACAATGTTTAATCGAAGCAACAATATTGTGTAAACATAGACTACAGTGTCTATTTATTTTTCTATGAATGCATTCACATTCCTGAGCTTTCTAACAAAATTCGCGACTGCTGCTTAACACTTCGGCCCTGATTACTTGTCATCCTAAATAAAGCGCTCTAATTATTCTGTGCAATCAGATGAATTCATGTCATCTGTGAAGCAGGAGGAGGAAACAATATGCAAATGAAGTTTTTGTATGTGCGTGCTAATTGTTCTCAAGTCCACGTCAAGTTCGGATGACGGAAAAGTCTCAGGATCGTAAAAACAATACCGTGTGTCATCATGCTTTAAATACAGTATAATACAGAGTCAAAAAAATATATACTGTATATAAAAGAGTAGACATGACTGTGTGTTCTGTTCATGAAGTAAACGTGGCTGTTTTTTTTTCAACAGAAACGTTTAACCTTCTGTTGTGGTGTTCTGATTATTGCAATGTACATAGACATGATTTAGCTAAATTCTAAGGTGGTATTAAGATCTGTAAGCTTAATAGCTTCTAATAAGATGTGACCTTCAAATGATCACATGTTGGTGCCTGATGTCCATTAGAGCAGACACGTAAAAGAGATTAAACTTAAACGTTAAACACGAGGAGTTCAGCACTAGCGGCACATGTCAGACGAGTGAAAATATTCGAGCTTGTTTTGTTCTTGATGCTGAGACCACGAGTGAGACACTGACGCAGTGACAAAAATAGTGACACATTGTTAGCAGGAACTGTAATGTTGTATGACGTTGTGGTGTAGTTGGATTTGCAAGAGGTTGCAAAGTCATCCAGGCAAAACACAGCTTTGTTTTTGGAAAGTTAGCATGACTTAGAAAGATAAACCTATTTAACACTGGAATAATGTAAATGAACGACCATAGCGAATATCAACATATATTTATTGGATCGCTTAACATCCCTTCGTCCGACATCTACATTTCAGAAACTTCAGAAATGTCTTCACAGAACGGATCTGAGATGTGATCGTACCACAGATGATAGTTCTTATGTTTTTTTCTTCTTTAAGCTGCTCCTTGATTTCAAAGTACAGTAAAATGCAGTTGTTGTTTTTTTTCAATTTCATTTTATTTGTATAGCGCTTTTAACAATTGTCATTGTTTTAATATTTAATATTTTTTTCCTTTGTTCCCTGGTGGTTCAGATGGTTCCCTGGTCGACCAATGGCTAGCATTCACTTAATGCCCAAGTTTGATTCGCAGTTAGGGCATGGGTGTAGTTAGCAATAAAAAAAAATTGCATGATCAGTATGAGAATTTCAGTAAATACTGTTTTTTGCAGTGTTTTATCAGAGTCATTCCTTTTATGTAGTCAATATTGTATCAACATCATTTTTACTACAGATTCTAACTTTCTAGTAAAAACCTAGTACTAGCAGTCTTCCAAGTTGTGTAACATTCCCATATTAATGTTACTACGATTGTGACAACCAAAAAGCCCTACTAGATTTACAGCTGAAACAAACCTGAAACAAAAGGATCTAAGCTAACTACTGTAGCTAAGAAAATTATAGTATTAAAAAAAACATCTGGCTAGCATTGAAGAGAGAGAGAGAGAGAGAGAGCAGTTATGAAATGAACATGCAAATGCAAACAGTGTTAAATACAAATGTATTAAGCCACATATTCTGGTTTCAGACAAATTGGTCTTAATCCTTATAAACAGTCAGATTTGTGCCTTGCACCCTGAACACACATTTAAATACTTAACAACTACATAAAATAAGAGGATGATAGAGGAAAAAAGTCCTCTGCTGTGTTCTAACTTGGACCTCCATCACCGTCTCATAAAGTGCTAAAGCGCTTAAACGTGCTGCTTTGGGTTTTTTATGACACTTTATGGTTATTAAATTTATGACGGTCATAAAGCGAAGCCAAACAATACGTCCAAATCTGTTTCCCTCGCGAGTGTCTGTGTGGGCGTCGCCATTTGGTCTTGCTGTCAAGGGAATGTGAAGGAAGGCTTACTGAAGACATGCTACTTGTATTTTATTCTGTAAAGAGACCTTTCTGTTTTATACGCACAGAATTTTAGGTATGTGTAGAGAAGAAGAAAGATGTAATTATTAACGTCTTGTTGGCGTATACTATACTATATTGTTTTAAGCGGAGATGGCGAAGTGATGGTGAAGGGCGCCTCAAGACTCGGAGATCCCCAGGTGAGGTGACGAGTCACGCCACAGCCGCTCCAGATGGCATTACAGCACTGCATTGCATCATGGGTACTGAGGCTGATCAGGAAGATGGAGAAGAGGGTCGGAGAATGACCACAGGATCGGGGTTGTGTTGGCAGTTAAACCTGGCTCATAAATGTATAGTGTGTCTCTAAGGAGCTTGAATGGAACTTGAAGAGAACATTTGGTGTTCTTCTAAAAGAAAGAAAGAAACACATTTTGTCTTATTGTAAATGTAGTCGAATTATGTAACATTAATTGGTGGAAAATGTATGAATTTGTTATATATACCATATGTAATAAAAAAATTCATTTTTCATTTTCTCATTTTTCTTTTTCTTCTTTTGAGTTGGTGCAATACTGCAAATTACTGTGCTGAAGACTGGAGCAGTACTCCTGACAAAAAAACCTCCCCACTCCTCCATTCACTGGCGTATTTTCACTCTCCGATACAGCAGGTGGCAGTATGCACCTAGTTCGTTTGCGGCCACCATTAAACTCAAAAAGTAGAATAATTTCAATAATATTATTCATTTTTCAAAAACACTGTTGCATGCCTTTTACCTTTATCGGATATGGCTGTGTGTGTCAGAGGATGAGATTGGCGTGTGACACGCACACACAAAGATTTAGGATACAGACGCAGTGGCGGTTTTAGGGTAGGGCGGAGTGAGCAGCCGCCCAGGGCGGCATTTTTTTATGTCACGTGAGGGGCGGCACACGAACCTGGAGTACAAAAAAAAATCTGTGCCGCAAAACGGTTTTCTATTACCTGTTAACAAAATATACACCGGACGAGACTCCATCCCCCCCCCCGTCGGACGAGACTCCATCCCGCTCCCCCCCCCCCTACCCCCCCACCAGTCGGACAAAGCGATGTTTCCACCGTGTTGGAGTCTCGCCCCGACGTAAATGATATTTTATTCCGTCCCGCTTCCGTCCCCCCGTCGGACAGACCGATGCTTCCGCCGTATTGGAGTCTCGCCCCGGGGGGGGGGGGGGGAAGGGGCGTCTCGCCCAGGGCGCAGTTCAGTGTAGAACCGTTACTGTACAGACGGCACTGATGACATCAGAAATTACAAGCCCGGAATGCTTGTGCTCCCACTGAGGAAAAAGTAAACCAGACTTAAATAATTTTCAGACTTTGAAATAATTCTTAATACTTCAAAAAATAGAAGAATCAACAGTCTACACATGATTCAAAGCTCTAGTACCTGTGCCAAATAATAAATGTATCATATTTCATTCCTAGGAATGTGATGTGCTGCCAAAAATTATTATTATTATTTTTCCTCAGTAAGTAAAATAACTTGAACATAAATAGAGTTAAAGGAAGATATTAAAATATTTATTTACTTATTTTTTTATGGGGGTGTTCAAGTCAAAGACTTTTGATTTTGTAGAATAACAGAACACCGTTATGAGAGTTAAATCTCCCTTTATTTCTCCATATAATCCCCTGCCACACTGATGCACTTATCCCAGTGTTTCACTAGTGCTGGGAACCATCAAGGTAGAACGTTTTCTCAGTACGCCAGAGCCACGATCGGACTGTTTGCTTTACATCTGAAACACTGGCCTCCCAGGAACTCCTTTAATGGGTCAACCATGTGGAAATGGTTTGGAACAAGGTCAGGACTGTACAGGGATGGGGCAGTAACTCCTAGCCTAGTTCTTGTAATGTTGGATTGGTGTTGGTGAATGATTGTTTAAAACAGTTGCCACAGACAGATGCGTCTCTTCGACAAATTGATGAAAAGTCACAAATTTAAGGATAAGATGTTCCTATCACAGGCCGATCCACAGGAAAGACTTCAGTGGGCTCTGAGCCATCTTGACCAGGATCATCATTCATGGACGTACGGCGTTCTTTAAAATGTTTGCATCATTCAAATGTTTTACTGCAGCGAAGAGTCTCATCACTGTACTGGGCTAGATGTTAATGTCAGCCGCTTTTATTCACCAGAAATTCCGCCACAAGTCTTGAATGCCTATGTGCAAATGAAATATTATTAAGCCTTTACTTATTTTAAGTGTTTCATTTTGAAAATGATCTGTTAACAGAATAAGGCAAAGTAGCCTTGAAATTAGTAAATAATTTATGCATCTGAATTCATTGATTTTTCAATTGAGGGTACGCAGCGTGGAAGCTCGTGCCTGTTAACAGAGCTCTCTTTAAGTTCAGTGTAATTATCTAGAGCTCAAAATGATTCCATGTGAAATCGACCACTGAGTGAGATCGTAAACTGAGTGAGATCAGATAGTGAAAAACAATCTTTAGCACAGAAGACGTTCCACAGTGGAGTGTGCCTTTGACGAGAATTGGCTTCATATAGTTAAAAACAGTTTCAGACTTTGGAAAAACATTGAATGCATGTTCTTCATTGTCTGCTTCAGCCAAACAAACCAGACATGACATCATGTTGGTTAACTAGTCTCTGCAATTTTGGGTTAAAGGGGACTTTAACCTTTTGATTTTAGGCCAAATCATTCCCTTTTACATCTCCCTATTCAGTTTTGTTGAGCTAGCTACAGCGTCTTTTCAAGCTCGTGTTCACACAGCACTAACCAGACAGAACCCTGTGTTGGTTATTCCAGAGAAAAGTGAGTGGGTGTATTTATTGATCTGCTGTAAGTCTAAACAGACCTCCAAGACCAGGCAGGAAGTGATGAAGGAAGAGGAGAATTTATGGCTTGGCAAAAGAACCATCAATCCTCCTCCTCAGATAAAGAGAGAGTGAGAGAGAGGTGGAGGATGATTGAACAGAAAACAGAAAGATGATTAATAGACGAAGAGTCGAATCAGGAAAACTTAAGTACTTAAAGAGACTGATAAAACTAAATAATGGTTCTTTCTTTATTTATAATCTCAAGCCTCAATACTAATAGTTTATCTTCTTTGAATGTTTTCTCTTCTTTAAATGGAAGATCAAGCTGGCCTAGATACATTCAAGAGGAATAACATCCACCTCATTCCTTGGCAAGCGAGCCATTGCCATAACCTTTTGTGCATGTGGTCTCACTGAAGAAAGCACAGCGTTATTTATATTTGATTCAAATTTGCCAACTTAAGATCAGAAATTATGTCAGTATGTACGATGGGAAAGTTCTCCTTTTTTTTTTTTTGGGACCAGTTTAAGCAGTGACCTTCAGATTATATCGGCTCATTTAGATTATTAAAATGACCTGTGTGTAGTTTAGAGCTATGAATCTAAGGTAAATTCTTGATTTGATTTGATTTGATTTGAACTTTTTTCTGCCAATCTTCGGCTCTATAGTCCAGCAGGGGACAGTGTTGCACCAAACGTGCTTTAAAGAAGAAGAACAAGAGCTAATTTGCGAGTAAGTTAATGTAGATCGGGCGGCGCGGTGATGTAGTGGTTAGCACTGTCACCTGCAACAGTTGTAGCCCATTTGTAGGTGGTGGCTCTTGATGCACTGACTCCAGTCTCACTCCACTCCTTATGAAGCTCTCTCAAGTTTTTATTTTCTCTTGACAAACTTCTTTAGGGGCGGCGCGGTGGTGTAGTGGTTAGCACTGTCGCCTTGCACCTCCAGGGTCTGGGTTCGATTCCCCGGCCAGGCTTGATTCCCGTCTCTGTGTGCATGGAGTTTGCATGTTCTCCCCGTGCTTGGTGGGTTTCCTCCGGGTACTCCGGTTTCCTCCCACAGTCCAAAGACATGCAGGTTAGGCTAATTGGCGTTCCCAAATTGCCCGTAGTGTGTGATTGGGTATGTGAGAGTGTGTGTGTGCCGATGGATTGGCACCCTGTCCAGGGTGTACCCCGCCTAGTGCCCGAAGTCTCCTGGGATAGGCTCCAGGTCCCCCTGAACACAGGATTAAGCGGTATAGAAAATGAATGAATTACTGTAGATCCAAGCGGTTAGTATATTCTGTGAAAACTGTGGTATATTTTTTAGAAAATGTGTCAATTTTAGACCAATAAATGTTTATAAGTTTAATAAAGACTGAATAAATTACCTAATCATTTAATTTGCACAGCTCTACATTCGTGATCATATTTTTTTAAATATCGATTTTTTTCTTGATTATGTACAGTATACAGTATTTGTAGAAGTTGAATCTCTACAAGTTGAAAAAACATGACCGTTCCATCTTTCCTCACACAGGCTTCCACTGTACGAAATGACTCCATGTCCGACACTTCATGTGCGCCGTCTATAAGCCTAAGAATTAATAGCGAGCCTTCATCTCACACACGCTCACAAAAGGACCCTATAATAGCAATGGTCAATCAAAGACTTTGAGATATGAGGCTCTTTTGATGCATTGAGAAGTGTCGATTGAAGGTTCAAAATGGCGAAACAATCCGCACGGCTTCAAAGGATCAGACGCTCGGCAATCAATTAAACCAGAAAGCGCGTGTGCGTGTATGTGTCAATACATGCACGCAGGATGGAGGATGGGGAAAGTGACATATCTGATAATGTGCTCCATCTAATATAGTGGACAATCAACACAATATCAGGCTAGTAATAAAAAATGTATATTATAAAAATGTCTTATTCATGAAAGATCCATAATTGTTGATAGGAATTTGATCATTTATTGAACATTAATGGAAACAGCGTCCAATAACATGTAGTTACAGGTTTAACTCTTTACAAAGCACTGACACTGGACCCTCTGTTTAGAGTACTGACACTAATAACTCTCTCACTTTCATATATTTCATATACTGCTCAAAAAATCAGGCCCATTCAAGGCAAACCGGTATTAAGTGTTCTCTTATTTTTCTTGAGCAATATTTAAAATCATGATGATAATAATAATTAGAGGTGCAGGGAATGAAGAGTATGTGAATAATTACTGACTAAGTATTGCTATGAATTGGGTTTTAATTTCCAGTTCTCCTGAATAAACCTTTTTTAACACACACACACGCGCGCACACACACACACACGCACGCACGCACGCACACACACACACACACACATGGTCTCTTTCTCATATGCTGTTTCACTCTCTGTTTTTTTTAAGCTACAGCACACACACACACACACGCTTCATTTTGCTTGACCACAACGCTTCACCACAGACTTAATCCAAGATTTTTTGTTAGCTAGCAAATGCATAAAGCAATCTCAAGCCACATTTGAAAGCTGATAGCTAAATAAGAGCCGATTCATTGATTAATAATTTCAATAATCAATAGATGAGTCGTTAGTTGCAGCGCTAATAATAATATAAATTGTACCAGAAAACTTCAGCATATCTACTGTACAACTAGGACTTATTTATTTGGTTTAGAAACAACTCATTTATGGAGTGCTATTGTCGAGACAGTGTGAGATGAACACACAAACAGGAATTAAAGAACAGGAGCGCTTCAATTATTCATTAAATTTTTGTGATTTTTTAAAAGCAATTTCCTGTTTCAGGAGTTTAAACTCTCCCTTGTAGAACCGAACTTGCCAAACACACACGCTCTTCAGGGACTAGGAGTCTTACAGTAAATATGCATGTGATTGAGCTGAAGTCAGATTGTCTACTGTGTGTGTTTGTGGGTATCTGATGTCAGTTCCATCAGTGAGGGAATCCAGAGCGTCAACTCCAATCAGTTGCGAAGCTCAGGTAACACCTGTGTTTGTAACTGTTTTCCATGGTGAGTAATTAAAGACCTGAAGACTGTGGCGGTGTCAGCGTGAGTGTGTGACAGACAGACGTGAGACCTGATGAGGTGAACGACTTCTTGTGTCACGCTCATCTACTGAATATTTTACAGTGGAATAAGAAAACACCCCTGCTCAGGATTGTCATAGACCATAGCTCACACAGACAGAGAGAGAGAGAGAGAGAGAGCGTGAGGGAAGAGTTCTGATCTGAAGATGTTAATGCATGTGATTTACGGGGTTCTGTGGGGGATGCTTTAGTTTCTGATGTTTTATGAGTTGTCGAGTAATAATCTTCACTCGTCTAAGTTTACTTCATCGCACGGCTGTTTGTTTTTCTGTCAGAAAAGGTTCCCAAGTGGAACCTAAAAACCCTTAATTAAGCTTAATTAATGCTCGAGATACTTGAAAGATTGTATTTAGAACCCTTAATGGAGTCAAATACAACAGGAGCCCTCAACAAATATTTTTTCTAGAAGTTTAGATTTTGGGTTTAAGGGTTCTCCGTGTGTTCCTTTTATCTTGAAATGGAAGAGGTTCTCTTTCAGAAAACATTGCAAATAGAACCTACACTATAAAAAGCTAGAACATCGAAACACTAAACAAAACCCCCCTTAAAAAAAAAAAAAAACTTTTTTGTGTTGCCTGTGTAGATCAAAGTCCGTCGCACAGAGGCTTTACATTTGCGGTATTTGGCAGATATTATCCAGACAGACTTACATTTTATCTCATTATACTCTACATCTGGGCAACTTGGTGGTGCTGGGGTTTGAACGTACAGTAGGACCTTATTCAATTAAATTTTTTTTTCTATTCAATTTTATTTATATAGCGCTTTTAACAATGGTCATTGTCTCAAAGCAGCTTCACAAAAATGAAAGAAATTTAGCAAAAAAAAAAAATAATAATAATAATAATAATAATCTTGTGTGTTGTGCAGGTGAAAATTCAATATGACAGAAATTATTTAAATTATGGATCAATAGTCCATGAACTTAACCACCAAGCTACCCCTGCCTTTTACTACAGTAGGTAGCATAGATGTGCAGTAGTTGTTCAACATTCTTATAAATTGTATTATGGTTTTAACTAATACCATCCTACAGTATATGCTGTAACTGTTAGACGTTTAGAAATGTGGATAAATGGTAATATCAAATAACACCACACGTTGCACCGCACTTCCTTTTCGTTATGTGTAATTCGGCGAAGAAGATTTGCTGTTATATTTCTCTGATTGGTGACCTCGCTGAACTCCTCAGTGATGAGCAGAGCAGGGTGTAATTGTTATATTCTACTGTTCATATGTAACTAATAAATGTTAGTCTAGTCAGTGTTAATCACTGTAAACAAATAAGGGGTCACTATCTGTCGTGATTATGGGAATTTGACCAATCCTTCCAGAACTGTTAGTATGTTACTACTACTGTTCCAGTAGAATGTCATACATTTATCTTATAAAAAAATTTCTTGTTATGGGTTATTTGCTTGTCTTTCTCCGTAAAACTTTAGAACTTTACATCAGTGTTTTAAGAAAGTGTTCCAAATCCTGAAACAAATGGCCATCAAAAGAATGCCTTTTTTAAGAGTGAAACCCTTAAAATCTTGGGAAACCCTTTAGAAAAAGGTTCTGTGGATATCTGTATGTTTTTATTTTTAAACCCTGAAATGGATGGGGTTCCCTTAAAAAAAAAAAGGTTCCTATTTGAATCTTCTATACAAAGCCTAAACAAAACCAACTGTCTTTGAAATCAATGTGGCTATACAGTACATGAATTGCCACCCAAACGAGTCACGATAAGTAACCGAATATATTCCACCCCAACCCACCCGTCTCTACGTCTCTGTACTGACACTTGGTTATCATGCTTGGGAGTGTTGGGTACTGTAATGCCTCTTTTCCACTGCATAGTACGGCACAGCACGGTTCAGTACAGCTCACAGCTTCGGTTCGGCTCAGTTCGGCTCGGTTTGCGCTTCCACTGCAGTTTAGTAACGCTTTAGAGTGGGCGGGATTATTCACGTGTCGTTATAGTTGCGGTGCCTCTACTGCCGTGACATCATCGTAAACGCGCCACAAACAAAAAAACAATAATGGAGCATATCGCCGGCATGGTGTTCTTCATTCTCGGCATGTGGATGTTTTTAACAGCGAGACGAAGGAGTTTGTTTCAAAAGAGGCTGATGGCAGCCAAAGAAAATTTTTGGTTAATACAAAAAGGTGCGTCCCATCCTTCTCTGGCTGTTCTAAATATAGCGGTTCTGTTGTGTCTCGTGTCGCAAGTTCAGTGACGCAGTAATGACGATTTTCTCCGGCCAATCAGTGACCAGCGGAGTTTACACGTCACGTTTTGGTAACGGTTCGGCGCGCTTGGAACCTCGGCTGAGGTGGTACTAAAAAAAGGACCAGGTACCAGGTACTGTTCCCAGTGGAAAACCCCCCAAAAGTGAGCTGAATTGAACCGTGTCGTGCAGTGGAAAAGCCATAAGTAAGCACAGAGCTGCTGGGACAACACTACAACTGAGCCTCATTGTGTTTAAGTCACAGAGATTTACTTGAGTGTGACCTAAAGCAGAGCTCTGACACAATGTCACGGTGATGCGCTTCCTTTTATGGTTCCGTTTGGCTCTCTGTGGTCTCCACTAGCACCTATCAATCTCTCAAACATGTAAGCAGGAAGGCGAGAGAGAACATTTAAACTTTCTAGCTGTAGGAGAAACACAGCTACAACACACCCAGCAGTCACACACCTGATTATCAGGTACTCAGTTAAATACTTTTCTGGGAAGGCAACATACACAAATGTCAGGGATGGATATTTATTATGGATGTATGACTGTCAAAACATTTTATTTAAAAAATTTTTTTTTCCATACTTTAAAAAGTATTATTGGCTTAGAAAAGTATTATTTAGACGTTATGTTTAAAATGAGCTTCTCAAAGTAGTGTGTGTATATATATATATATATATATATATATATATATTTTTTTTTTTTTTTTTTTTTTTTTTTGTGCATAAATTAGTTAATTTGAATACCATTTTAATATTTAAATATAATTTTCAATATTATTGGTTCATTTCAACATTGTATCATTTTCAAGTAGGTTTTTGATTTTAATATTTCACAAGTTAAGACTTTATCTTAATTTGATTTAGTTAACTTTCTCTAATATACCAGGAATTATTATTATTATTATTATTTTTTTTTTTTTTTACAATTTTTCTTTAGCTTGCCAAGGCGGAGCAGGCAAAGTTTTCGGTAAGTTCGTGTTTCGTTTCCTGCACCCATGATAGCAAAACTAGAGCTGATAAGAATTCACTTCCTGATTTTGCTTAGTGACAGTTAATTACTTACTTCAATAAATGACATCACTAGAATCTGTTAATTGTGCATTTCTTTAGCTTAAAATAAAATGCTAGTTTGATTACATGATTTATTAGATTTACAGCATTAACTTTGAAGTTGAAGTACTGTAGCTAGATAATTAAACTAGTGGCTAAATCAATCACTAGCAAGTTGTCCTGAAGGGAACATTAACCCTTTAAATACTTTAAAAACGGTTATATTTTGTAGGTAAAAAGCCTACACCTTTGTAGATAGCATTAGCTAATGTTTGTTAAACCATCATGGTGATGTCAAATGATTTATTCTGACTGACTATGCTTCCAGTATTGACTCAGGGACTTCTGTCCTTCAGTGAAATCAGGACTTGCAATACTTACTTGAATAGTATTCAGTAATCCTAAGGCCATTACCCTGATATGAGGCGCTTGGTTCCACATGTTGCTGTTTTCTCCCTCATATTCAGGAAGTTAAAATGCTTTGAGGCACAAGTGTTCTCCTGAATGTCATTCGGAAGATTACACAAGCATGGAACATACCTCAAGCATTTTAAAATACGGGCCCTGTTTCATTACTGGTTTACACACGCGCTCGTCTGCTTCTCTTTACAACTCAGAAGTGGCCATCACTTACTGTATGAGCAGAAGGCTGTGGTAGGTTTAAAGTCTATGACAGTGTTTGATTTGCTTCCTATCTAATTAGTTTTCTAATGAGAGTAAAATTGCATATAGCTTGAAGGCAGTGCTTTGGCTACATAACTTCTGGTTAGATATTATTTATTTTAATAATTTGTTTAAATTACTTTCTGTAGTCTTGCTACTGATCAAACTGTGTTTCTGCAAAGGATTTTCATTTACTACAACCCCAGTCAATTACCATTCAGGACTAACCCAAAACTAGTCCAATTACCATTCAGAACTAACCCAAAACTAGACCAAAATCCATTCAGAAATAACCTGAAATCAGTTCAGGCTATTCAGAACTAATTCAACATCAGTCTACAGTAAGTGCCATTCAGATCAAACTCAAAACCAGGCCAATTACAATTCAGAACTAACCCAAAACTGCTATTCCAAACTAACCCAAAGCAGTCCAGTTGCTATTCAGAACTAAACCAGTCCAACTGCTATTGAGACCTAGCCAGAAAACAAGTCAAAAGGCAACTGAGACCCTAAAACCAGCTGAAGGGCAATTCAGGACAATCACAGTCTAAACTACACCAAGTCCAAAATCAGTTCAACGCCTACTTAAAACTAACTTAAAACCGGTCTGATTGTCATTCAGAACTAACTCAGCATTAGTCCAGTTGCCACTCAGAGCTAACTCATAACCAGTCCAATTGCAATTCAGAACTAAACCAGTCCAACGTCCATGTGAAACTAACTCAAAACCAGTCCAATGCTTATGCAGAACTATTCCAAAGCCAGTCTAATGGACTTTTAACTCTGTAACGTGTAAAATCCCATACCCTCTCAGGCATTCAGAACAAATCACAAACAGTTAAAAGATCAGTGATTCAGTTTTTAAATCAAACTACAGATCTGGCAACCCTGCTGACACAGTCCCTCCAATGCCTGATCTAAGCAGGTCTTAAAATGACGCTGGGGATTGAAGCATAATTAGAGAGGGGAAGTTAATGAGCGTGTGCTAAAACTGTAGCGAAACATAGGTCCAGTGTGACCCCTTTTTGATACTTTAAGGCAGCTCTTTTTCTTGTAAAAAAAATAAAAAGAAAGAAAGAAATGAAGAAACTATGTATAAGAAAAGACACCCTTTCTGCATCTTGCTGTGCTGCATTTTTATTACTGCTTTACCTTGCTTGTGTCCTATTGTGTTTTCAATCCCGAATTTGTTTTTGATAATTATTGTGCACGCTTAGTGTTTAAATTCTGGAAAGTTTTTAATTATACAGTATATACTCAGTCATAGCAGTGGTGAAAGTTGACTTATCAGCTAAGTCAACTGAGCGTTTTTTCTTTAGCTTTTTTTGGTAACTGAAGACACACTAGTACTTATTGATAAGACACACTAGGAACATAAACCATAGTGTGATTAGCAAAGAACGAGGTTATATACTGTAGATATAAGCCTGAAGTAACCAAATCAAAGACAAAAGCCTGCGGACGACTGAGAACAAAGCAAGACCAAGTAAGAAGAGCTCGCCAGGCTGGGAACTTTGATACACACCATGAGGAACATGAGCTAGTGGAACAATGTGTGTGTGAGTAAGAGGAGTAAAAGGTCACCTTTGGATAAAAGAAGACTGACATGACATGACATTTTATAACTTTACCATGGATATATTTTAACCCCTTAATCTGGAAAAGATCCACATTTTCTAATTCAGTATGTTAGTATTAGTAACTGAAAAAAGAAAATAAAAAAATCCCATATTTACTGTATAGAAAATACATATTCATGTTTTTTTTTTTTTTTACACATTTTCTGTTTAAATAAATGTGCCTTTAAATATATGTTTAATTTTGTTTTCATATATAAACACTTTTTGGAAAAATGATTGCATCAATGGGTGATGATATATACGTACAGTAGTAACTTCACTGACCTTGATTCGCAACATAAAAATGACAAACAATTATTATAATTTTTTTTAATCACAAAAGCAAAATTTTGTATTCTTCGATTTAAGAAATTAGATACATTAGTTATTAGTCCGGCTACAGATGACCGTAGCATCAACTCTAGGTATCGAACTTGGCATCTCCGGATACTATGGCGAATGCACTTTGGTTGGATCCTGTTGGCTTGTTTTATATGAAATGCTGTGTGCTTGCATCAGGGGGAACTGTGTATGTGTTTTATGGATTAATTTCATGAACAAAATGGATGCGAGACGCATTTTGGGTAAAACAAATTATTAGGAGAACCTGTGTCTGTGCAGATCTATTATTCACTGATAGATTATTCCCTCACATGCATTTTTTTTTTTTTTAACTTTCAATACTGCAGGGGAAAAGTGCTGCACGATTAGATGGGTTTCTAAATTTATTTGAAGCAGGAACTGTGTGGATCAGATAGCAATGTTTAGACATCTTTTGTTTTTTACCATTTAAATGCAATTAACACAGAGCTTATGTGGGTGTTTGTTCTTGAAAAGCACAAGTCATAGATCTACTCAGCTTTCTGGGGTTTTTTTTTTTTGGTAAACTGGGCTCTGTTTTGACTAATTTCAAAGGAAATATTTAATTAAAGAAGCACAGCACTGAATAATTTTACTATGAATAATGATTAATTAAAGCATAGTTATTTTAATAAAAACATGCAGTTAATTCTATCACACCACATCTACACAAAATCCCCACTATATACTGTATACAGTGCATTCAGGAAGTATTCAGACCCTCTTCAACTTTATGTTGCACCCTGATTCATTTGTTTTTAATCTTACTCGTTAAGCTTTTACTTATTCTCCCTGTACTCATGTGTTTATGCTGATAAACACCAATTATTCATGAATTATGGCGCCACGGTGGCTTAGAGGACTGTCGCCTTGCACCTCCAGGGTCCGCGTTCCTGCCTTGGGGTCTATGTACTGTAGTGTACATGGAGTTTGTATGTTCTCCCTGTGCTTGGTGGGTTTCCTCCAGGTGTTCCGGTTTCCTCTCACAATTCAAAATCATGCAAATTAGGTTAATTGGCATTCCCAAATTGCCTGTAGTATGTGAATGTTCCACGGAGGTCCTATTTGCATTGTCGTGCAAATGGGAATATATACAATGGTCATCGTTGGCCTCCACGGTCCCTAGTTGGGAAGAAAAGCTCACACATTCTACTTATGAGTAAGTACCTCTTGAATATATTTGTAGTCATTCTCTTTAAGATTTCGAATCGAATCCAGCGTAACAGAACATCAGTCAATCCGTCATGTGCAGTGTTCTTATGGAAGTGGCATGCAGGGTTTGAACAGTCGCATTAGCCCTACGAGCTTCATGTCCTTTAACCCTGTGATATGTTAATGCGTGTGATGTGTGATTGACAGGCCCGAACGCCAAGCTGGGACTCCGCTGCAAAGCATGTAAAATGGGCATCCATCACAAGTGTCTCAACAGGGTGGGGCAGCAGAGGTGCATGGGCAAACTGGTAAGAGCTTACACCCACTGTCACATATGCTAGCTTACACTCAGCTCTGAACTGGTAGAATAAAGACCTCATCACTCATTTCTCTCTTTCCCCCTCTCTCTTTCTGTCTGCAAGAAATTTATCATTTTAAAACAAAAAAGGCCAATGTATCTAATATTTCTCATCATAATATTGATACATTGCACAATGCTCCTTTCCTACGGTCCTACAGAACTGCTTGATTGGCTCCACTATCTCTCACAGAAGCCATGCATCATGACTCTTCTCTGTTCTGGCACCTATTGTAGGTTAATAGGTTAAAAAGTTATAAGAGTAAAAAGATGAAAGTACAGTATAAAGATTTCTCAGTAGGCCGGAGCCATGATCGGACTGTGTGCTTTACATCTGAAACACTGGCCTTCCAGCAACGCCCAAGCATGTGAAACTGGCTTGGGTCGAGGTCAGGACTGTATGGGGGATGTGGCAAGGCAGTAACTCCCAACTGAGTCTTGTAACATGCAAGTAGTGTTGGTGAATGCTTGTATGTACATTTCCCATAGCTAGTGTCTTTTTGGCAAATTTGATGATAAATTATCCGCCGATTTTCAAGGATCAGGTGTTCCGATTCCGATACCTCATCAGTTAGAGTGTGTGTATGTGTTAATTATAGGCTTTTAATTATTTCTGAGTGTCTTTGCATGTGTGTTATGAGGTACATTAACTCTGGCAGTTTTTTTTTTTTGTCAATTACATGAAGATTAGATGTTAAAAGGTGTGATTCACCCACTGTCTTTCCTTCCCTCTGTAAAGCAGAGCATGAGCATAATGATCTTCATCTCTATGTGTACATGAGTGTGTGTGACACTGAGAGAATGTGTGTATTATGAAAGGTTGTTACAGGTACAGAGGGTTGTGTTGATCAGCAATTCAGAAAGATGTGTCCATCATTTGTTTATCTTCTCTTTATCTCTTAAGTGGAAATTAAGTCACGACTACAAACACGACTCCTGTACAGAGGGAAATCCGGCTCCCTCATGGCCACACATGCAAAAATGGGCTTCGCATGACCTGCTTGGGTAAATGGGTACAAGAGGTGGAGCTCACTCAGAGAAATATATCTGACTTCAGGAAAAAAAAGTCTCTCCATGGACTTAAAACAAACCCAATGAGGATACCAGAAATAGGTTGCAAGTGTTTTTAATAGGGTTCCAACATACCTACAGTATCGTGCATTTGCTGCTCCAAATTTTTTGCAACAAAAATGAAGAAAAAACGAAAGATAAAACACCCAAAAAGGAAAATAGTAAAAAAAAAAAAAAAAAAAGCAACAGTGACTAAAAGAACAAGGAAAATAAATGATCAAATATTATTAAATATTTGGGACGTTCAATACAGAATGAGAGTAAAAACTCCCTTTATTCCTCTACATAATCCCCTGCTACACTAATGCTCTTATCCCAGCCTAAACCACCAGGGCTTCACCAGGGCTTGGATATCATCAAGGTAGAAAGTGAAACTGGCCCAAACATGTGGAAATGGCTTGCGATGTCAGGACTGTCACCTGTCAAGTGATGCACCCTTCAGTCTGGTAAAGGGTTGATCTGGACTCATCAGACCACATGACCATTTATTTTTTCATTGCTCTAAAGTCCAATCTTGCTTACTAGCAAAGCCTTTCTAATTAGTCTCACTACCAGGTGGTTTCCTAATGTACTCACAGCTGTTTAGTCCCTATCCTCGGGATTCTCAGCATATTTTGTGTTACTGTTACTATTACACAACATAGTTGTACTAATAAACATAGCTGATCACATTTCTTCAACAAAGTTGACAGTTCAGCACTATCCTTGCAGGTTTTCTGTTGAAGGGTTCTTAACCCAGTTCCAGTATTTTCAAATCTCCTCAGTTGTGGTATATGAACGTTTTGTCTGGACAAAAAGTTTTTGTCAGTACTCACTCTTTCAACATTGGTGGACTTGAAACTCGTCTCAGAAAAATGCCTGTTCATCCGGCAGCGTCACGCAAAACTGGCTGGCCACAATTTAATGAAACTTTGCCAGTCCTTCTGTATTTGTATTTATTAAAGTTGAACCTACGCCATAAATGAAATGAAAAACGTTGAGTAGTAGTGAGTTATGTTCAATTCAATTCGATTTTATTTACAGTATATAGCGCTTTTAACAATGGTCATTGTCTCAAAGCAGCTTCACAAAAATGAAGGAAACTTTTTTTTTTTTTTTAAAGAAAATTTTTGGAAGTGTGTATGTGTGAGAAAAATGTGTCTAGATAATAATGAGATGAATGAATGAATGATGAATGAAATGTCACTGATGAGCAAGCCAAGGGTGATGACGACAGTGGCAAGGAAAAACTCCTTGAGTTGGCATTAGGAAGAAACCTTGAGAGGAACCAGACTTAGTCAGGGAACCCATCCTCATTTGGGTGATAACAGATAGAAATCATATACTGTAACATCATGTGTGTTATGCAGCTGTGAAAGTTCAATATAACAGAAGTTATTTAAATTGACATGAAGACCAGTTCAGCACAGAGATGAGTGAGCAGGTGCAAAAGGCAGATGAGGTCTGGATCACTGGAAGCACAGGAGCAGCATGTGTAGCTCCAACCATCATAAAGCAGAATCCAGCTGGAGCTGGTCCTTCTCTGGATGCCTCAGGAACCTCGCAGGGTCGGCCTTTGTCTACTGAAGCTGGCACAATCTCCGGATGCCTCGGGATGGGTAGAAAAAAACAGTTATGTCGATAGTTTATAAAGCGATAGTTTACTGTAAATACACAGAGTATTCGGAAGACACTGAAACGACTCTAATGTCCCTACGATGTGCCCAAATCTTCACAAAACACAAACAAAAGCATAGATTACTCAAAAAAATTGCTGTAATAACAAGCAATAATGTGACGCCCAATTTCTCAATGTAAACCACCACCTGCATCAATAGATAATTAGAAAACAATGGGTACTTTTGCTAGTAAAACAATGCTGAAGGTGTCTAAAGTATGCACTAATCTCATATGAACAGTTGATATTGAGATGCGTCTGCTACTCATTCTCTGGAAAGCCTTCATAATGAGTCTAATCTGCGTTTGGTAATTGGTGATTTCTGAGGCTGGTGAATCTAAATGAACTTCTCCTTTGCAGCAGAGCTGAGTTTTGGTCTTGCTCTGCTGGGAAGGTCATCATGAGAGAGAGAGAGCCAGTTTCATCTCTTTGCCAGCGCTTGATGGGTTTTGCAAATGGATTTGGCAATACTGTTCTTGCAAGAACTATTTCAGAACAGCGGACCTTCATGTCTTAAAATAACAACTGAATGCTCTTGTTGTTACTTAATTACCTAATGCCATACGTACTGTATTATTTCATAGTTTTAAAATCTTCAGTATTGTTCTAAAGTGTAAAAATCACAGAACAAAGAAGCAATAAATTAGAAGGTGTGTCCAAACCTTTGACTGTTACTGTACAGTACATGAAAGGTTCATATTATTAGAATAAAATTTAATAATTTAAATAATAAAAACAGATTGGCCTTCAGTTTGGCAACACAACTTGTTTTAGCTAATAAAAGCTAGACAGATGTTACTGATAGATGAAGCTTTATAGGTGATTATTGTTAATGTATTTATTACTTGCATATTAAAACTCATTTAGGTAAAAAAAAAAAAAAAGTGAAAATATAAATTGCTTTCACATGGAAAAAGCACTCAAAAATGTCTACATGTCCAGCATGGCATGTATAAGAACTAAAAATAGAAAAAGAAAGATAGTTGTAAGATGGATAACATTAGGCTAAATGCATGGATTTTTCTTTTTGACCCTAAGTCAAACATCAAGCCTCAGAAGGTAAAGAATTTCCCCAAGGGACAAACATTAACTCAAAATAGAAGTGTGTGTGTGTATGAAAAAAGTCCATATACAGTAAAGCCTGTTTTCCCATCCAGATACATGCCCGGTGTTTCTGGTAATAATTATTGGGTCACTGTTTATTGAAGTTTATAAACTTTAGGAATGATAAAATAAGTCTTTTGAAATGTTTTTTTATTAAAGTCAGCTACTGTATGTGTTTGGAAGTGAAAGCTGTGCAGTTTAACAGACTTGCCAAGTAAAGCACAAATCCCACAATGCTCCGCCTCCTGTTTAATAGTATAACCACAGCAACACCTCTACAATTCCGGCCATGTAATAATCTCACCTTCTACTTAAGACGAGAATCCTAAGTGAATTTATCGGCTCACGTAGACAGCTAACGATGTCACGTTTAAAAAAAAAACGAAAAGAACTCCCAGCAGAGTCAGTGCTTCGAGGTCAGTTTCCTCGTAACTTTGGCGAGTTGTTATTTTTATTCTGTGTTTATTTCTTTTGGCCTGAGCGATGAGGATGGACCAGATGCACTCTTCAAACTCTATAGGGTTTGGACACGAGTTGCACTGTACTGTATAAGGAGATAAAAATTAAAAAAGAAAAAAAAAGAAAAAAAAATCTTGCAGAAGATTTACTGTAGCATGTTCTAAATTAAAATTTATGGGGCGCGGTGGTGTAGTGGTTAGCACTGTCGCCTTGCACCTCCAGGGTCTGGGTTCGATTCCCCGGCCAGGGATCCAAAGATATGCAGGTTAGGCTAATTGGCGTTCCCAAATTGCCCGTAGTGTGTGATTGGGTGTGTGAGTGTGTGTATGTGTGTGTGCCCTGCGATGGATTGGCACCCTGTCCAGGGTGTACCCCGCCTAGTGCCCGAAGTCTCCTGGGATAGACTCCAGGTCCCCCGCGACCCTGAACACAGGATTAAGCGGTATAGGAAATGAATGAATGAATAATAAATAACAAAAAAATTTAATTGACAAATTTAGTTACTTTTTAAGGGTTTCGTCTGATGCTGAAACTGGAGACTCCTTCCGTAAAAATTCAATATAAATCTCCTTACAAAAAAAAACAGCACAAGAACATGTTTCATTGCTAATTTGTCCTGCGTCCGGTGCCAACCACAGCACTTTCCTCATAATTAAACATTTTTTGATTCTTTGTAATTACATGGAATTTCTATGAAACGTGTTAGTTCATGTGATCGCTTAAATTATATCAGCTAAAAACATTCTCACCAGCCTTTCCTGATGTTTTTAGAGTTACAGCGTTACCGCTTTAACTCTTACAACGTGCCGAAATTGGAGATTCCTTCTGCAAACATTCATTTGTGAACAAGACTTACTATAGAAATCATAACATATTCCTGTTTTCTGCAATTATTAGTTGACTTTTAGGACTAAAAGCTGCCTCTCTCTCTCTCTCTCTCTCTCTCTCTCTCTCTCTCTCTCTTTCTGTGTGTGTGTTTTGTTTGACACCAGCCATGCCCCAGGATTCATTACAGAGGCTAAACAAAGACTTGCATCGTAAAGACCCCAGTTCAGGAGAGATCATTGCTTGATTTAGTGAATAATAGAAATCAGTTTAATTTACATCTTGGACATGGTGTTTAAATACAGCCTGTACACTGGTGTGTCTCTCAGCACCCAGCCGCCTCGGCATTCATTAGTGTGTGATAAAAACAGCAGTTCTGTAAGGTTTCCCTGTAATGAGCTGCATTCTAACCATGACGCCTGTGTGAGTGAAGAGGTGCTCGAGGCGCTGCAGAGAGCCGTCATTTAGCCCCCTGTCCCCTCACTCGAGGCCATCAGAGCAGATGCAGGATGTTGATTATGCCTTCAGTTTGGCAACACAAAAACTAGTAAGGTTACGACCAGAGCCGTGTGTGTGTGTGCGTGCACCATGTATGGCTTCATAAGCAAGTGCTTCCTTATTAGGACGCCACCTGATGCCGGTAAACATGATGAAACGGTTCGCTATGCTTCACGAGAAAGACACAAATTAAAATAAAATGCTTGCTCGTTTAATTATGTGTAATTCTCCAGACCAATATTAAATCTGATCTTAAAAAGCTTTTCAGTTATGAGTCCGCCATCAGAGTCTATTAAAGGAAAAAGCTTTTTAATAAATTGATATTAATATTGAACTATTCATACAGTAGGTATTAGTGATGCATTGAAAATACCCTCAGACAAGAAACAGAATTAATGATGTAGCTGGAGTGTGTTGGTGTGCATGCGTTTGTGTCTGTGTGGGCATGATGTGTGTGGGCATGGTGTGTGGTGTATGGGGGGTCCGGCGGGGCGTTTGTAGAGGTTAAAGTGCACCTTTATTCAAACAGATGAAAGTCTCAGATTGTTTTTTGTTTTTTTTTCAAATGGAAATGCCCCTTTTGCTAATGAGCAGATTTATACATGAGAGATTACATCTCTATTTCTCTATTTTGCGCTCTCTCTCTCTCTCTCTCTCTCTCTGTTTGTGTTCCTGTGTATGTGTGTAAGAGAGAAAATGAAAGACAAACAGGGTGTTCTCTCACCCTGACTGAGTATGTGACACTTCTTAAAAAGCCTGATAAAAACACAGTGTCTGTGCAACACTGCACACATCATTCTGATGGTATGGACAGATGGATGGATGGATGGATGGATGGATGGGTGGATGGAATAAAAAAAGGATAGATGGTGAATTGATGAATGCATGATGATGGATGAGAGGTTATATAATTTGGTTATATAAATGAATGTATGGATAGGTAGAAATATGGATGGATGAATGGATTAGTGTGTAAATTGATGGATAGATGTTTGGATAATCAGGCAAATTGATGGATAGATGGATACATGCATACATACAACTAATTGTAAATTAATTAATGAATGGATAGGAAAACGGATAAACGGATGGCTGGATTAGTGTGTAAATGGCAAGACAGATTAAGGGACAAAAACAGAAGGATTGCTGGAGGAACAAAACTAGTTGATAAATGGATGGATAAACAGAGATGGATGGTTCGATCATAGATGAATCTGTGAATAGATTGATGTGTACATTAATTTATGACGGTTAATGGATCGGTAAACAAATGGATAGATAGATGGTGTATAAATGGATGCCTAAATGTATAAATAAACAGAAATAAATTGATAAATAAGGCGCGGTGGTGTAGTGGTTAGCACTGTCGCCTTGCACCTCCAGGGACTGGGTTTGATTCCCCGGCCAGGCTCGATTCCTGTCTCTGTGTGCATGGAGTTTGCATGTTCTCCCCGTGCTTGGTGGGTTTCCTCCGGGTACTCCGGTTTCCTCCCACAGTCCAAAGATATGCAGGTTAGGCTAATTGGCGTTCCTAAATTGCCCGTAGTGTGTGATTGGGTGTGTGAGTGTGTGTATGTGTGTGTGCCCTGCGATGGATTGGCACCCTGTCCAGGGTGTACCCCGCCTAGTGCCCGAAGTCTCCTGGGATAGGCTCCAGGTCCCCGCGACCCTGAACACAGGATTAAGCGGTACAGGAAATGAATGAAATGAATGAAATTGATGAATGGATAGAGAAAAGTTGATGGATGTGTAAATAGATGGTTTGACAGATGGAGGGGCAGTAGATGCATGGATGGATGGATGAATGGATGATGGGTGAATAGATGAGTGGGTAAATGGCTAGATAGATGGACGGACAGATGAATGGATGAACTGGTGGATAGGTAAATGGATAAACGGATGGCTAGCAAAATGTGTAAACAGATGGATGGATATGTGAATGGATGGATGGATGGATGTATTGATGTGTAAATGGATGGATAGTTTTTTGTATAAACAGATGGATTGATGGATGAAGAAACAGATGGACAGATTGGTGAATGGGTAGTGGATTCATGGATGGATAAACAAATAGATGGATAGGTTGAGGGCCAGTGGATGCAGGAATTGATAAATAGATGATGGATGGATAGATGGAGGGTCAGTGTATGCATGAATTGATAGATGGGTAAAAAGCTGTACGGATGGATGGATGATGAACTGATGGATAAACGGATGGATGTGTGAATGAATGGATGGATAAATGTTTAAATCAACAGGGATTGATGGATGAATAGATGGAGTGAATACAGTACATGGATGATGTATGGATGAGGAGGTGAAGAGATAGATAAGTAAACATCTGGATGTACAGTATGGATATATGGATGATGACCTGACAGAACAATGTAAGGGTTTATGGATGAAGAGATGGATGGATGAAGGGAGTGAAGGATTAACAGATAAAGAAGTATAAAATGGTGAAATCTTGAAAAATTAATAACATAAGTTGCATAAATATTGATTAGTGATCCAATTAAAACAGTTCTAGATCACATCTGTACTGTAAGTATACTGTATGTACTTATTGTGTGTTTGTGTCTGTGCAGCCTAAAGGCTTCCGGAGATACTCCAGCTCCCCGCTGCTGATCCAGGAGCAGTTTGGCTGCATTAAAGAAGTCATGCCTATTGGTGAGTCTGAGGTTTTATGTCAAAGCTAAACTCTGAAATAATAGACCAAGCGTTGTGTGAAAATAATCAACAACAGCACGGTGAGATGACATGAACTTAATGATAAGATTCCAATGTTGATTCTTTTCTCATAACAGCACATCCTGAAGTGTTTTATTGCTCTTATATCACAGCAATTTGCAATCTCTAACATACTTTAGTCTATTAACAAACTACACTATAATATATTACTTAACGAAGGATAATTAGCAGCTACACTATCAGATCTGCAGTTATAGAGAATTACTCAACACCGTCTGAGCAATCAGACTGAAGAATTCAGATTAGTTTTGAAGAATACTAGTGCTGCTTTATTTTCTGAGGGTTTTGATTGACAGCTGTCCTGTTCTGTCTCAGCATGCGGCAGTAAGGTGGACCCTGTGTACGAGGCGCTACGGTTCGGGACGTCTCTCGCTCAGAAGACCAAGAGGGCCAGCGGCTCAGACTCGCCCCCTAGAAACTCTGTAAGACTCAGTCAGTCACTTCTCTCACATCAAGTGCTTAGTAGGTTGATGTTTCAATATTGGATAACAAGGAATAAAGATGTTTTAAAGGTCCCGTGTTTTACTGTTAATCTAGATCTTAAAGACGATTTTTGATACTTTTATTCTACTGTAAATTTCTATATTGTGTTGACAACGTAAACACTTGATGAAAGAGAAGAAAAACAGTATTTCTATTCTTCTGTATATCTGCACATATGGTGGCTGAGCAACAAGTGCGGGTTGGGGATCTTCTTATACTGTATGAGGTCACTTTAGGTAGAAAATCTCATTTGCTTGATTAAACACTGAACATCTGCTAATGAGATGAAAAAGTAAATTTTGCACAGTAGGTCCTCATTAAGATGTGAAACACACATGACTCCTGTTCACTGTAGCGTCTCATTGCATTTTATATATTTAATAAAACATGGCCGCCTTATCATTGAAGCTCAGTAGTGAGACACTGGAAATAAAACTGCCTTCTTGTCTACTGGTATTGATACTGATACTATAACTTTGAAGATTATGAGCCAGTAATGAGGCCAACGAATCTACCCACGTGGACACTACCGTTCAGAAGTTTTAGATCACTTGCAAATTTCATTGTTTTTGTTTAGTGATTTATTTTCTACATTCTACAACAATACTGGGGATTTCAAAAGTATAAAATGACACATACGGGCGGTGCGGTGGTGTAGTGGTTAGCACTGTCACCTTGCACCTCCAGGGTCTGGGTTCGATTCCCCGGCCAGGCTCGATTCCCGTCTCTGTGTGCATGGAGTTTGCATGTTCTCCCCGTGCTTGGTGGGTTTCCTCCGGGTACTCCGGTTTCCTCCCACAGTCCAAAGATATGCAGGTTAGGCTAATTGGCGTTCCTAAATTGCCCGTAGTGTGTGAGTGTGTGTATGTGTGTGTGCCCTGCGATGGATTGGCACCCTGTCCAGGGTGTACCCCGCCTAGTGACCAAAGTCTCCTGGGATAGGCTCCAGGTCCTGAACACAGGATTAAGCGTTATAGAAAATGAATGAATGAATGAAAATGACACATATGGAATTAGGTAATTACGTAACAACAACAAAAACACCAGTTAGTTGTTATTTTAAGACACAGAGGTCGGCCTTTCTGTAATAGTTCTTGCAAGAACAGTATTGTCAAGTGCATTCGCGAAATCCGTCAAGCACCATAATGAAACTGGCTCTCATGAAGGCCGTCCCAGGAGGACGAGACCAAAACCTACCTCTGCTGCAGACCAGAAGTTCATTTAGAGTTATCAGCCTGAAAAATGACCAATTAACAGCACCTCAGATTAGAGGCGTTATGAAGTCTTTACAGAGCAGAAGTAGCAGAAACATCTCAATATCAACTGTTCAAAGGAGATTCATGCATTTTTTTTGGACGCCTTCAGCAAAACTTTACAATGTAGGAAGAAATAAAAATCAGGAACCATCATGGAGTTAGAAAGTGACTTAAAACTTTTGAACGCTAGTGTAGTTAAATACTACTGAGCACTACTGCTTGCACTATTTTTGTTGTATATGAACAAGGACTTTTTCTCTCTCACTGTACTGTATGTATTGGTATCTGTGAATGTTGTGAGTTCTGTCTGTTGTCTGTCTGTGTAAAGTTTAAAGCTTTGTTTCAGATAAGTACTTAAATTCAAAACCCTTTCATGCAAAAATCTTTACATTTTAATTAGACTACAGATAAGTACAGACTTGAGCAAAAGACTTAAGCCCACTCATTTCTTCATTTTTTGCACAGACTTTCTTTTATTTATGACATACTGTACTCTTAAGTACCCTTTTAGCCCACAAATTAAATCATTACGATTCCTCTAAAAACATATAATAATCAGAATGTGATTATATAATGCATTTCTTAAAAATTGTTACTTAATTTTAAAATAGTTTCCGGGGATCAGACAACCAATTTGCAGAGATTTGAAAATGACTTTAAACTTTTCTCTTACCTACTGTAAGAGAAGAGCAAAATGAAAAAAAAAAATCCCACAATCAATGGGTAATCACAAAATAAGAAAAAAATCACGGATACGATCAAATATAATAATGATTTCTCAGACATCGCTTTTTGCATAAAGTCTATTGTGATGCTGTTTAGAAACCAAAATAAATACCTGAATAAAAATGTTTTCATCCTTTTAACCTCTATTAACAGCTTCTGTGTGTGTGTGTGTGTGTGTGTGTGTGGGGGGGGGGCAGGAGGAGACGGCACTGATGAATCTCAGTATAAGCCCTTAATTTAACTCCAGGTGTTTCATCTTAATTAATGATGCCGATAAACCATTTATATCGCAGCATGGTCGGGTTTATCCTGCGTCCTGCTTACACACTAAATCATTAGAGAGAAATCGATGACGTTCAAACACACCTCATTAAACAATTTAACATCGCTAGAACGTAAATGAGCATGCTTGTTTCGCTGATGCTTCGGCACAACGTTGAACGTAGCCTTAAATAGAAGCAAATACATGCTTGGAGAACCCCTGATAGGAGAAATAAGGGGTGTCTCTTTACCAGGGTGCTTTGGAGTCGCTCGCGTGTTAAATAACTAACAGCTCAGCTTGATTCGTGCACAGTCCTTCATCTCTCACTGAACAAACAGTCTAAACATTAGTTTTAGTTCTTTGGACGTAACGAACACTAAACTTTCTTTTGGCTGCTCCCATCAAAGGGTCGCCACAGTGTATCATCCGATCCTCACACAGCTTGGCACAGGTTTTACCCCGGATTCACTTCCTCCCATTTTTCTAACCGGGCTCAGGATTGGCACTGCATCCAGTGGCTGGGTAGTATGGGGTGTGGCAACCACAGGGTTTGAACCTGGACCACTACTGGTACTACTGTACCACTCCCTAATCACCCAGAGGTGTACTGTACAGTGTTAACAACTTAAATGTTAAATAACCACACACATCTGACCGGCGGGGATGCGTAGACCCACACCACACATGCTCTCGGAATACACACTCTCACCGGCGCAGACACACGGACTCGCCAGGAGTTTGCTGATGCTTAGATAAGGCCACTTGAAAGCAATTATTACCCATAAAGGAAAAGCCAATGTAAAGTGAATGAAGAACTGGCCAGAACACACACACACACACACACACACATATACACTCTTCCTCTCTAAAAGATAAAGGAGACGAGAAGTCCATTAACCTGAAACGCACTCTCTTAGGAGTAAAGCGAGAAAATGAAAACATAATGTCTGCCGCTCTTCATGCGGTCGCTGTATTGGCCATTCGTTACCGAACCGTTAGCACATCTCCCCGCTTACCGCCGCTGATACGCCTCATTTGCAGACATTGTGTGATCATTTAACAGCTGGTTGGGTCAGACAGGGTCACGGTGTATTAGTGTGTGTGCATGTGCGTTAGTGAAAGTGGTAGAGAGTGTGTGTGTGTGTGTGTCAGTGAGAGAGCATTTGGCTATGTGTGTGTGTGTCTGGGTATATATTTGTATCAGTTGCTTATTTAAACAGCTTGGCAATTAAGAGCTCTTCTAATTTACAGTGATTGCACTGAAAGGAGTGTTAAAGCAAAAAAACTGATTGAAAATGGACTGCAAAAAAATAACAGTAATATAATCTAATAGAGCTTATTATGAGATTAGTATTAAATAAGCGTACAATTAGCTAGAAATAATATATAGTGTGTAATACTGTCACATAATTATAAATATGCGTTAAATTTATGGGAGTGTATGTACAGTATATTCATGTTTCTGGATTTGTGTGTAAGTTTCATTAGTGTTTTTTTTCCCCCAGACCAGTGATCTCGCCGAGGTTCCTGAAGAAGCAGCACACTGCAGTCATGCACTACTGACTAGGAAACACAGCGACAACGGTCAGCACACAAACACCACCGTACATCACGGCACAAAACTACAGCATGTGCCATATAAAACATGTCAGAGCTTCGGAAAGCATTAAACTCTTTTAAAAGATCTAGAAACATTCAATTATTAGATAAACCCAATGTGAATACCTTTAGTTAAGCTGCCAAAAATGCAGATAATCTGTTCCAGTCACTCATATTACTTACTTAACATAAAAATATTACCAACGTTACCAATACTGCCTTAAAATCGAACCGGAAAACGGGTTCTATTCTTACTAACATGCATCATGACATTCTTGGGCTCCATGGTGCGATGTCTTTACTGATTCTTCACAAAATCCCCCCCAAAAAATAAACCCGCCTTGCTTGGCTTTCCAAGTTTTGAATGGCTCCCGAATGTACACACAACAGGAAGTACTGTACTATACGCGCAGCCAGATGTACCAACTGGTCATTCGTATACCGAAAACACACTCACATGTCGTGTTTTTAGTTCTTTTCAATTCAATTTTATTTATATAGCACTTTTAACAATGGTCATTGTCTCAAAGCAGTTTCACAAAAATTAAAGAAATTTTTTTAGAAAAGAAAATAAGGGTTCAGGCTCGATTCCCGTCTCTGTGTGCATGGAGTTTGCATGTTCTCCCCGTGCTTGGTGGGTTTCCTCCGGGTACTCCGGTTTCCTCCCAAAGACCAAAAGATATGCAGGTTAGGCTAATTGGTGTTCCCAAAATTGACCGTAGTGTGTGAATGAGTGTGTGTCTGTGTGTGTGCCCTGCGATGGATTGGCACCCTGTCCAGGTACCACCCTGTACCCCGCCTAGTGCCCGAAGTCTCCTGGGATAGGCTCCAGGTCCCCCGCGACCCTGAACACAGGATTAAGCGGTATAGAAGATGAATGAATGAAATACTGTAAGGGTTTTGTTTGCCGAGGTACCACTGTAACTGTCACACACCTCAGGACATTCCCTAAATACTTCATACAGCATCTCACATCATGGCATAAAATAAAATCAAATAAAAATGCCGTCAAACACTTCCATGACTTTCAGAAAGCATTTAATTCAAAATTTGAAACACTTTATTTCCCACTATATAAACCTCATGAATACCTTTAGTGAGCTGTCCAAGACTGTCTAAATACCGTAGAAAATGGTGTCAGTAAAGAAAGCAATGTCAGTAAACACTTCTGAGAGCTTCAGAAAATGCTTTAACTCAACTGTTTAAACAAATCCAGAATCTATTCAATTAATACTGAGCACAATATAAAGCTTATGAGCACCTTTTATTTAATCTGTAAAAAACCTCAGGACATTTCCTAAAAACCTCAGACAACACCTTATAAAACATCTACATGCGTGCTTCAAAAAGCTTTAATCTTCTATCTACAAATGCCTCACTTTATATAGAAACAATATAAAAAAACGCTATTAATAAACAGTTCAAACTCATAAAAACAACTCAACAGACAGTGAAGGTTTTAGGTGATACAAACACTACAAAGACCTTAGTAACCCAAACAGATTCCAATAAACAGGAAACACCTACAGGAAACACCTACAGTAGGAACCGTGTGAACAAACATGCACATCACTGACCACCACAAGCGCTATAACACCTAAAATGTTACATTTTGTTAAAACAACTTTTTAAGAGCAATGTGGACGTGAATAAATACACAAACAACACGGCAGTGAACACCTTAAGATGGCTTTATAAACACTGACATTTTCAAACCGTAAAAGCAACTTAAAAAAAAAAACACTTTTTAAAAAAAGTTAAAAAAAAAAAAATAAAAAAAACACACAAGAAAGAATCAGAATTTTAAAAAATGCTTCGGTAAACACCTAGAAATAACTTATATTGTAAAAACCCAGAAAACACCTAAAATCTCACACAGCTACAGTCAGTGGTGTCAAAAGTATTCACATTCATTACTTGAGTAGAAGTATAGATACTAGGGTTCAAACATACTACTTTAGAAGTTGAAGTAGACCAACCCAACTCAACCCAACTCAACCCAAGCTTTTTACTTAAGTAAAAGTTTAAAAGTACTGGTTTCAAAACTACTTAAAGTATAAAAGTAAAAGTACCGTGAAGGGCGACAAAAGCATTATAAGGTCTCGATTTCTGATCATGCGACGGGGTCCGGGGGGGGGGGGGATGCGTTGTGCGTGTTCTTATCTAGCGACCGATGGGCGGGCGTTGTGCGCGTTCTTAGCATGCGACCGGGGGGGGGGGGTTTGCGCGTTCTGATCATAAAAATAGAGTAACGAGGCTATTTTTAAAATGTAAGGAGCAGAAAGTACAGATAATTGCTTCAAAATGTAAGGAGTAGAAGTAAAAAGTCGGCTGAAAAATAATTACTCCAGTAAAGTATAGATACCGAAAATTTCTACTTAAGTAAGGTAACGAAGTATTTGTACTTCGTTACTTGACACCTCTGGCTACAGTACATGAAAAATATAAAACAACTGAAACAGTAAATATTTTAATGCCCCAATAAACACTCCACTGATGAAAACACTATTCATTTACAACTGCTTAAACACTTAGTGACTTGCTTTCCTGCTTAACAAACACATCACTAGCAGCACTTAAACATTCATACTGTACACTAAACAAGAAGACTGAACACCACAGTAAACACCTTAAGCCTTCCTGTGGATTCTCTGGTTTCCTCCTTTAACTCTAGTTTGGTGACTCCAAATTATCCCCAGGTGGGTATTATTACAAACTGACTGGAGGTGTTTTTTGTTTGTTTGATCGTTTTTTTTGTTAGAACTTCATGTTTAACATTTACAGTAAAATCCTAAAATGGTCAAATCTTTATAGAAGCCCCGTCTGCTCTTTTCAGTCTTCATGTCTCTGGAGAATGGAACGGAAACCTTCCACGAAGAAGAGAAGAAACCAGAGGACCCACAGGTAAGCCGTGCAATATTTTTGCCAGCAGGTGAAAATGAGCCGTATGTGTGTGTGTGTGAGAGAGTGAGAAACACTGTCGGGTGTCACTTTTAACACCAGCTTCTGTGTTTCTCTGACAAAACTACCAGAAATAGGTTTAGCAAGTAACAGGATCTTCTCAAACAAGACAAACTTCAGGGTTTGATGAAGTGAATGTCAGTGTGGACCCCCCTCCCCTCTTTTCTTCATATTTAAATTAAATGATGTAGATCAAATCAAAGAAATGGAAACAGTGTTTTACAGGGACAGGCTGCCTAATATACAATTAAAATATTGCTTGTTCATGTAAGAAACTCGGCAGCAAGGCCATTTCCCCTCTCATCTGTTCCAACCACTCAGCATTCAGCATCAGCAGTAGGGCTGCACGATATATCGAAAAATTATCGTTATCGTGATAATGGTAAACGCGATATCTGTATCGCAAAGAGTTGCGATAAATGAAATTTTATTTATGTGCCAAGCATTTGTGTGTCCGAATTTGACCAATCAGATGGGCCCTTACTATCTTTATACCCACTTACAGTATATCTTTATACTTATATCTTTATACTTAATTCTGTCGCGAACTAACCCGGGATGATCAGAAGACTTAGCGATTAGCCATTAGCCCTTTGTAGCGTGGATGGTAAACCCAAACGCGGAAGCAAGCGAGTAGGCAGGATAACCACGCGAATTAGTCTAAGGACTCTCACAGAAGGGGAGCAAGGGAAAAACACACATTTAACCCGTGTCCTATAAACACACACTCAAATCAGAAAGTAAACCCAAGAAAGTGACTACTCACGAAATGGCAGACGAAGAATCTGGACCGACATGGGCGAACTCAATGACTGAGCGATGTGATGCGCCATCTTGTTTCCTTTTATGCTTCCTGTGTTGTGACCGTAGTACTTCCGGGTCCTAGTGCCGGTCGCGGAGCGGGTGTGTCACAAATAGTATTTTTTTATTTTATTTTTGTTTAATAATATTTATTTATTTAAAAAAAAAATTAAAAAAAACAGGCAAGCCAAAGGAAATATGTTGCTCTTGTTTTAAGACACTATTGATGAGTGTATGGTTACACGTAAATGTCTATGGTAACAGCAAACCAGAAATCAGAATATCTGCTGAGGGTTTTAAAGTCATTCATAGTGTTTTGAAGTCTAAATATTTGCAACTTCCTTGACATATAGTTTCTTTTTAGCCTGAATTAGATTTAATTACATCAGACGAATATCTATTACCTGTTTATTTTAGTATGATCATTACATATAAAAGATGTTTTTAAAAATGGCAATAATAATAATTTAAAAAATGCATTTCTCTAGGGAAATGTTATATTGCAAGAAATATCGTTATCGCAATATTCAACAACATATCGCATATTTTCCTAATATCGTGCAGCCCTAATCAGCAGTATACTAATCACCAGCCTGATCATCTGTCATCATCTCCACCTGTTTCTCACAGGTTCTTGCATTGAGTTAGATGCTTTTTATGCTTGAATGATTATGCAAAATATGTAGAAATTAGGGGGTCAATACTTTTGCACTGTACTGTATGTAGAACCAACAACTGCAAAAAAAAAAAAAAAAACTAAAAAAAGTAAGAATAAAATAATAAAGCCTGGTTTCAATGTCTGAAAATAATTTGTGATAATTTAAATTTGTAAACATTTGGGAGTGCGCAGCTAGAAGAAAATATTTTTTTGGGCATTGCAATTTTTTATTTAAATTAGCACTAAGGCTTATTGTATTGTTTCGATTCGTCTCAAGAAGCTATATATTTTTTAATAGTTTTTAAATGTTACATGCTTTGAAATGCTGTGTAACTTGTGTTGTTGATTGTTTAAATGTTAGTCTCTTACAAAGCGATAATCAGTTTTCCTGCCAATCTTCTGCTCCACACTCCAGATGGAGTCTAGGTGGCAGTATTGCACCAACCACCCATAAACTCAAAATTAGAAGAAAAAGAGTCTCACAAAAAGATGAAAGCAGTATGCGTTTTCTAGACTGTGGTATTATTTCATGTTTGAAGGTTTATTTAAATAGGTTTTTTTTAAAGGGTGAATCAATTCTGAATAAAAAAATGGACAAAAGATCAATTACATTTTATAATCAGTTAAATCAAACAGCTCTATTGATGTTGTGGCCTGAAATGAAGCCTTTCTACTACCATGAGGGTGTTTATTTCTCTGTAGAATTTCTCTATTCACCCAAAGTTTGTTAAAGATTACACTTTTTTATGAATTGAGGAAGGATTATTCATGTATTTCTCAATACTAAATATAGTGACTTGCATAAATATTCAGCCCCTGTGAACATTTCCACGTTAGGAACGTTTATGACCTTGAATGGAAATTGAATTGTTTTTATGAAGTTTAAGCACAATTCTGTATAATCTTGAAGCAGACTAAAAGCAGTGAAGCGTGGTGGTGGTAGCATTATATTAAGGGTTCACTTTTAGATTCTTGATTCTTGCTTCTCTGACTAATCCACTTTCTATTCAGTCACTGAGTCTAGGCAGAGTGATGGATGTGATGTCACTTTGTGAGATGTACAAAAATGGTTATGTGTATTTATATTGAGATCTCTCTCTCGCTCTCTCTCTCTCTCTCTCACATACACACACACACACACACACACATACTGTACACAGGCACTTATGTCAACTTCGTTCAACTAATTCTGTCACTCATTTAAGGGTTTTATACTGATGAGAGTGTGAATACTTACAGTATGCAATCACAAGTTCCATGTTCTATATAGACCTATATACTATATAGATTTTTTTCCCATTTCAATATGGTCAGATGTTTTGTGCAGATTTGTGGCATGTAACATAAATCAATTATATTTAAGTCTGGTTTTAACACTACGAAAAGAAAAAAACTTATGCACCCACTGTAAGTTTGCCTAAATGTTTTTTTTTTGTCTTAGTTTTTTTGTTCTCGTGTAACAACTTTGAAACAGAATAAACTAGAGATCTAGTCTCTTATGGTACACGGCACAGTGTTTCAGTAAACCAATGGCCCTAGAGCACGACCGTCACCATCTCAAAGCGCGCTCCACTCCACAGAGGGTACGCGCAGGCATAAATAAGCAGCCGCCTGCAACCAGCACAGCTTTTTACGAGGTCACAAATAAAAGCCGATCCCTCAGGATGCCTGACTATACACGGCTTCCTTCTCTCTCTCTCTATCTCGTTCTTGCTGATCAAGTGCCTCCCGGTTTTATGAGGACTCACAAGTTCGTAGCACGTGTGGCCCTGTTTATAAAGCTGACATCCAAGGTTCAGCGAGAAAAAAAAAAACCTTTGGCACGGGTCGAGGTTATTTACAGCCGTGGAAAGTTTCCATGGGAAATAACAAAGTGTTTCCATGACGGAGCTCGAACGTTTAGTGATTTCATCCATTACGGATTAACAGATAAATAAACAGGACGACGTTTGATGCATCGTTTCTCAGTCACGGTCCCGGATTTCCAGCTGCTTTCGTTTTTTTTGTGCTTTTTCTGAATTAATTTCAGCTTTCTGAAACACTTATCAATGACCTGTCAAGATGTTAAAGCAGGAGCAACACGGTCAAATTCCCAAATTTTCATTATGCATTGATAGTATCCAAATAAGGGCAAGTGTGTTGACTGAAATAACTCAGTATCAGGTCATCAAGTCATTAAATTCATTTCATTTGCGAGTAGAGACATGATCATAATATCCACCCTGACATATTTGAAAAGAGTTTGTACAGTATGTATAGAAAGAGTTTTGGGGTGATAGATAGATAGATAGATAGATAGATAGATAGATAGATAGATAGATAGATAGATAGATTGATAGATAGATAGATAGATAGATAGATAGATAGAGACCTTTTTATGGATATTTTATTTCTTTCTACACTGTAAAACAATGCTGAAGGGATCCAAAATAGGCAATAATCTTTGAATAGTTGATATTGAGATGTGTCTGGTACTTACGCTCTGTAAAACCTTCATAACGCCTCTAATCTGAGGTTCTGGGCTGGTGACTCTAAATGAACTTCTTTTCTGCAGCAGAGGAAAGTTTTGTTCTTGCTTTCCTAGGAAGGTCTTCATGAGAGCCAGTTTCATCATGGTGCTTGATGGGTTTTGCAAATGCACTTGACAATACTGTTATTGTAAGACCTGCTCCAGAGCAGCTGACTAATGTAGCATTACTACACCAAATGACAATTTATTTAGGTGCATGACATCCTACTTTTCATCCTACCCATGTAAGGTTGTGGGAATGTAATGTAAGACTTAACTTGTAAATTTAATGTAGTTTTTTTAGTGTACAAAGATCGAGCACTGTCTCACGGTGTCCTGACGACGTGATGATGAAACGCGTATCAGTGTTGCAGTTCAGGTTTACTCTCTTGCATCAGCAGTGAATAAAATAAAATAAAAAGTCCACACATTGTTTCATCTGTTGTACAGAGAGGATACTCGCACAGTGTCTGACACACACAGCTGTTCTGCTTGAGCATCAACATATACTCCAGCACCCACACACCCACACACACAAATCAAATCTGTGTTCAGTTTTATTACCCATTGTGTGTGTCTGTCTGTGTACTTTTTTGTGTGCTTTAGTCTAGACGCACTTGGTTTCACCCAGACGCACCCACATCCCGTCCTCGCCATACACAAACACACACTCTGTAGATTTTAATGCTTTTAATTGGATAAACACATGCAGCAGCACAAGAATTACAGATTCTCAAGTGCCTCATTGAGGCAGAAAACACGCAATTATTTCACATCTTACAGTTAAAGTAATCTAAAAATCTATAAGGAAAAAGATACCAAGCTTGTGTAATTAACCAACTTCTTCTCCACCCAGTGGGATAAACTGTCGCCACCAAGCAAGATTTATGAAAGAGTCTCATGTCTCTATTAATGCCCGTGTTATAATATGTAAATATTGCTATAGTATCAAAAGAGTTGTATTTTAAACTCTGAAAAAAAAATCTATCAGATCAGATATACTTATAAATATAAGCTGATATACTTTTCTGTATTAATTATTTGTGGAAGGAGTCTCCAGTGTCAGGGCTATGATAAGCTTTATTTTTTTACTTATAAAATAGAGAAAGAAAAGCGAGAGTAGAGAAAGAACATGTAACATAAGATAAAGCAGTTGTTTCATAAAGGTTTCATAACATTCTATAAAAGTGACTGTAGATCAATAAAAAGTTATTTAAGAATACAGAGAAATATGAAATAAGAAATACAGTAGCAATTTATCAACATTGTAAAAAGTTTTGTAATATAAAAGGACTTGAACACACTACAGACTGAGAATTTGTATTCCTTTAGTAATATTGCTACAGCTTTACACCATCATACTGACCTAGTGTTGATTATTCTGCAAACCAACAAGTGTTATTCCCGGCCACATCACAATTAAACACGCAGTGGACGCTGATTTTACGCACTTTTGCTAGAGTGTGTTATGTTTTTTTCCCCGCAATAAATAGAAAAAGTACCGACATTACAAATGTGCAACCACATTTACTCATCACAAAGTCCTGGACTTGATTTCAATGCAGTAATTATACATTTCTCTGAGACCCCCCTCATGTACAGTACCATGAAAAAATGCTGTTTTTTTTTTTTTTTTGCATAATTATCACACTATTACATGTATTTCCGCACACACTTAATTATTCAGATCATCAAGCAAATGTTTATATTACGCAAAGGTCAGTTTTTAACTAGATTTCATTTAACAAGGGTTAAAAGCTGTCTGGCCTTATGTGAAAAAGTAATTACCTCAAAGTCTGACAACTGGTTCTGCAATCCCTGGGGAAAATAACTGCAAACACGTGTTTGCAATAACTGGCTTTCACATCGCTGCGGAGAAATTTTGACCCACTCTTTTTAATTCTGCCACATTGGAGTTTAAGTCTACATTGGATTTAAGACTTTGACTATGACTATTTAAGACAAAACATTATTGATTTATTGATAGATTGTTTTTTTGAGCCATTCAATTTGTTGACTAAGCGGTGGACTTAATGGTGGGTTTTTTGATCATTGTTCTGCTGCATAATCGAAGTACGCTTGAGCATGAGGTCACAAACTGATGCCCAGATATTTTCCTTCAGTATTTTATTAGAGTGCAGAATTCATGGTTCCAGGTCCTGAAGCAGGACAATCACACTACCACCACCTTGTTTGACTGGTGATACAGTATGATGTTCTTTTTATGAAATGCTGTTTTAGTTTAATGCCAGATGTAACGGGATGCACACTTTCTTATAAGTTTAACTTTCATCTTATCAATCCCCAAACCATTTCCCCAAAAGTCTTAGGGACAATCAGGTTATTTTTTGGCAAATGTCAGATAAGCCTTTGTATTCTACTGCATTTTGTATTAACTTGTGTTATCTTTGTGTAAGATTAAAATTTCTTTCATAATCCGAATGATTTAAGTGTCACCAATCAGCCATAGGATTAACACCACTGCTAGGTAAATTAAATAACATTTATCACCATCTATACACAAGCCTAGCTGGTTATAAAGTTAAAGGTTTTAATAATGTATGCAGAAGTGTGGAGATACAGTACGAAGCTTCGTGATCCTGAAGCTTGTGGCCAGAAAAATATAAAGAAAATAACTCCTCCAGGCAGAATCTTACACAGTGAATAACAATAGTGATGTAAGAAATAAAGATGACTCGATGAACACTTTAAAAGTTTTTATTTCTAGAGAAATCAGGAGTGAATACAGATGTGGAGTAAAAACAGATTAATTTGCCCCACCCTCATATTTAAGCTTTTTATTTTTATTTTTTATTTTTTTTACCATGAAGTAGTTCTGTTCAGTAAAGTTCATAATGTATTTTTAACCAAAACTAAAAACAATCATGCCATTACTACTAAGGATGCGAATCACCAGGGACTTAATATGTTCCAAATATAATGATTTTATCATCCCGTAATATTCACTTTTTTTCTCACATTTCATTACAATCCTAAACAAACATCACCAAAAATGCTGTGCTGCCTGCCAGTGTGTTAATAGTTTACAGCACACCACCTAAAGTATTATAGCACCGTGTCAAATTGAAAAATGTACAAACACAATTTAATGCCAAATCATTGTGGCAAAACATTAGTACAATATATTGTCACACAAAGATTCATTACTATCCATCAACTACTATTCCCCATCTCTAATTATTACAACATAATGAAATATTAAATAAAACAAGCTTTGCACAAATGAACTGAAAAATCACGTAATTTTTAGCTTATTCTAAAAATCTAATGGAAGCAAGTGATCAGTTTCTCAAAGGTGCCATGCAAAACATTAAACTGTGAGTGCTAATCCCCAGACTGGCAGATATTGGTTCTATATTTAAACACTAAATAGATACAGTATTAACACCTGAGTTTACACTATATCTTTTGACAGTTTAATTAGATTTATTCACTGTATGGACACACACACACACATACAGAGTGGTGTGTTTGATAGCTTCAGAGAGATTATTAATAGCTCCATCAAACCCGAGCAGCCATTAAAATATCCAGACTGTGTGTGTGTGTGTGTGGGAGGGGGGGGGGGGGTGATCCAAATTGCAGCATGGTGTGATGTGTCCTGATGTGAAACCTACATACCAAAATCTTTTATAACAGCATGTTTTGAAGATGTTGGCAACTTGCCAATAACTAAGTAAAAAAATCGTTCTTAAATAGCTGTGATAGCTAGCTAAATTGTTAGCTAGCTCAAGATAGGCATCTACAGTATGTTTCTGAGTTGCCATCAACAGTGCTCTGACAACATGCATGCAACAAGTTTATCTCTTCCCATGTCAAAATAATGAATACACAAGTGACGGGAACCTGTCGTATTAGAAATATATATATATATATTACGTTAGGAAAGAAAACAATTCGAGACAGCCATCCATTAAACACCTCAGACTCGAATACGAGCTCCTAACACATACTCCTCGATCTCCTAACGAGCGCCCACGTCATTAAAGCAGGAGGCAGCAGCCTGACTTCGCAGGTGTGAATCTCAGAGCCAGTGCGTTCCCTTCACTTCCTCTTCGTCCACTCGCTTCCTGAATCACACCACAAACAGGGACGCGGGACGAGGCCTCCTACACACAGCCGTCTCCAGATCTCTCCAAGAATAAAGTCATCACTCTATAGAGAGAGAGAGAGAGAGAGAGAGAGAAGTAATGGGAGTCAATCTTTCCCCGGTTTTGTTTATTCTGCCAGTTTAGAGCCGAATGTAAGGAAACATATGTGACTACAACACAATGACGATTTCTGTCTTTGCACCTAAACAAATCAAACACTCAGATCCTGCCAAACATTCTGTGCTTGTGATGTACTGAGAGGACAAGCTATTAATTTTGTAATACATTTTGTGTGTTTATGTGTGTGTGTGTGTGTGTGTGTGTGTGTGTGTGTGTGTGTGTGTGTGTGTGTGTGTGTGTCCACACACAGACTGATGAAGATGAAGAGCTGCAGAAAGACATCCTGCCGCTGAACACCTACGTGGCTTTGTACAGATTCACCCCACAAGAAAGTCAGGACCTGGAGATGAGGTGAACGTGACACACAAACACCGGTATTACAGTAGTTATGAGGACCAAGTCATTCTGCCGCAAGTAATTATGCCACAGCGCAGATGAACTCTTGTGTTTGTGTTATTATTTAGTATAACAGCATTTTTCAGACAGTGGTTCCAGCGGTAAGGTTTATACAGTATTCATACACTTCAAACACTTACTGTATATTGTTTCTGTAGCTAACGGCGTATTTACAGGGACTTGTAATCAACGAGACAAGACTGCTGTAATAATATATGCATTTTAGAAATTAGTTGTTTAACAAAAAAATATGACTTAAGACTTCAAAAAAAGGTTTCACTTAAGAGAAGTTTCTTTAATATTTAAGGAAGAAGTCCCCAGTGTCGTCACTTTCTAAAGCTCAGTTTCCACTTACACGATTTTTGCTATGATTCGCTACTAATTCAAGTCGTGGCGGCAAGACCATTGTCTACCAGGACGTGTCACAATTACTCATAGCAAGTCGCTGCTTGCTGTAAAGGGTTAAATCTAAAAAATTTATTTTTAATGGGTTTTCATGACCTATAGGTCTGCCAGAGGTCCACCTTTTGTTTCAGTAAGCCTTTTAGTGGCCCTCCGTAATCAATCTCGATGTCTAAATGATATCACCATAGGGATAAGTAATAGTGATAAGTAATATGGTTCCACCATACCAAATCGCCGGCCTTTCCATGCTTTTTGCAGTGGCCCTGTAGCCTTTTCCACAGTCGTTCTGTATTTTGCCTTCGCACTTTAGTGCTATTATTTAAATTTATAGCCACTGAGCATGAAAAAGGTTGGAGTCTGGAAATATTCAGTTTTAAAGTGTAGCACATGAAATCTAAATGTGGCTGTAAAAAAAACATCAAATATTAAGGAGTTCGCTACTCATCACATTCAGGTCATCTAAAATGCAACTTTTTTTACTCATTCTATTTTGTTGTGGTGCAGTTGTCAGCACTATGGCCTCACACCTCCAGGGTCGGGTTTGTCTGTGTGTAGTTTACATGGGTTTTCTTCCACAGTCCAAAGGCATACAGATTAGGATAACTACAGTAGTGTTTCCAAATAGCCTGGAATGTGCATTGTGTGTCCAGGGTATACCCCGTCTTGTTACCCGAGTGCTCTGGACTAGTCTCCTGGCCTCCCGTGACCATGAACAGGATAAGCGGTATAGAGAGTGAGTGGGAGAGTATCTTATTGTAAATTTCAACTTTATTTTAATTTTATCACTGCTTTTTTGTTTTGTTTGTAATCTACTATTTTATTCAAAATCTGTTTCCCAAAGATAGTTAGGATGTAAAGTTTTCTTTACTATAATAATAATAATAATAATAATAGGCGGCACGGTGGTGTAGTGGTTAGCACTGTCGCCTTGCACCGCCAGGGTCCGGGTTCGATTCCCGCCTCTGTGTGCACGGAGTTTGCATGTTCTCCCCGTGCTTGGTGGGTTTCCTCCGGGTACTCCGGTTTCCTCCCACAGTCCAAAGACATGTAGGTTAGGCTAATTGACGTTCCAAATTGCCCGTAGTGTGTGAATGAGTGTGTGTATGTGCGTGTGCCCTGCGATGGATTGACACCCTGTCCAGGGTGTACCCTGCCTTGTGCCCTAAGTTTCCTGGGATAGGCTCCAGGTCCCCACGACCCTGTATATAAGGATAAAGCGGTACAGAAAATGAATGAATGAATAATAATAATAATAATAATAATAATCTGTTTACCTAAAGTCTGTGGTGGTTGAGCTGCTTGCTCACTTTATTGCTTCATCTGATTTGTGTTCTTGGACCTTCATGTGCCACAGGGAGGCCTCACAAGCAATGCACCTCGCTGCTTTCTTTAAAAATAACTGGTGATGGTAATTAGTGCAGGATTACTTCAGATGTTTCACTCCATGATAACCTGATTCAGGCTAATAATAGAATAGATTACCCTTATTAGCAGAAAAGATGGTGAAGTCACAGGATTTTGCTTTAACCGTAATCAAACAACTTTAGCAGCCTTGATCAAAATTATTCACAAAGATTTGTAATGGGACTGAGAAGTTGTTAAAATAGTGATAAGCTGTGTAGTAGTGGATGTCTGTCTCATTCAAAGTCTGTAGTGTTAATACAGAACTCACAACATGTCCAGTTCCCACTGTCGTAGTTGGTACAGCTACAGGATACAGTACCCATTGCCCTCTCCGAAAAAATATATTCTGCCTGTATCATGCTTTCAAGAAGATTCTATCTGGGATCTAGACAGAAAGATCTTAAAAATGCTCCCAGGGGACACCTCAAAGACCATGACCAAAGACCATGGCTATCAATTTCATTACTGATCCTCCCATCACAGAGCAACCCAGTTATCATGGTGATTGTTGTCTACTTTTCCAAGTCTTAATACCCCTCCATGGTCTACAGTCAGCCTACTATAGTAATAGCTGGTTATTAAATTGATGGTGGATTATTTGACCTTATTGTAAAACCTGACCACCATTTTAATTAAAATATTCCTTAAAAGCTGTCTCAATATCTCAATCCTATAGTGATATGAGATGTTATTATTGAGCTGTACCTGCATTTTTATCATGTCCTTCACCTCCACTTCACTCCTCTCTCACATCAGTCCCACAGTAACACCTCGATTTTCCTCTTCATTTCACATTCATTGACGAGGCGTGTGCTGTAAATGATTAGAGTGCTCAATGTGCCTCTGTGAGGGTGTTCGGCTAACCACAAATGGCATGAAGCATCTCAGGATCTCATTATTGGAATATAATCAGTGGAACTTGTAGAAACATCTTCTACTGCATTTTTTTTTCCCCCAGACCTGGAGATCGGATAATCCTGGCAGACGACTCTAATGAAGATTGGTGGAAGGTAAATGCTGAGGTGTTATACGTGATACATGATTACAGTATGAATGAAAGAACTGTTTATAATTAAAAAATATATATATTTTTTTGGTTGGCATGAATTCAGGGTATGATCGATGACAGGATAGGTTTCTTCCCAGCCTCCTACGCGCACGTGGTGAAGGAAGGAGACCGGGTGCTCAGGTGTCACCGCACCTTCATCGGGTGTAAGGAGCAGGGCCAAATCACCATAAAAGAGGGACAGGTGAGTCCTCTGTATTAAACGCTTTCCCCTGTCAGGAAACACTCATATTACAGCTTTACATCTGACCCTTACAAAGCGCTGACACTGATTAAATAAAATCAATGACAGAATAACCATAAAGAATAAAGTTACATTTAGACCTACCAAGTCATTACGTATTCATAAATATCTTACATATTTTGAACACTGGAGTTATGATTTTCTGCAGTTACAAACGGACCGCGGTTCTACAAGCTCATGTGTATTGTACAAAAAATAGACACTACAGTGCACCAGATACCAATATTTAAGAGTAAATGGAGTAAAAAAAAGAGTAAAGCTGTCCTAATGGTAAATAATCCTAATTTTGGAAAATTCACAGTCCATTGCAGTGGAAAACAGCTCTGAGAGTAAATTATGTCCTAAGGGAGCCCTTCATGATTTAAGGACAGCACTGTTACATTTCATTGTGAAATTAATTTCCTTAGCCGCGATTATGTTTTTTGGCCACATGATGGGGACACATGTGTGGGGAAAGGGAACAAGAATAGTCAAGTGAATTGGTATGCTTTACATTGTTTATTCGTGTCAAAGTCATCATCCTGTACAAGACTTACTTTGTCGAACTTACGAACATTCTCTCAGAACGGAACTTGTTTGTAACTTGGGGCTACCTATATTTATTTATTTATACTTTTTAATCCCGTCTCATTGACTGTTTCATTATTTTAAATTATGTAAATTAAATAATTTTATCTAGTGATTTTCATCACAAATAATGTGCGTGTTTTTTTTTTAGATCTGCGTGAGCGGCGAGGACGAGAGAAACGGCTTCATCCGAGTGTCCAGCGGAAAGAAACAAGGCTTTGTCCCTTGTGATGTTCTGGAGGACATCTGAACAACAATAAATGAGTGATTATGAGAACGACAGAAGAAGAGTGATGGATAAACAGAAGAGAAGATGCTCTTTCAGGAAACAGGAAGTAAAGCTTGAGCGACTGGTTTTAAAAAAAAACAAGCTCTTCTCTTTTTTCTCCATCTGTCTGTGCGTGTGAAAATGAGAGGACAGGAAGTGGATGGACATGGAGACTTCTGGGAGGAAGAGACTTACAGTGTAAATGTTTAAGGAAAAGACTTGATTGGGAACATCAGATGATTACCCAATGCTCAGAACTATTTTCAAATCAGGAAAGAATCCAGTTTCCTTTAAGAATCCAGCATTGGTTCAATTCTAGTCCTGAGACTTAAACTTAGAACCCTCTGAGGAGCATAAGAGCTTGAAACGAATTACATACTGGATTCTTAAATAGAACACAATTAAAAAAATATCAGATACTGATTTGTATGATTTGTTTTTAGGAACCAAAAATGAATCCCCTCTTTTTTTTTTTTTTTTTACTTTTATTATAAATTCATGTCCTTGTGACATGGGGAAAAAGTGCAGCGAACACACCAGAAAGATCCGCCTGATAGGATGCATTGGGCATATCACATATTTGTCAAGAGAATTTTTCAAAACGAGGATGTGACAATAAACAAAGGAAAAAAGCTCATTCTTAACCACAATAGCGACGGAGCATCAATTTGTGACAAAGATCTTTGGGAAATATGCATGGAGGATTTCTAATAATTCTTCTAAGGAGTTACACTGCTCTGCACTGCCTCTTAGGTCTTTTGTTTCCTCTTATTTTAATTTTTAGATCATAATCATAAATAAATATCAGGTTAGCAAACAAAACTTGGTTTAATACACTTTATGTACCAGGTTTCTGCTCAAAACCAACATAACCAATGAACAAAGTTATTACTCATAGGACTTTATATATTTCGTAGTAATATTGATTCTGACATTTTAATTACTTCTTGTTTTAAGAGATAAATCTGAAACACCTTTTCAGTTTTTTTCTCATTTTTATTTTATTTTTTTCACACAAGGAATATTTCAGCTAAAAAAAACATACAATTTACAAAAATTACAAAATTCTAATGTTTGTACACACCTGCTCATGGAAATTGTGGCTGTTTTAGTGTAAACTGAACATTATTAAGTAACAAAAGAATGCGGACTACACAAGAAAAGTTAAACTAATCCAAAGTATTTTATATGTAATTCTTAAAAATATTCCTGATAAGAGTTAAACTATATACTTTCAACTTCTTTTTCAACTTCAACAATCCAAATGAACTGAGCTCTTCTTAAGTATAGAGCTACTTGTTGTATACTTTCTAAATGTTATATTAAGTATAAACTGCTAATTAAAAATTATTTTAATACAATAACCACATTATTTTCTTTTGTGTTAGAAGCTGATTTTAGTCACAACTCTTTGTCTAATCTAAATGTTTTAAGGGTTTTATATTTTTCTTTCTCATGTACAGTAAATGAGCTACCGCTGAGCCACACCCCTCCAGAGGACAGCGAGCCAGGGGAGGGGCTCTGCTTATGTGAGGTCACATTAGGGGGAAATCCAACTGGCTAGTACAGAGAACTAGTTGTGTGATTAGTGTCGAAGGAAAGGCAAGTCTTGCAATTACTTATAATATTCAGCAGATGGCGAAATTCCCACTTCAAATACAAATCCAATTCCAAAAAGAACAGAGTTTAAATTGGCAATGAAAACAAAAAGGAGTAATTTGTGAAGTCTTTTCATCTTGTGCTATATTAAAAACACTACAACACATTATTTGATAATCCTTAATTTAATTGCTTGCTGCAAATCTGGTGGCTCCAAAAAAATGCAACAGGGCCAGTTTAAGACTAATAACATTGTGAGCAATAATATAATAGTATACAAAGAGTTTTAAGGGAAATCCTAGGTAGAGCAAGCATGGGGCACAGCTCACACATTAGCCAACAGATTAATCAGCAAATTATTCAGTACTTTGGTATGGTGTGTGCCAGTGCCTGTGTTATGGGTAAGCTGTGTATTTGTGACGACACCGTTAAAGCAGAAATATATGCTCTTCTTGGAGCAACATACTGTATGCTGCCATCCAAACACCATCTTTTTCAGTGACATCCCTGAATTTCCCAGCAGAACAAATCCTAACCGCATTCTGCTCAGATTACACACACACACATACATGGCTGCTAAACACAGAGTACAGGTGCTAGACCGCCTGGTCCAACTGAGAATCTGTGGTGCATTATGAAGTGCAAAATATGGCAACAAAGATCCCGTATAATTACGCAGATGATGACCTGTAGTAAAAAAATATTAGTAAAAGCAGAATATATATTGTGTCTGCTTTTCCAAGATGAAGAAAAGTCACTAACTGGCAATAAATGACCCCACTTCCAGGTATGTAAACAAACTATAATTACAGTATCATATAACTTTGAATTAAAGCTATTATTTTATCCATTGCCCACAATGACTGTGGAATATAATAAAGAGTAGCGAATCAAGGTAATGACGGTGTCGGTTCCCAGCACAAATGGCTGCATCAGGCAGGGCATCTAGCGTAAAACCTGTGTGCGGATCTGATGCTCATGCCAGTATTGCTAGCTAATTTAGCTAGCTAACTACACTGCGAGTCATGTTAGAAACAAATTAGAGCGTTGTGAGGCCCTAAATTTAAAATACGACAAAGGCATTATGAGGTGAATTTCATGTGTTTATATTGTTTAGGGGTTTGGCTATCAATCTGTTAAATGCCCAATTGGGTGACACCCATGGACTGTATAAAAAGAAAAAACCCTCTGTGACGTCAACAACTGTGGGAGCTCTGGTTGTCACCATCTTGGCAGGAGCTGACTCAACTCTACCTCAACCCCAGGTAATCATTAAATGGGCAAATGGATGGAACAAACAGAGCCTGACTGTTGTTTGAATCTTACTGTACCTCAGTTACCACATTATTTTCTTTTGTGTTAGAAGCTCATTTGAAGTCACAACGGTTTCTCACTCACTCGCTTTATCCTGTATTCAGGGTCACAGGGACTTGGAGGCTTAGGGCACGAGGCAGGGTACACCCTGTAAAGGGTTCCAGTCCATCGCAGGGTACACACACATACTCACACATGCATTCACACACTACGGGGCAATTTAGGAACACCAATCTAAATGTTTTTAAAGGTTCCATACTTCTCATCCAAGCATGACATTTCAGTGTCTATGTAAATGAGATACCATTAAAGTCCAGAGAACAGCAGAGCTGAGCAGCAAGCCAGTGGAGGGGCTCTTCTTGTATGAGGTCACAGGGGGGAATCCAGTTGGCTACTACAGATAACCTTGGAAAAATATATACTCAGCAAAAAAAGAAACGTCCTCTGACTTTCAACTGTTTTTCCTTTCAGTAAACGTAATGTGTAAATATTTGTATGATCACTAAAAGAGTCAACACCATAAGACATAAACTAAAAATGTTTCACAATGTGTCCCTGAATGAAGGGAGGCTCAAAAGTACCAGTCAGTATCTGGTGTGGCCACCAGCTGCTTGAAGTACTGCAGTGCATCTCCTCATGGACTGGACCAGATTTGTCAGTTCTTGCGGACAGTCTGAGCACTGATGGAGGGATTGTGTGTTCCTGGTGTGACTCGGGCAGTTGTTGTGGCCATCCAGTACCTGTCACGCAGTTGTGATATTCGGATGTACCCATCCTGTGCAGGTGTTGTTACACGTGGTCCTCCACTGCGAGGATGATCAGGATGATTGGACATGCATGGGTTACTTTGCTGTAACCCTGTTCCCTTTCAAAGGCGGGAACGAGATGCTGCCTGAAAACGCTATGGGAACCATTTTGTCACGTTGCCGGTTGTGAAGCATGTGTGCAAACACGCCAAATTTTTGGCTATATATAACCTCGGTCAGGTGATGTCATCTGCTTAGATGCAGGTGGAGGTTATAAATACAAGTGAGCCAGCAACAAACCTCAAATTAATTTGTCTGAACGGACGTCCGGTCACGTGTGCGCACAAGGCCAGGAAGTCTCAGATTCATGTCTGGGAAGCTGACTCAAGGACTCGTGAGCCCGGAGTGGCATGGACATCCAGACTATAAAATCTTACAAATGTGTGCGGAGAGGACCAACCCGCCGTGTCACACACTTGTTGCAGGGGAGTACCTCTTGCAAGAGCAATAGATGAGGCGACCCCTCTGGTTGAATGAGCCCTGACTCCTAGAGGCGAGTAAAAGCCTTTGAAAGGGAACATTGTTTAAACCCTTTACAATGCAGATCTGTAAAGTTATTTGGATTTTTACAACATTATTGTTGAAATACACAGTCCTGAAAAAAATATACAGGTCCTTCTCAAACAATTAGCATATTGTGATGAAGTTCGTTATTTTCTGTAATGTACTGATAAACATTAGACTTTCATATATTTTAGATTCATTACACACAACTGAAGTAGTTCAAGCCTTTTATTGTTTTAATATTGATGATTGTGGCATACAGCTCATGAAAAAAATAAAAAAAAATTAGCATATCATGAAAAGGTTCTCTAAACGAGCTATTAACCTAATCATCTGCATCAAATAATTAAATCTAAACACCTGCAAAAGATTCCTGAGGCTTTTAAAAACTCCCAGCTTGGTTCATTACTCAAAACCGCAATCATGGGTAAGACTGCCGACCTGACTGCTGTCCAGAAGGCCATCATTGACACCCTCAAGCAAGAGGGTAAGACACAGAAAGAAATTACTGAACGAATAGGCTGTTCCCAGAGTGCTGTATCAAGGCACCTCAGTGGGAAGTCTGTGGGAAGGAAAAAGTGTGGCAGAAAACGCTGCACAACGAGAAGAGGTGACCGGGCCCTGAGGAAGATTGTGGAGAAGGACCGATTCCAGACCTTGGGGGACCTGCGGAAGCAGTGGACTGAGTCTGGAGTAGAAACATCCAGAGCCACCGTGTACAGGCGTGTGCAGGAAATGGGCTACAGGTTGCAAATTTTGCATGTCATTCGGAAATCAAGGTGCCAGAGTCTGGAGGAAGACTGGGGAGAGGGAAATGCCAAAATGCCTGAAGTCCAGTGTCAAGTACCCACAGTCAGTGATGGTCTGGGGTGCCATGTCAGCTGCTGGTGTTGGTCCACTGTGTTTTATCAAGGGCAGGGTCAATGCAGCTAGCTATCAGGAGATTTTGGAGCACTTCATGCTTCCATCTGCTGAAAAGCTTTATGGAGATGAAGATTTCATTTTTCAGCACGACCTGGCACCTGCTCACAGTGCCAAAACCACTGCTAAATGGTTTACTGACCATGGTATTACTGTGCTCAATTGGCCTGCCAACTCTCCTGACCTGAACCCCATAGAGAATCTGTGGGATATTGTGAAGAGAAAGTTGAGAGACACAAGACACAAGAATCTGCAAAAGGATTCCCGACCAAGTATTGAGTGCAGAACTGAACATAATTATTTGAAGGTTGACTTTTTTTGTATTTAAAACACTTTTCTTTTATTGGTCGGATGAAATATGCTAATTTTTTTAGATAGGGATTTTGGGTTTTCATGAGCTGTATGCCACAATCATCAATATTAAAACAATAAAAGGCTCGAACTACTTCAGTTGTGTGTAATGAATCTAAAATATATGAAAGTCTAATGTTTATCAGTACATTACAGAAAATAATGAACTTTATCACAATATGCTAATTTTTTGAGAAGGACCTGTATATTATGGAGCTGAATGAGAAAACCAACTTGATGGATTGCATTTCAAAGCAGAGTGCTAATCTGTGTTTACTAACGTTACTTTACGTTTGTTTATACTCATCCATATCTTACATGTTGTCCCGTGTGAACTCATACATTTCCTGTGGTAAGTTAAGATACAAAGATTCCAGTTATAACTAGCTGTAGCTAGTCTAAAATGATACATACCTGACAGATAGTGGTTTGGACACTTGCAATGAAGCTGTCTCTTCAATTGGCCATGCCCCAATTATACATAAATGTATGGCTTACTATAATTTTAAATGAGTTACATAAAAAAATCACTCCCTTGTACCGTTGTCCTGAATGAAAAATATAGCGTGTTTATTTCTGTTGACAACATTGACGTTGACAACACTTTTTAGAGCCTAGTGGTCATTCATAGAACTGCTTTTTGCAACACCACAGTGTCATGCCGAAATGCTAACACCAGGAAACCGACTAAATGATAAGTGAAATTAAATTACTATGTTGTAAGTTATAAATTGTAATAAATGGACATGGCTAAAGGGAGTTGGTAATGTTAATGTTAATTAGCTTTATATTAGAAGAAATGCACAGTCAGACTGATATAATATAGCCTATATTTATGGTATTTACAGTTTATGAATTGTCCAGGAATAGAGGCATTTTTGCAGGATTAAAGATTTTTACATATTATTGTGTAACGCTCAGAATTATTATTTGAGCTAATTACACTAAATCGGGGTCTAAGATCTAAAAACGGGTTGATTACACTCACTTCCGGTATGGCGCAACCTTCGCGGAGCAAGGAAAGACGGACACAACAACAGAATCCAAAACCAAACCCAAGTGTATTATGTACAAAAGACAAACAAACAAATGAAGTGCAACGAAAAAACAATATATACAAAATATAAACAAATATATACAATGTCAGTAGTGTGTGCGAGTGTGTGAGTGCGTATGTATGAATGTCCAAGTCCGTGTTATTGTAAATGTATGGAATGATGAAATGGGGAGATGGCTCGATCTCACCGGTAAAAGATGGTAAGTCCGGGAGCTCGAGAAACGGAATGAGAGGGGTATAGTGGCCGTCCAGGAAAAGAATAATCCAATGGAAATATCCAACTAGCTCGCTCTCTCTCTCCATACACAGCGCTGCTTGCTTCATCTCTCCGTCACGAACGTCATGCCGGTTCCAGCTTTATACCGGCACACGTGACCTGATAGGTCATCGGGGTTCCCTCGCGGCACAGCTGCGCATGCGCGCGTGAGCTTAACCCCGGAATCAAGGCACCGTTGCCATGGGGACGAAAATAACCGAAAGGGGTCAGTTTGTTTATGCAGGTGAGCAACATTAGCTCCTTCCTTTTTCCCCTGCAGTTTAACCGCCCCTTTATGTGGCCGCGCTACATAGACCCCCCCCCCCAGCCTCCGGCGTGTGAGGAGAGGACCGCACTAGCGCTTTTTTTGTTCCACTTTCTTGGGTTAGTGGGTTGCCCCCAGATCTAGTGTCAGTCCACTGGTTCTCTTTTGAATCTTTTAGCAGGACCCTCCCACTGGGCACTAGCTCACCTGACAAGTCTTTGATGGGCAGAGGAAAGAGATGGAGTCCATCGCCAAACCAGCCCGCCCGGTAGCTCTGGCACCTCGAGCTGCCGGGAACTGTGGTAGCTGGCTTCTTTGGCAGGCTGACCTGTTGGTGGTGGCGTCTCTTCCTCCGCTGTGATCTTGCTGTCGGTCGGTTCTGTATCAGTGGCTGGGTCTGTGGAGTGTTGTTGGGTGGTAGGCTGCTCCAGCGGCCCCTGGTTCGCTTAGCCTCACTCTGGGTGTTCTGGCAGACTTCGCACGCACCCACGTACCGCCAGACGTCCTTGCGGAAGGTGGGCCACCAGGCGACGTCTAGGAGGCTTAGTAGGGTTTTTAGCCCCCCCCGGTGGCCACCCGACGGCTTTTGGTGAAAGTCTTGTAGGTACGTCTGGACGTTTGTAGGTGGGACTACCAGCTGGAGTGCCCCTCCCTTCTTCCTCGGAACCCTACGGTGTAACGTCCCCTGGTGGTGTTCGAAGGAGACACCTTGGTTCTGGGTCGCTCCGACATCGACCACAGTGGCTATTAGCGCCACCTGGAGACCTTCCCGCTGTGGCGGTTCCACCTCTGCGAGGTCTCTGGGAGGGGCGGCTGACCGCTCCGAGGTAGGTTGAGGAGGTTCTGCTTTGGTGGGCACGGCGTAGTAGAGCTGAGAGGGTGCAGAGAGGGGCTGGGAGTTGGACGGTCCAGCTTGGGCCAGAGTAGCAGAGGGCAGAGGTGCCCCTTTCTTCCCATTCGCCTGGCTATCCTTCTCAGGTGTTGCAGCGGTTGGACGATCAGCTGAATGTAGAGCTGGAGGTGGAGAAGACGCCGAGGTGTGTGCTTCCGATCTGAGGGCGGTGGGCGTGTTAAAGAGGCGCAGCTTCTTCATCTGCTTCTCCCAGACGATATCACGGCGCAAGAAACAGTCCGCTATTGCTTTCTCCAGTTTCCCTAGCGACTCCTGGCAGTAGCGCTCCAGTTCATCTAGCTTGGTGTCTACTGCCTGTCGAAAACTGAGTTCGCGGTTTAAGCTGCTGTCCATGGAGTCTCTGAAATTCCTCTCCAACACACCCACCTTTTCAGTCATAGCCACTACATCCCCTTTACATTGCTTAAGTTCAGAACGCATTGTTTTTAAACTATCAGACATATTAGACATAAGACCCATCAAGTTATCATCATGCCTATCTGATACATACGAAGAACTAAGCAATGGAATAGGATTACATCTTGTCACAAAAGCACATTCCTCATCCTGTGTTTTACTACCGGCAACATAGTTGGCCCTCCCGGTCCTACTAGCATTAGCAAGCAGGTTAGCTTTAGCACTAGCCATGTTAGCGTCTATTTTGCTCCACAAATTCACACAACACCGGAAAAACACCCAAACAAATAGACTCCCCCTACAGGCCACCAATATGTAACGCTCAGAATTATTATTTGAGCTAATTACACTAAATCGGGGTCTAAGATCTAAAAACGGGTTGATTACACTCACTTCCGGTATGGCGCAACCTTCGCGGAGCAAGGAAAGACGGACACAACAACAGAATCCAAAACCAAACCCAAGTGTATTATGTACAAAAGACAAACAAACAAATGAAGTGCAACGAAAAAACAATATATACAAAATATAAACAAATATATACAATGTCAGTAGTGTGTGCGAGTGTGTGAGTGCGTATGTATGAATGTCCAAGTCCGTGTTATTGTAAATGTATGGAATGATGAAATGGGGAGATGGCTCGATCTCACCGGTAAAAGATGGTAAGTCCGGGAGCTCGAGAAACGGAATGAGAGGGGTATAGTGGCCGTCCAGGAAAAGAATAATCCAATGGAAATATCCAACTAGCTCGCTCTCTCTCTCCATACACAGCGCTGCTTGCTTCATCTCTCCGTCACGAACGTCATGCCGGTTCCGGCTTTATACCGGCACACGTGACCTGATAGGTCATCGGGGTTCCCTCGCGGCACAGCTGCGCATGCGCGCGTGAGCTTAACCCCAGAACCAAGGCACCGTTGCCATGGGGACGAAAAATAACCGAAAGGGGTCAGTTTGTTTATGCAGGTGAGCAACATTAGCTCCTTCCTTTTTCCCCTGCAGTTTAACCGCTCCTTTATGTGGCCGCGCTACAATTGTACTTCACCTAGTTAGCCACTAGAGGGCAAAACCTGAATAATGCACTTCAAATGTAAGCAAATTCCTCTCTGTGTGTGTCTGTGTGTGTGTGTGTGTGCTTGTTTGAATTTTTCCTTTCAATAACCTACTGTACATTGATTACCTGTCTGTTCTCTGATTATTAAAGACATAAACTCCCCTGAACATATTTTATGCAGCGTTAAAGTTGACCTCAGAGCATCAATAAACTTATTAATAGTTAATCAGACAATCGCTGCAGGTAAATAAAGGTTTAAAAGGTATTGGTCACTTAATGCCATTTAAAGGCTTTTTTTTATCTTTCTTTTTACTTACAAAGTCATTACTGACAAGATTAATTAAATAGATTGTTTCACCTAATTATTTTCTTTTAAACAATTGTGACGGGTTTGATGCCTAGGCGGCGCCATGAACACGGACACGAGGTGGCCAGGGGTAGCTCAGTGGTTAAGGCATTGGACTACGGTTTGGAAGATCCCAGGTTCAAACCCCACAACCACCAAGTTGCCACTGTTGGGCCCTTGAGCAAGGCCCTTAACCCTCAACTGCTCAGATGTATAATGAGATAAAAAAAATGTAAGTCACTCTGGATAAGAGCGTCTGCCAAATGCCTAAATGTAAATGAGGTGAGGTCTTAGGGGAAAAGGATCGATTTATTTTTAGAAAAATGGGGAAGGAAAAGGTTTTAAGGAGGAAGGAAATAAAGGGGAGGAAAGATATGGAATAAAATCACTGTCAAAAATAATTGTGCGTAAAAAAAAGATTTGTGTGTAATTCTGTCTTTTATCTGAGTTGGCGGGCATGCGCCGAATCGATTCCTCTTCGCGTGGAAACACAGTTGCGCACTTCATTGAGAACTCATTTGGATTATGATTAAATTAGCATCGGTCCCAGAATATCAAAATCTACAAAAGGGGGTAGCTCCAGTGCTTTGGAATAGCCTTCCAGACAGTGTTCGGGGCCCAGACACAGTTTCCCAGTTTAAAAGACGCATCTCTATAATCTGGCAAACACGTACTGTAATTCATCCCATAACCTCATACCTATCCTGAATGGCAACTAAGATAATTCTTTCTATCTGTTCTTTATTTTTCTACCTAAAATCTAGGCATCTTGAGATTGTGCCAGCTTCAGTAGACAAAGGCAGACCCTGCGAGGTTCCTGAGGCGTCCAGAGAAGGACCAGCTCCAGCTGGATTCTGCTTTATGATGGTTGGAGCTACACATGCCGCTCCTGTGCTTCCAGTGATCCAGACCTCATCTGCCCTCTGCACCTACTGACTCGTCCCTATGCTGAACTGGTCTTCATGTTAATTTAAATAACTTCTGTTATATTGAACATTCAGCTGCATAACACACAAGATGTTACATCGTTTCTATCTGTTATCACCCAAATGAGGATGGGTTCCCTGTTGAGTCTGGTTCCTCTCAAGGTTTCTTCCTAATGCCATCTCAGGGAGTTTTTCCCTGCCACTGTCGCCGTCACCCTTGGCTTGCTCATCAGAGACAATCTCATTATTATCTAGACACATTTTTCTCACACGTACACACTTCCATAAATTTTCTTTTAAAATTTTCTTTTCATTTTTGTGAAGCTGCTTTGAGACAATGACCATTGTTAAAAGCGCCATATAAATATAATTGAATTGAATTGAATGTTATGGTCTAATTATGAACAGTATGGATCTGTTATCACAATATTTAAAAATATTTAAACAAAATAAAGTTTTGCTGACTATTACACATAATTTCATCATTTGCATTCTCTCAGTGAAATGCTTAATCATGCAGCAGATGTTGGAAAAAATTAATAAAAATATGATTTGCTATTAGGCGGCACGGTGGTGTAGTGGTTAGCACTGTCGCCTTGCACCTCCAGGGTCCGGGTTCGATTCCCGGCCAGGCTCGATTCCTGTCTCTGCGTGCATGGAGTTTGCATGTTCTTCCCGTGCTTGGTGGGTTTCCTCCGGGTACTCCGGTTTCCTCCCACAGTCCAAAGACGTGCAGATTAGGCTAATTGGCGTTCCCAAAATTGACCATAGTGTGTGAATGAGTGTGTGTGTGTGTGTGCTCTGCGATGGATTGGCACGCTGTCCAGGGTGTACCCCGCCTAGTGCCCGATGTCTCCTGGGATAGGCTCCAGGTCCCCGTGACCCTAAATACAGGATAAAGCGGTATAGAAGATGAATGAATGAATGATTTGCTATTATTTGTGAATAAAAAGCTGTAATCTTTGGAAAAAAAACTGCTGTAAGAAAAGTAAAATAGTCCAGGACGCTGTGTTCCCAGGAAATCAATTACCTTTGGTGTGGAACAGAAACATCATTGATTATTTTCCTTTAACTGCACACCCTTAAATGTTTTCTTCATAACTTATATGGTGTGTGAATAAGAAAGTCAAAGCTCCAGAGTTACTCACTAATTCCACATTTTATTGTACTTAGTATCCCACTACATACACTAAAAACAGGCCTATATTAATATAAAAGAGATGCTCATTTTTTCTACACTGCATGTTAAACTCGTTGATGTGTGAATGCAAAAAAGTGCTAAAACGTGCAGAGTGTGTATTGCATGTGTGTTTGTGAGGGAAAGAGAGATGGAGTGAGATATGTGAAGCTATTGAAACTATTAACACTAGTCAGATGTGCGTCTATCAGTTGTTGTTTTTTTTACACCCGTGATTTGTCCTGTTACTGTAGACCTGTCACACACTCTGTGTCTGAGAGAGAGGTGTGAAATGGTAAGCACACACTCACACATGCTCAAATAGTGTAGATGTATATACTGGCCATAGAAACAATATTTGATGATGTCATTGTGTGTTGTGATCCTATATGGGCAATCATTTGGTGTGTGTGTGTGTGCGTGTATGTGTGTGTATTATATTGCTGGGAAATCAGAAGCAGGTTTCTCCCAGTGACATGGCACAAAGCAATATTTATCACACAATCATTGACCTAATATTTTCTTTATACAATATAATGTCACAATATGATGCTGCAACACGACACCTTCTTGTCATGGATGTTATGTTTTTGATTCAGCTGAAACATTTACTTAAATGCAAAAATTTTTGTATTTTATTTGAAAGATTTTTTTTTATTCCCAGCCAGGCTTGATTCCCGTCTCTGTGTGCATGGAGTTTGCATGTTCTCCCCGTGCTTGGTGGGTTTCCTCCAGGTACTCCGGTTTCCTCCCACAGTCCAAAGATATGCAGATTAGGCTAATTGGCGTTTCCAAAAATGACCATAGTCTGTGAATGAGTGTGTGTGTGTGTGTGTGTGTGTGTGCTCTGCGATGGATTGGCACGCTGTCCAGGGTGTACCCCGCCTAGTGCCCGAAGTCTCCTGGGATAGGCTCCAGGTCCCCGCGACCCTAAATACAGGATAAAGCGGTATAAAAGATGTATGAAGATTTTTTTTACTTAAGTACGTTTTGTTTGAAGTATTGTAATTCGCTACATTTTAAATCATATTCGCTACTCAGTAAAAAATAAATGAATGAAAATGCTAAAATAATACAAATATTAAACTTTGTATAAATGCGTGTGTGTATCATGTCCTGGTCGCGCGCCGCTCCAGACTCCACTCCAGGTTTTCTGACTGTCCCCACATCGGCTTCTTCCTGACCTTCCACATGGTCGCTTCCGCCCTGAGAGTGACGTCATCGACTAGCGCGACCATATATAAACCGGAGAGAGACGCGGGAAAGAGGAAAGAGGTTGTGATTTTGGCGTTTCGATATTTGGTTGTGTATTCCGGCTTTGACTTTTTTCCTCCCATTGACTTTATTTATTGCTTTGTACTTTGGTTTGGTTGGTCTTTGTATATATTTGTAGATAATTTCACTGTATGTTTGTGCACTCACTAGTAGTAGGGGCGTGGCTGCCATTTATTTTGCGAAGAGGGAATTTATTCACTGTTTTTGGTTTAGGGAGTCCGGGAAGGTACCTGTATTTTTGTTTGTGTTTTGTTTTTTTGCAGGTAATCTAGCTACTAAATATAAATACCATTTTGGTTATTATTTTGGGTCCACCCTGAATCCGATCCTCTTCCTCCTGTTCCTTCAGTTAAAAACAACTAGTTTGAGATTTATATCTGCTCATCTTTTTTGAACTATGCTAGAATGCCTCATCCCCCCCCCCCCCCCAACCCCCCCCCCCCCCGCTGTTAAAGAAAATTACAATAAAAAATTAACTCGGTAACTCTTACTCTGAGTAAATTTTTTTAAGAGCTACTTTTTACTTTTACTCGAGTAGATTTTTATAATGGTAACTTTACTTGTACTTAAGTAAAATTTCACTGAAATAACAGTACTAGTACTAGTACTTCCACCTCTGATCATATTCCTATAATGTCGTGTCCTATTAGTGTTTTATCCCCAACTTATTATATTCTTATGTCCAAAACATTTAAAGGACATTTTAGAAATACTTTTCACACTCTTGTTTAAATGAATCTAATATTTTGTCTTCAAAAAAAAAAAAAAAATTACTCACCTAAAAATAGAAGTAAAACACCAAGCTGAAAAAGAGTCGACATTTTTCTTTCTCATTGCACCAGTTATAACTGTAGTTTTGTACAATTGTATGTTTTCAGGCGGTTTTTATTAGTGAACTCAGACTCCGTCCAAAATTGTGAACGTGAACATTTGTAATCGGTCAGTCAGTGAGATCTGTGGTTCCTGTTACTTTAAACCCACAACTGCTGAGTTTATACAGCTTTACTAACGATTATTGCATTGTGCATTGTGTTCTAATTAACCACTAAATATTTCAACTTTTCTCGACAGTGAGAACGAAATATATACACCACAAGTGAAAACCTGTAATACAAGGTAGAACTTTCTCAAACATGGAAAAAAAATTTTTCCCCCTTTAGTGCAGGTTCATAGAAAATACAGGTTTCAAAATTATTGGCACCCTTCTCTAATAATGTTTCTTCATACTGACAGAAGAATGTTAACAAATGCAAACCAGCCAAGATTTAAGTGAATGATTTGAAATGAAAATCTGAAAATGTGTGTGTGTGTGTGTGTGTGTGTGTGCTCTGCGATGGATTGGCACGCTGTCCAGGGTGTACCCTGCCTCGTGCCCAGAGTCTCCTGGGATAGGCTCCAGGTCCCTGCGACCCTAAATACAGGATAAAGCGGTATAGAAGATGAATGAATGAATGAAAATGCTCTCTCTCTCTTTCTTCTGTGATCTGTAGTGTTCTGGCATTACTGGATTTGTCCAAATACCTATCTTTTCTATCTTTTTTTCCACTTCTTCTGGGCAGACCTTTTGGTCTTTTGGTCCCTTTTGATGTTTTTTCGTATATGACCAGTCCAACAGATTGCTTGCTTAGGTAGCTTGTTATCTGCCCATAGTTAACTGGAGTTTTCAGGCTCAGTGTCACTTTGGGATATTAAAATGATGTCATTAATAATACACCACACCACTAGAAGTCAGATAAGGTGAGCTTAGCTAACGTAGGCTTCGTGTTACTTCACTTGTACAGTAGCTAGGGAGCTAATCGTTCATAACCATATCTATGATTTTGACAACTTTGCCCTGACTTTTGCCATCCAGCAACAGTGTCCTGCTCCACCCCAGGACACACAGCCACCTGAGCACTCGGCTAATGAAAGTTCGAGAAAAACCCAGAAGTGTTGAACAGTTAAGAAGTAGTGGCACTTCAGTACTCGGTGTCGTATCTGTTATGCGTATGAAAATTTAATTAAGTAAATACCAGGTAAATTTAAAGCATCACTTACTCCTGAGAATGATGAAGTTAAACTCTCTTGAATATGAAAAAAAAACACATAGCTTTAACCCATCATTAGAATTCCAGAACCAGTCACATACAGTATAGCCTTATTCATATATTTAATTTTCATACCCACATATTTTGTGAATTTTCCAGCTTTGTTTTTACAAGACTTCTCTTGTTATCTTTAACCAGAGCTCTGCAGTGGAGACTCTTGGCTTTTTGGAGCTACTGGAGAAGCATGAACAAGATATTAAAGTTGCTGTGGTGTTGAAGGGGACTGTAGTCCTGGGTGACTATGCAGCAGTTTTACGAGTGATTTTTGGTCAGGTCTGTGCTCTGTTCATTGAATTCCAAAGGGACTGGAGAGTACTGTATGAAACCATCCAAACTATTGCTGCTGGACTTGGAGAGACTCGCTCCTCTCAGCTTCAGATTTTGAGAAACAAACTCTTTCCATAGACTTTTTGTGTCTGATACAGTGGGGGAAAACGGTGCCATGTATCAGGATGATAAGGCACCAATACACACAGCAAGACTGGTGACAGTGTGGTTGGATGAACATGAAAGTGAAGTTGAACATCTCCTGCACAGTCACCAGATCTAAACATTATTGAGCCACCATCACGTAGTGAGCTGGCCACTATTCAGCAAGAAGAATAGCTGAACATCCCTGTGTTCACTGTGCAGGACTCGTATCAGTCATTCCCAAGACAAATTGATGCTGTATTGTAACAGTACAGTAACCTTTGGATTAAACATAGAAAGTATAGTGACATTTTCAATGTCCAAAGTAATCACGGACCGGTATATCATATAAAAGGTGTCTTAGTAATAATGTACTATACATTCACATCAACTACCACACAGAGCTTTATCAGTTATCAATATGATTGGATCGCTGTCTGACCCCACAGAACTCGATCAGGCAACTGAAGATTTAGAGTCAACATTCTGTTATTAACCAGGAATAAGACCTCTACAGAATCCTACACATCAGTAACAGGCAGTATGTCAATAATTCATTAATTAATTCATTCATTCATCTTCTATACCGCTTAATCCTGTGTTCAGGGTCGCGGGGGACCTGGAGCCTATCCCGGGAGACTTCGGGCACTAGGCGGGGTACACCCTGGACAGGGTGCCAATCCATCGCAGGGCACACACACACACACACACACATTCACACACCCAATCACACACTACAGGCAATTTAGGAACGCCAATTAGCCTAACCTGCATGTCTTTGGACTGTGGGAGGAAACCGGAGTACCCGGAGGAAACCCACCAAGCACGGGGAGAACATGCAAACTCCATGCACACAGAGACGGGAATTATGTCAATAATAAAATTGAAAATATTAGAATACTATATTTTACTCCTGTTCAATGGACTGAACTAATTTTACTAAGCATGTGTGCAAAATCATCAACTTGTACTGGACTTGATCCTGTACTGAACCTCTTTTAAAAATAGTTTACTCTTCACTTATCAATGGTAAAATCTTCCTAAATCTTTTAAATTAGTGGTTATTAAACCGTTATTTAAGAAACCTGACCTTGACCTCTGTCAGCTGTCCAATTACAGGCCGATATCAAACCTCCCATTTATCTCCAAGGTCCTAGAAAAGGATCAGGCTTAGTTTTTAAGTCTAGGTTAAAAACTTATTTATTTAGTCAAGCATTTTTGTGAATAGATTAGCCTTAGATACAGTAAAGGAGCTGATCTGGGGGACTCATGGACAGACAGTAGTGTATTATGGTGAACCGGGATGTTTGGATGCTGACTTCCCCCTCAGGTTCTTCTGACGGTGGAGTGACTGGTTGTTTTACATACCTGGGAGCCCTCGTGTCTGTGTTTCCTTCTGGTTCTCCCTTTTAGTGTACTGTCATTGATTATTTTCCTTTAACTGCGCAGCCCTCAGTGTTGTATTCTTTACTTATGGGGTGTGTGAACAAAAAAAGTCAAAGCTCCAAAAGCTGATATAAAGGTGTTGAAGTGTAAAGCTAGCCAGATGTGGAGTTTAGCATAAGTTATTTTACACCCATGATTTGTCGACCGTTTTTCTGCAGTTCGTAGCATCCGGTGTCGAATCCAGTTGGCTCTTCACCCGTATCCATCACTTCTTTTAAAAATCTGGTTGGGATTTTTTTCTGAATATTTCAAATACCCTGATTTAAAGTGAATGTGCGTGTGAATGTTGACCGGAGATCCTACCACTATCCAATAAAATGGGAATAAATACAATGGTCACCACTGGCCTGAACTGGTGCCTAGAAGGTCTACAGAGGTTCCATGGATGGATGGATTTAAAGTCAAACCATATTTGATGTGATAAATGGGACCAGTTGTTTAGGCTGTGAGTGGCACCTATATGACATTTGATGGTAAGTGACCATGGATATCCACTATCAGTTAAATAGTGAAGATGCAGTTTAGAAACAGTGACAGTTTAGATCCCAGGAAACTTAGGGCACAAGGCAGGGTACACCCTGGACAGGGTGCCAATCCATCGCAGGGCACACACACATACACACACTCTACGGGCAATTTGGGAACGCCAGTTAGCCTAACCTACATGTCTTTGGACTGTGGGAGGAAACCGGAGTACCCGGAGGAAACCCACCAAGCACGGGGAGAACATGCAAACTCCATGCACACAGAGACGGGAATCGAACCCAGACCCTGGCGGTGCAAGGCGACAGTGCTAACCACTACACCACCGTGCCGCCTATGCCAACAATATCAGGAATAATAAATCAAACCTTGCTCCTACAGCACTGCAAATCAAGCGCAGATTCATACATTTCTCCACCATGCAGCAGGAAATTAACAAATGTTCATCATCCATGACACACACATTAAAATAATAGTTGTTTGTAAATTATTACAAATTGCCTCTACTTATTTTTTGTCTTTAGAGGTAAGACTAAGAGTAGGGTAAAATTTTCCTTTAACTATTTCATTAGATTTTACTGCCTATTGCGCAATACAAACACTCATCTTTTCTCCATTTTCACTTTGTTTTTGAAATTTTGATTCTTATATACTGTAGGGGTTTGAAACTTTTATGATTGGAGAAGTCTGATTAGGATAATGTCAGGACATGCATCTGTACGATTCATCAGTGTGCATAAAACTTCAGTAAAGAGCCTCAAAACAAGACAAAAGAGGATCTACATGAGCAAAATCGAATTTTTTATTACTGCGCAGGACATCTCAGTTACACACACACACACACACACACACACAGTGTCTGTAAAAGTGAGATACTTCCCATTTCTCACTACTTGTACAGTATTTACACACACTTTGTCATATATACATAGACACATATTTACACATATGTTGGTTTTGGTTGCCTCTACACTGGGTTTATTTCTCTTTGCTTGTGTCTCTGTCTATAAATCATACCAAATAAGGAGTCATTTTATTTTCCAGAAGTTTAGTTAGAGGTCCGGTAATAACCATCTTTAAAAAAAACAAGAAGTGCAAGTTCAGGACACAGACAGTCCTTCTGAGAGAAAGAAAGGTCATGCTAGAATACAGAGCTCTGGTCATCTAGTATCAGGCTTTAAAATGTCAAAATTAGACTTTTCACCCTTTTGTCCTTAAGACAACATAAAGCATGACATTTTATCACCATTTTTCCTCACCAGAGTGCATACTGTAATTTGATATACTGTACACTTATACTGTATATTTAAGGGTTGACGTGTAATGTCTTGTGCAAAAAACACCAGTAACATGTCTGTCCAAGTAGATTATTAATGTGAACATCATCAGTCAAAACGACGATGTTCACATTAAGTACAAAGTGGATATACTGTACAGTATTGCGTTTTTTTTGTTTGTTTGTTTTTTGTATGGTAAGGAATTAATGCATTTGAAATACAATGGTCAAGCTACTGATTCAGCAAAAAAAAAAAAAAAACATGTCTCTTATGGACAAACAATCTACTCCTGCACATAAACTGTGATTTTTATCCCCATGCCTTTGAACACCTGCCTATTGTAAGTATTCGTGTTTTACATGACACCACTGAAGTTGATCTAATCCACACCCTCTTTTAGGCATGCTTACATTTTTCGCCTTATTCCCACAGCAGCGGTTTTTCATATCAAACTATGTTTCTAAGCCTCATATGTGGATTTGTCTTGTGCTATGTTGTTTAATCACTAAGTAGTACAAGGATTTTCTATTTTCCTTCATGATGGCACATTGTCCTGTGTTCTTCTGCTGCAGATTGAGTTCGTTGTAATCTTTGTCATCATTGTCATTGAGTGTCATTGTTGTCAAGTCCAGGCATGGTTTGTAGTCTATAGCTTTGGGATCTGGGGGCCAGATGTCTGGATAAGGTTCATAAGGATCATCCTTATTAAATGGTGGAAGATTCTCTCCTCATCATCATGTAATTTCACACGCTGATACTTCATCATAAGGGCCGTTTCAAGCAGCCTGATGCACGGGATGATGCATAACCCACATAATGTTAGGACACTGATGACCACTATGAAAGCAACCATTGCTGACCTTATCATGCACTTCCACTTTCCAAACCACTGACATTGTCAGTCCTGCCATAATTAGGAACTTAATTTTGCTAAGGGTCTCTGTGATACTCACACAGTAAGGACAGTACTGATCATGGCCCCACAGGATGCACTTAAGTGTTTTTGAGGTGTTACAGGGCTAGGAACCAGGAATGATATATATTTTTTGGAATGATTTATTAAACTACCTAAACTTCTACAGTAAGCCGTTGCCCTTCTTGACATTTGTTGATGCTCGGAGTGCAGGCATGCCCTTTTATGCACTCGTCAGACCTCACGGGGGCTTCGAAACACTGTGTGCTCTACAGTATGTGTCTGTTTTATCTCTAACTGCACTGTTTGTCAACTCAGCGTCAAGAGAGATGTTCTTTCTCGTAGTTGTCCCTTGTTGTCGGGCTTCAGGCACTCTTTTACAATGGCTGGTATGTATGCACATTGCTCTTTCGGGTACCTTCACTGTGGTCTGCATCGTCAGCAAGATCTGGAATGGTCCAAGCCACCCTTTAGCTCTCCAGCTTTTACTCCTGAAGTATTTCACCACAATTCAATCACCTGGCTTCAGGTCATGTAGTTTGGCCTGTGAAGGCTCAGCAAGGGTGTCTGTCACCTGTTTTTGGACTTCAGACAAAACAGAGGACAGGTTTGCACAAAGTCTAAATTTTTTCATCAAGAGTCGTTTCAATCAGTCTGGTGTTTAAACCCCTGATGGACGGTATAATGCAACACCCACAAAGTGTTAGGACAACAATGACCACTATGACAGCAACCATTGCTAAGCTTATTTTGCCATTACACCCACCAAACCATGATTCTAGGAAGCAAATCATGGTAAAGGTAAAGCCAGCTCGGTCAGCCCATGCAATGCCTTTGTTATGGTCTTGTTTCTCCTACAGTTACATTGATCTCAGCGGGACTCTTCCTGAATATGTTTTTGACCCCTTTGTCACTGTCACTGACAATGTCAGTGCTGCCATAATTAGGAACTTAATTTTACTGTTGGAGAGATCGAGTCTCTGTAATCCGAGACCAGTACTGAGCATTCCCGAACAATATGCATTTGAGTGTCTTTGATGTTGGACAACGTGTTACACTGCTATGAACCAAGAGTGATAGACACTCGTTCCACCAACACCAACGCTCTGATTACTACTGTAACACACCTGAGACTAATTACTAGACACTGACTTCTAGCCTTTGCAAAGATTACGTTCTATTTGACTTGTTCCAGTGTCCTTACCAACCCTTTTGTTACTTGCATGCTTTTTTCGGATTTTGAAATTGTTCGTTTTCTTGTTTCTGAGTTTAGCGTGATCCAGTTTATGCCCATTGCACATCGCTCACCCACTACCTGTTTTGTTTGACATGTTCCTTGAATTGTCTGTTAATACTGTAAATACCTTAACTGCACTTGCGTTCTCTTGGATTCTTATTTGTATTTTCTTGGGGAGAAAATACAAATTAAGAATTTAAGTTAACTTTTCACTGAGCAGTGGGTATGTTCCAAAATCTTTTAAATATTCAGTCATTAAACCACTAATTAAGAAACTTGACCTTGACCCCTGCCCAACTACAGGCCGATATCAAGTCTCACTCTAATATCCTTGAAATATATATAATTAGTGAGAAATTCTGGAGCTTTGACTTTAAATAAATGATGCAACACTTGGCTGTGAGAAGATAATGAAGATAATCAATAATCTCACAGTTCCACCCAAAAGTACATTTATTTCCTGGTAACAAATAAAGTACAGATACATGAAAACGCGTTACAGAACTTAATTACAGTACAATACTGGTTCATACTTTATACTCACTAATGAAGAATATATGGTGCCCCAAAAAGCATTCGTACACTTAAGGCACACATTTCACTACATTAGACAACAAGGGGAAAATAACCATAAGGACACATTTCAAGCAAAACTTTTCAACAAAAATTAAGCATGTTTAGAAATATATACGAATAAGAGATTCACAGTGTTTATAATTAGACCAAACGTGTTTACTATATATTTTAAATATTTGGTTAAAAGTAGGGTATCTGGTTTCAAGTCAAACCATAGTTAATGTGATAAACAGGATCATGTGGTTAGGCTGTGAGTGGCATCTACGTATATGACGTTTGAAGGTTTGACTACAGACATCAACTCAGTTCTCTCAGGTCCAGTTGGTTAAAAAAATGACAAAAATGGCGTTTTCATGTATCTGTACTTTATTTGACTTTCTTGTGGATAGTTTTAACTTTCACTCCACTGCACGTACTGTATCTGCACGTATATTTAAATATTAAATGGACCAAAAGGTCTGTCCAGAAAAGCTGAAACAAAAAAGGGAAATAGCTGATTATTGCAGCAGTGAGGGTTAGAACACTACAGATCAAAGCAGAAAAAATAAAATTGAGAGAAAGAGAGAGAGAGAGCATTTCATTTCAGATCATTCACTTAAATATTAAGTTATAAAGCATTTATTAACATTCTCGTGTGAGTATGAAAAACCACTATTAGAGAACCATATAACTAAAAGACAATATGTTTGATGATGTCCAATGATGTACGTAACAGTAAGACACTCAGAGCTGTTTAACACCTTAGGAAACTGGTCACAAAATCTTAATTTAAGGGTGCTAATAATTTTGAAACCTGAATTTTTATGATGGGGGGGAAAAAAGCTTTCCATGTTTGACAAAGTTATACCTTACAGTTTTTCACTGTATTTTCGTTGTCACTGTCGAGAAAAGTTGCAATATTTTGTGGTTAATTAGGACACGATGCAATAGTCATTAGTAAAGCTGTAAAAGCTCAGCAGTTGTGGGATTAAAGTAACGGGAACCGCAGATCTCACTGATTGGCCGATTACATGCAATGTTCAAGTTTAATTTTTCAGAACCAAGTGGGCGGAGTCTGAGTTCACTGATAAAAAAACCCTGAAAATTGTACGAAACGACAGTTCTAACTGGTGCAAGGAGAAAGGAACGGAAAATGTCGACTCTTTTTCAGCTTGGCGTTTTGCTTCTGGTTTTAGGTGAGTAATTGTTTTGATTTTTAAAGACAAAATATTAGATTAATTTAAGCAAGAGTGAAAAAAACGTATTTCTAAAATGTCCTTTAAATGTTTTGGACATGAGAATATAATAAGTTAGGGATAAAATACTAATAGGACACGACATTATAGGAATATGATCAATCATGGGATGGTTTGATGCATCCTGATGGGAAGCTGATTTTCCCATATTATTTTCCCCTAACAGCATGAAATGGGTTTTTTTGTTTGTTTGTTTGTTTGTTTGTTTGTTTGTTTGTTTGTTTGTTTTTTCGTGGAAAATGAAGTGAGGCAACAACTTTAGCCAAAACAATATAATGACAGTAATTTTTGTGCTCTAATGGACATGTGTCAAAAATATTGACACCTTTGAATAATATTTGAAATCAGTACAATATTTCATCTTTTTTTCCCCAAAAAAAAAAATTTATAGTTATTTGTCAGAAATTTTAATTTTGTCCTATTTCTATGCAGTTTAAGTTACAAAGTGCTTTTATAAGTATTGAATTAATACTTATAGAAGACATCACCATATTAATAATTATACTGTACATATTTAAAAATTGCTTAGTATAAATGTTGCAGAAAATCAATGCACTGTGCTGTTTATACATCCAATGTTGCATTTGTTTTATGCTAATTATTTTACAAGATTTAAGTGATTGCTTTATGAATGTATTTTTTTAAAAACATGTTTTATTTTCCCGGTAGGAGCTGTGCGGTGCGAGGAGCAGATCTCTAGCGACAATGACTTCATGATTAAAACATACGAGCATGAGGTGCAGGTACTGTATATACAAAGCTCACTAATCATGTTATTTGATTTTGACAAAATACACTGCTTATGTTTGGTTATTTTTCTTACACACAGCGAGGAGACAAAAAACCGATTCCATGTGCATTGTGCCAAATAGTCGTGGAATTAACCTTAAAATCTGTTGGAAGGAAACTCTCAAAGGTCTGAGTACACACATCTACTATTAATCATTAACTATTGTCATTACAGTTTTTATTTATATAATACAGAACACAAATTAAAGTGTCATAGCATCTCACAACAATGTTTATAAATATTAGATTTAAACGTATCTTCAGATACGAAGAGGTTGCAGGTCAACCCAGTAGTAATCGTTTTCTTACTGCTGTTTTTTGAGCAGTAAAAATAGTGTGGTTATTAGTATTATTTAAGTAAAACATTTTAATACATTTTTACCACTAGATAAAACCCTGACCATGTTTCAAATTAGATTAGATTATCAATTCATCTCATGTTCTCATACTTCCACCAATACAGTAGATTGAGTATGGATTACAGTATCTGATTGTACTTTTCTTTTTCCTTGTAGGCCAACATCGATTCTGCTCTAAACAGAGTGTGTAACAAAGTGAGAGACCGAAAAACTTGCATTAAATTTGTTCATAAATACAAAGTTAAACTGGTTGAATTCCTCCTGAGTGGAAAAGGTGCTAATCTAATCTGCAGGCTTCTCAGGCTGTGCAGACCTTTTTAAATGGAAAGGTTTCAAATATTTCCATTGTTTGTGCTTATTTTGCTCCTTTATATAGTCAAAAGGTCCACTAAGCCTGCTGTTATATAATAAATTGACATGACAGTGACACATAGATATCAAGATCATTACAAGGACAAAATGTATGTATGTATGTTAATGTGTATTGCATAAAATACTGAATTAATATCCCAAATATTCTATGTATGAATGCACATGAATAAATCTTTTTCATAGCCATAATAATTGCATTTGTTTAGTTTGTGTACAGTACATGATACAAATACTGAAATGATTATATAATTAATTTAAATAATAAATATTTCAGCTGTAGCAAAAACACAACATCCATGACTAAATGACATCGTGCTGTCAGATTGCAACAAATGCCTTACTTTGTACATAGTTTATAATATTGTGATAATATGATGTATAAAACTATTAGGTTAAAAATGGTGTGTTAAATATTGCTTTGTACCACATGACTGGAAGAAACGTGCTTCTGATTGTTCAGCATACACACACACACACACACACACACACACACACATACATACATATATGTATGTGTGATATATGATGGCTGATATATGATCATAACACACATTCATACATGTGATCATCAAATGTTGTTTCTGTGCCCATATAACAGGTCTACACTATTTAGACTGTGTAGTGGGATACTAAATACAATACAATACCATACAAAAAAATGTGGAATTAGTGAGAAAATCTGGAGCTTTAAATTTTCTTGTTCACACAACATACAAGTAAAATAATGGAAAATAATCAATGACGTTACAGTTCCACACCAAAGTTAATTTATTTCCTGGTAAGGACAAGAGGGTGACGTCACTTTTTCCGACACTGAGAACCACAAAATAGGTTGCACAGTATAGTGGGTGTTGTAGTTTTTACAGGGTTTTGTAGTCTAAAACGGTGGAAAAGTGAAATGGTGAAATAATTGTGCACACAGACTAAACTTATAATTGCGTGACTTGGGTGCAGGGCATTTTAATCAGACTGCTCTGATCACAACTGTTTTAATTCCAGATGTGTAGGACTGTCATAATCTGATCAAAATGATTTCGAAAAGAAAGTGAAACTGGAGAGAGAATGAGAGTGTTTTGCTTGTGTAGGACGCAGTAAAATGTAGGGGTACTGGGTGTTAGTGAAGTGATGAAGTGATGCTTATAACGGTGAATCTAAAATAAGCAGTTGTGTATGCTCAAAATTATTTAATGTGAGTATATAAAATGTATATATAAATCTAATTATTTTAATGTGTGTGCCATGAATCATGCCCACAGCATGAATTCATCCGCCAGACTGCGGATAAATACAATAGGCACTTGACCATGGAAGCAGGTGGTCTGGTCTGATGAATCATCATATACAGTAGATGACTGTGTGTGTTGCTTACTTGGGGAAGAGAGAGCACCAAGATACAATATGGTGGCAGTTTGAGGTCTTGACTTGGCCTACATATTCCCAGTCCTCAATCTGATCAAGCATCTGTGTGTGGGGCTGAAAAAACAAGTCAGATACATGAAGCCTTTAACTTAATGGACGTAAAGGATCTGCTACTGATGGCTTGGAAGCACACCTTCAGAGATTGATCAAGTCGATGTCTCAAAAGTGCAACGCTGAGGAGTGATGCTCTACGGGAGATGAACTGAAGATGAACTGAAGGTTTTGTTGGGAAATTCCATGAAACCTTTTATAGAAACTGACTGCAGGCCCATGTTCCACTCCATGTACAACACTCACCATTTCTATATTACATTTTCTATATTTTTAACCATTTCAAGTTTGGCTTAAATGTACAAATACATTGTGGGGACAACCAACCTCTGTTTAATAAAATGCTTAAAAGCTTGTTTTTGTCTGTGAAAACTTACATTTACAGCTTTACCTCTGACATGGTCGGACCTGATAGTGTAGCTGAAATACAGAACATATGCAATATTTTACTTATATTTCTGAATTAATTTCAAATGTTAACAGTATTTTATCAACAGTGGTTTTAAAGTAGAACTAGATAAAGTGTGTGTGTTTATCCACTGTAGGCTTTATCTGACCTCTAGTGACATATTATAAATGACATCATTTTAAGATGTCAAAAGTAACACTGAGACTGAAAGCTATAAACTATTAGACAATAAGTTACCTTAGCCAGCTCTCTGTTGGACTGCAGGTAAAAAAAAAATTTTTAAAAACCGTTAGCGGCCTAACGTCTGTCCAGAAGAGTTGAAACAAAAGATGGAACGGAAAGCAAATATCAATGATCGGTCAGAACACTTTAGATCACAGAAGAAAATGAGATTTGAGATTTTAATATACTTTTTTTCATGTGATATTTACATATTTACAATGTTTTTTTGTTTTTTGTTTTGTTTTTAGTAAAAGAACTCTCACTAAGGGCCTGACTGCGGGTTTTTCGTTTACTGATCGGTAACTGAAAGTAGTGGACGTGTCTTCCCTTTTCCTCCTGGAGTGCTTTCGTTCGGTGTCGGTGGTGGTGTGCTGTTCTGTTGCTCCTGTACCTTTCCGGGGCAGATGTTGTGGGCGGGGTCACTGTCAGTGCTGTATAAGCATAAGGTTTTAAACTTGCTGTTTACAGCAATGGCGGTGATCGTTTCTGTGGTGCCGTGTGTTTAGGACTGACATTAGTGAGTTCTGACTTTGGTTTGTTGTTGCTCTGGGGGTCTTTTCCCACTGACTGTCCCCACGCTGCTGCTGCAGTACATAACAATACAGTAAGACACTCAGACCCCTTAGGACATGGGTCACAAAATGTATTAATTTTGATGCTGCAAAGTATTTTTCAAAACTGCATTTTGTATGAACTTCGAAAAAAGCTTTTGTGTTTGAGAAAGCTATAGTCATCAGTAAAGTTGTAAAAAACTCAGCGGTTGTGGGTTTAAAGTAACAGGAACCCCAGATGTCACTGACTGACCAATCACGAGCAATGTTCACATTCACACTTTTCCAGAAACAAGTGGGAGGATTCTGAGTTCACTGATAAAAACTTCTAAAAGCATAACGTTGAACAAAACTACAGTTCTAGCTGGTGCGACGAGAAAGAAAAATGTCGACTCTTTTTCAGCTTGGAGTTTTGCTTCTGTTTTTGGGTAAGTAAAAATAAAATTAATAAAAGACCAAATATTAGATGAATTTAAACAAGAGAACAAGAGAAAAAGAAAATGTACATTTAATGTTTTAAACAAATAAAGATAAGAATAAAATATTAATATGACATGACATTAAAGGAAAATAATTAAAATAGGACAGTGTGATATTTCCTGATGTGAATTTCTTGTAACGTGAAATGTTTTTTTTTTTTTTTTTTTTGCAGGGGAAAAACCTATTACATAAATACTGCATATTTCTCAAGCTGGATTTTATAAACTTTTTAATCATTAGCATTTTTCATGAAAGGAAACAGAACCTTTCCTTTAACCAAATCAAAGTAATGATAAAGTAATTTTCTGCTCTACAGGACATGTGGCAAAAATATTGACACCTCAGAATAATATTTAAAATTAAAAATAGAAATTTTCACCCTGGAAGCAAAAAAGACAATTCTAGCACAATGTTGTCAGAAAACATGTTACTGTGAATAAGTGCTTAGTATAAAAGCTACAGAAAAAAAAATTTAATTATCCCTTTTTTTTTTGCTGCAAATTCTTTTACAAGATTTAAGTGACTGTTTTTACATTTTCTTAAAAGAAGCATGTTTTATTTTTTCCAATAGGACCTGTGCAGTGCAAGGAGCAGATCTCCAGACACAATGGCCTCATGGTTAAAACATACAAGCATGATTGGCAGGTACTGTACATGCAAAGCTAATCAGGTCATTTCATTTTGACAAAATTAATTGCTAATTATTTGGACTTTCTACTACTTACAGAGAGGAGAAAATCAACAGATGATTGGACTATGTTCAGTGTGCACGAAAGTCGTGGACCATATCTTCAAATCTGTTGGAAAGGAACTCTCAAAGGTCTGAGTACACACATCATCTATTAACCTGCTTTTGTTTTGTTCCCTTGATTTGTACCATCATTTTATTTAAATGTAAAACACAAATTAAAGTGATAGCATCTTACATCAATACATCAATATGTCTAATTATCAGTGTAAAGCCCTATTTTACCATTTAACCACAAACACAAAATATACTGCTCAAAAAAGGGAACAGTTAGTCCCACATTCACTTGAACACACATACAAACACACACACACACACACACACACACACACACACACACACACACACATACACACACACACACAAATATATTGCTGATTTATGGTGTCCATTTGTTCTGTCTTAGCTAGTTAGCTAATTAGGTGTCTAAGTTAGTTAGTTAGTTTTGTTAATTTATGTTGTTAATTAATGTTGTTAATTTATGTTGTACTGTATGTATCACTGAGGTCCTGGAGGAACGTTGCTTTATTTTAATGTGTACTGTATAGATGAGTAATTTGTATGATATTCTCATACTTAAATTATAGTATGGATAACAGTATCTGATTATACTTTTCTTTTTTCTTGTAGGACAGCATCGAGAATGCGCTAAAAAATGTGTGTCACAAATCCCCCATTCCCAAGATTTGTCTGAATTTTGTTAACAAATACAAAGATAAACTGATTAAAATTATTTTGAATGGAAAGAATGTACATGAGACCTGCAAAAATGTCGGCTTGTGTAAACATCATGTGTAGATTTTTTTATATATACATGAAAAAGTTTCAGATATTTCCATTGTTTGTGCTATTTTTGCTCCTTTTTTTGTAGTCAAAAAATGTCACACCTGATATCATATGTCCTAATAAAGTCCCCAATAGATGTCAACATCATTACAAGAAAAAAGGTTCTATATGATGATGATGATGATGTATATTGCTTAAACTTAACTTAACATAACTTGTATGTATAAAATTAATAAATAATTTTCTTACCAGATCTGGATTTGTTTAATTGGTGTACATAATTAAAATTATGTTGATAATTTTGGTTTTCTGTATTTTTTTTGCATTTTTAAAAAAGTTTTATTTATTTGTGTTTTTGCATTTAAGTAAATATTTCAGCTGTATCATTTCAACCTGAATAAAACCCTTCTCACTAGTGTCCTTACATTTATTTACCAAATTTACTCAAGCAAATAAACCACTCAATCTATATAACTAAATGATTGTATCTTAAATACATTAATTAATCACTTAATTATTTCCTGTGTTTTAATACACAGTTTTATTAGAGGTGAGACATCGCTTTGTTAGATTCCTGGATGTAAAGATATAGTTTAACTTTAGAGACTTTGTGGAAAACAAGCTGAAAATGCCCTAAAAAACAACAACTACAGTAATTTGCCCTTTTAATTATGTTCTATGTACTATCCAATGATTTAAATAAGAATATTTAAAAAACTGATTAATTTTATTGTAAATCAAGAGCATTTTGTAAATGATCATATTAAAATAGATATTAATCCAATGAACCTGATATGTGAACTGGCTAAGTGTATCAAAACATTTATTTATTTTGATGCATGAATTCATTATGCATGAATCCTGTTACTTCATTAAGTGTTACTCCAAGTCTAAACTTTTTTTTTTTTGCAAAAGGTTCTAATGAAGTAAAAGTAAAAAAAAAAAAACTTTAAAAAAGTAAAATCACATTTGTTAAAAACATATAAATAGAAATATTTATTTATGTTTTATATATAAATGTATACTGCATATATACATCTATTAAAATGTATTTCATGTAAAATATTTATAAATAACTTCTTGGAGGAGTAATGTTTTCACATTTTTTGTACTCACTGTGATTTTTCTTAAAGAAACATATATTTAAATGTTTTATAGTTATTTACGTAGTAAATAGTTAAAGTTGTAGTTTCATTTGTAAATTGTTTAAAATAATCTCCACTGCATGATCTGGGTCTTTAAACATAAATAATATACTGTTGTTAAATTAAAGAATAGCGTCAACAATGAAACAAATGTGTTGTAGATTTTGGAATACAATCTTTACCACATGTATATGTGAGCACAGCCATGTCATTTAACTATTCATAGTGAGAAGCTTGTTTTCTTCTCAGATGAAGATAGACAGAGTGACAGCAATGCTCAGGGCTGACAAGAACATTTTCAGCAGTGACCTTGTGGGGATGTAACTACAGTTTGAAGTAGAATTCAGCAGCAAAAACTTTATTTAAGCTAAAATTATAAGTGTGAGGGGACATCATGAGGATGATGGATCGCGTTTCACTTTATCTTGGATTTCTTCTTGCATTTATAAGTGAGTTACTGGATTTGATATTTCACTCCTTTATATATCTTTTTTCTTCCTAGTAAAGAATAGAAAAATAATCATGAATGAATCGGTCCAAAACGAAATGGACTTTTTACCACAAGGATAAGTATTTCCTGACAATGGCATGACCGGTAATTATTTATTACTTGTATATATTTAGACAGTGCATTACTTATTATAATTCTTATGTTATTACAGAACAACTTGTCCTTACTGGCATTGTCCTAGAAATTTATAGCTGCAGCACTGTTAATAACTTCAAAGAAAAGATTGTTTCTATTATTATGTACATTAAACAACCAAGATCTGCTATTTAGTACTACCAAGAATCATAAGTAAAACAAAAGCAAATTATAATGTTACAGATAATTCATAGGGCATAATTTCTCCTATCTTTAAGTCTTTCCCCATATTATAAGTGTTATTGCCTATTACAAAGCACCAACACTGGACCTTCCTGCCCCAAATTTTTTATTTCTGCCTTCTTACAGAAAACATTGCCATGTAGAAAAGTTTTTTTTAGAATTGTTTATTGTTAGTTTTAGATATTGTGGTGCATATTTAACATCACTGTGGTCATACAACTTGAATTAATTTTATTATTATATAATTTTATATTAATTTTTAAAGCTTTAACAGGCACATCATTCCATATTTAGGATGATATACTGCTGTTTTCCCACCGTAATAATATCATTACAATACATTTATAGTTATTCTAAAATGTGAAAGCCAACATGAGAGACATCTGGAATACAGGACAGAGACATTAACACTGTCTGAACTCCAGACACATCAAACTGGAAATCATTCTCAGGTATGGTCTCTAATATTCCGCTCTTTGTTTTATTGAACTACAGTACTTTCTATTCCTAAACATTAGGGTCTGAGTTTTTGAAACACTAATACTTACAATAACTTCAAAATCAAAAATAGTTTCAGACCCACTGTCATGCAAACTATTTTTTACAAATTCAATGGTAAATGTGTTAAAACTCCTACAGAAATATCTATAGAAAATATTCAAATTTCTTTCTTAAAATGGGATGTAAATGTATTTTTTTAATTCTAAACTATATACACAAAAAATTCAAGGATAAGCAACTCTATATAAACTTATAAACTTGTGATTTATAATATAACTAATTAAACTAAACTAATTAGTAACTAATTTAACTGTGAGTTAATTTTTTTAAATATTCATTTTATTATTGTTGGGGTTTAACAGTTATCTACAGTATAATTGGTGCTTACATTTACACAGGTTTTTGTTCTTTTTTTAATGTTTGTAAAATTAAATGCTCTGATTAATTTAAATGAACATGAAATGTTCAATTTCAGACTTTAAAAAATAATAACTAAATAAACACAAACATTATATTACTTCGTAGGATGTATCTTTTTTGTATTCTCACACAAGCTAGTAAAATGTGTACTATTTAAAAAAAAATTCAGCTTGACAGATTTCAGTTGAATTTAATATTGAATACCTTGCTATTTTTGCTCTACTAACTTTTGCATTTCATTTTGACTTAAATAAAGTCATAAACACATGACCCTAAAATTCACATGAGATTATATAGCATATATATAAAATATATATAAAAATGTATGCCATTCTGTGCTATAATCCCATAATCCTTGTATTTCAACAGATATTTTTAAAACCCATTCTATGTAGAACATACAGTATGTTTTCCTTTCTTTCTGGCAAAAAGAAAATTCCTGGAAGCTGTTATCTGTGCAAAACCGGGGTCACGGCAATGAGGCACTACGTTGATAGACAACTTAACAGGGTACTGCAAATTTGTAATGCAAAAACTGAGAAATTCACATTGATGAAAATAGATAGGAATTTCTATTTATTTTCTCTGTCTAATCTTCTAACACTATCGTTAATGGTATTAGAGTTTTTAGTGCAGAATTTGATGTGTTAACACTGTCTTTTTTTTTTCTTTTTTTTTTTTTTTACAGATCTCGGCTACACTGTGTTGGAAGTTTGAACGCAAACCTCGACAAATGTGCCAACGTATAGCAAGTAAAATTAAGCCCAAAATATTTAAAAAGCTGTTTCCAGACCCCCCGTGGGGTATGTGTAGGAAGTTTAATGCTTGTTAATAATAAATTAAATTATCTGAAAATATACGTGTGTGTGTGTGTGTGTGTGTGTGCAATAAAGGACAGGTGTGCACACTCAGTAACACTCCAAGTAGCGTGTTGTACTCTATATCAGCCATGTTTGGCTGCTGTTTGTTCTGGGAAATGGAATCTGACAACAATTCTGGTGTACCTCTGCCACCTAAGTATCAAAATAATGATACTCTAAAAAAACTAAAGATTTTCTTTGGAAAAAGTTTTTTTTTTTTTTTTTTTTACAATTAAAACAGTATCTTTTTAAATGTTTTTTAAAAAAACACTTTTTTAAAACAAATGCCATAATAAAAAAAAATGAAGAAAAATATTGTAAACAGATAACTATGAGAGACTGGGAAATTCTTGTCCAACTGCCGCACCATCAACACTGGTACCCCCAAGGGTGCGTTCTATCCTCACTGCTCTTCTTCCACTACCCAAATGACTGCACCTCTACAGACCGCTCTTTAAAGTTTTTGAAATTCGCAGATGACACTACAGTCAGGTCATTGACCTCAACTAGTATGGTGACCAGTCTGCATATAGACACAAGGTTGAGCAGCTGGCTGTCTTCTGCAGTCACAACAACCTGGAGCTGAACAGTGGAGAAGATTGTGAACTTCAGGAGAAACGCCACCACACTCCCCCCACTCAACATCATCAGCACGTTCCCAGGAACCAAAATGTCTCCACTGTTGTCACAGTGCTCATGATGTTGAGTGGGGGAGGGTTTCTCCTGAAGTGTGAAGGTCCTGAGGACCTTCACCAGCTGAGGAAGTTCAACCTGCCACAGTAGTTCAAAATCACAAAACAAAATAAATTCAATTCCATTAAATTTTATTTGTATAGCTTTTGACAATTGACATTGAATTATTTAAGTTTGTACGAAATGTGAATGTGTATGAATAAAAATGATAAGACTGTCCCATATGAGCGAGCCGAGGACGACGGCGACAGTGGCAAGGAAAAACTCCCTGAGATGGTAAGAGGAAGAAACCTTGAAAGGAACCAGACTCAACAGGGAACCCATCCCCATTTGGGTAAAACAGATAGCAGAGATTGAGCTGCATCATACTTTGTGAGACTGGAAGTTCAGCATGAAAGGAGTTGTGTTAGAGTTAAAATAGAGTCCAGCTCATTTTTGAAGACCCACGTAGACTGTAGGAAACTCCAGTCCTGAACTATCGAGCGACTGATGTCACAAGTCCTCAGTGAACAGCTGTGTGCATCAGCCGAGAACATCGGGCAATATTTCTGTGCTCCAAAAAGAATGCTATCCTGGTAATATTATCCACATGTGCTTCAAATGAATCCTGGAATCTACAATCACACTGAGGTCTTTCACGGTTGCACTTGATGGAACAGAAAGGCCATTTAAAGTTACAGTTCTATGACTAGAACTTGTCTTATTAGGATTAAATCAGACATCAGAAGACTACAAAGGACGGTTCGGACTGCTGAAAGGATTATCGCCATAGAGCCATCTATATCTACAGAGCACCAAACACCAGGACAGACAGGCAGAACATTTTTTTTTCTCCCAGGCAACTTAACAGTTAAACAGTTAAATGTTCTTCCCATTTATCTGACAATAACCCATATCCTAATCTATTTCTTATTTCTAGTGATGCAGTGCGTTCAACTGGTATCTCACAGCTGCAGCATTCCTAGTTTAATCCTGACTAATCTTTTCCTTTCAACTATAGGAAAAACACATACTTGTACCTGACTCAGCAAAAATAAAATTGCTTTGTGAGTGTGTGGTTTGTGCGGAGACTTGTGACTGAATATTTCTATGTCAGCCAAGAAGTCTACATTTGAAACATCTGCATGAGCAGATCTGATGCCTGGCGAGGTTTAACATCACTGCAGTTTAGCCGTTGTGGTATCAGTACTTTTCGTGAAAAGCCACAAACTCCACAACATGATAAACAGAAACACTGAAACAAGAAGTCGAAAAAGTCGTAACTTAACTTAATAAATTGTTATAGGATAGATCAACACATTTAATTAGAAGATGATGGGGAAAATACGGGCAGTGTTTCACATTGTGTTGCTTTTGGTCTGCTCAGGTCAGAAACCATTTTTTCATTTATGTGTTGTCTTCGTATTTCCATAGCACTCTAAAGAACTTTACAGTAGTAATAAAATAGATGTTAGTATCTTGACATAAAACTGACATGTAAGTACAGTAAGTACAGTTTTGGAAGCAGAAGATTTATTTTAAGATGGTAGTAAACATGCTATATTTTTAAACACTTTTTAAATGTTGATTTTATTACTGTTTACCGGCAAATAGAGGGGGAAAAAAAACACCATTAATAGAAGTGTGACCAAAAATATTACACAGGATTCTAAAAAAAAATTGCCTAGCAGTGTACATATTTATGTACAGTGTTAAGAGTTGTGCATTCCTATTTCAAAGATTAATATACAAGTTATATTTAAATTATTTTAAACATTAACAAATATATGGATTGCCTAAAAGGACATGGATCAAGAAGAAGAAGGGGAGGGGGAACCCTATAATTAGGTGCTTTATAGAAATACTGTAAATATTAACTGACTATGTAAAATCATTTTAAACAGATATTTTACATGGTGAGCATATCCCACAAAATCTTCATTTCCTGGACACGACAGAAACAGCAATGTTAAATACGACTTTCTTTGTGGCGACGACTCAGGGGAAAAGCAGTCACACTAAGGTTGGTGTAGTTCTGAGTGGTTAATTAGAGTGTTTTTCATGTTATCAGTTAAATTTATTTATTTCTATTTACACTGATATACCGTTAACATTAAAACCACCTAGCTCTGGCCCCTCAGGTCATGGCTCTGCAGAGCCTCTGGTGCTCTGTGTCTGGCACCGGGGTGTTAGTAGTGGATCCTTTGTACTGTATGCCTCTGGGTGCCAGGGCGGGGCCTCCATGGACCAGAGTTGTTTGTTTAGCGCATCACATGGATTGGGATTTCAGATTCAGATCTGGGGAATCTGGAGGTTGGATACACAACCTTGAACACCTGCAGGCATGGATGAGCCTTGGCTGCTCATGATCCTGTGACCAGTTTACTGCTATATAATTGATATTATATGTTATTCAACACACCTGTTATGGCATGTTATGGCTGATTGGTGTATATTCACATACTGTATAAAAATAGCTCTGCTTTCTGAGCCCATTTATTGTAAAGCAATTTTAATAAAAGCACATATTCTTGCATATTTTTTTCAGGATGCAGGATTTATTAAGTGTATAATATGCAAGATAATTGTGAATGCAGTAATGAACAGATTTCAGAGGAATATTGACAAGGTAAAAGCAGTTGCCGATTTCTTTACTTTAATTGATTTTTGCTTTTACTATATTGTCTAATGTTGTAAAAGGATTACTTTTTACTTGAAATATGTTTAAAGGCCACACAAATCTTCTTTGCAACTTTATTGTTTTATCACAGTTTTTATTAAATAAAAATCTGAGCATTAGTATTTTTTTTCCTTGCCCACACAACTTTAAACACTAAGCTTTTATAAGACTTGCCCATTACATGGCACATTTATTTTATGCAATGCTTTCCTCCTGTCTGCATCCTATAAAACAGAACAAATGGTGAAAATTATAATAAACAAAAAAATAGACTAAAATTAGAAAACAATCATTAAAAACATAAATTCAAAACAAATTACCACACTTTACTAAAACCCATAATAGACAAAAATCCATATTTTGCATCTGGATTTTTATCATAAGTGTTTCTCCACTTTATTTTCAACTTCAAGTAAAGTTCAGTAATAAAAAAAAACAAAACATAAAATGTCATAAAATAAACATAAAATGTGTCTTAAGTTAAAGTAAAACACATCAAACCCAATGTAAAGGAATATGAAATAAAACTACAAAAATTCAGTAATTTGAATTCAAATACATTGCATAAATAAAGAGTATTAATGGAAGTAATAGTAATTTAGTGATATAGCATACAGTATTGGCTTGTTCACCTGTCCTATCCTGTGTTGTATAAATAAAGATGTTGTATAAATACTTGTAACAATCAGAATTTACCATGTGTTTACATGTTACATTTGTTACATATTTGTTTTATTTGTTGTGACTGTACCATGAACAAAATTGAACAAAAGTTACATACAATTTCTTTCATTTAATTTACTTTCTCATTTCTCTTTTCAGATGATATTTAAAAATTGCATGAAGTTTCTACCACAATTTCGCCGCCTCTGCTTCACAACAGGCCTGGAGCTCAAAACAAAGCTAATTATAGAAATCTTTCCTGGGCAAGCCAAGGGCACATGTATAATGATGGACATATGTTAGCAGGACATCCTGACCCTCTGACCATTGCAAACGTCCTTGGCAAGCTAACAAAGTCTGAGCACGTTCTTAAGAATTTCTTAAAAATTAAGTGATGAGAAAAGCTACCTGTACTAATCCTTAATCTAATTGTAACAATCCAGAAAAAAACATAACATTTGTCTAATGGTGATCATTCTGCAAATGAAGTTTTACACAAAAAATTTTTTTTGTAATTTTAAATTTTTATGTTAAATAATTGTATATAATGTGGGTCCTTTTATTTTATTGTGTCATTTCTTTTCAGTTTCATCTGCTAAAATATTCAAAGTGTTTTTTCTTTTTTATTATGTATTTGCATACATTATAACTGGAATTGTTAAATTTTGAAAAAATTAAAATTGGTAAAAACATTAAAAAAAAATTCTGAAGCAGATTAAAAAATGTTTTTGTTGATTAGTGAATACAAAGATTATCATAAAATTGTAAATTATTAAATAAAAATTTCAATGTTATTTCTTTTAAATAGTTTCTTAATGTATTACTAATTGACATTCTAATTAAATATTGCAATTCTGTAAGAAAATGCATATAGATTGAAACATTGAAAATGATTGTGTAAAAAATAAAACTTTCTAATACAGCATAATTAATGTATCATAATTGTTGTGTACTTGATTAAGCTTTTTATGTTATTCATACAATTATGAACTAAATATAAAAAAAATTATTAATCTAATTAATCGTATTGTTTTGCAAGCTATGAAAAAAGTCTCAAAATAAAATAAGAAGCTGTTTTAATAAAACCCTGAAAATATTTACTTGTGCAGAATAAAAACTAAACAAACAAATTAATTAACATATAATTTTTTCTTGTGTTCTTATTATTAAAAGAAGTAAAAGATTTATAAATTTATAAAATACGTTTTATATTTTTATATATGTTTCTTATATTTTTATATAAAACCGACACATGGAAGACACACAAAAGCATAATTGAATAAGAAATTCAAGCAACTTTGTATACAGTATGATACATTTATCTTTTTACAGTATGTGATCTAAATTATTAGATCATCACAATGCTAATATTTACTGTATACACAATGAAAAAATTGTGAATATCACTGAAGTTGTTAGCTAGTTGAAAGCAAAGAAAAAAATCAGGATTTGTTTACATTTTACTTTATATATGTAAAAACAGTTTGAAACAACTTACTTCTGCTATATTATTTTTTCTTTTCTTTTTTTAGAAAGTTATTTATTTTTAAATCTATATTGTAATACAGTGGAACCCCAGATTGCGGGTAAGGTTTGCGAGCGTTATATATTCTCTATACTCATATATTCAGATATGTGCGCGTGTACTGTTTACTATAACACTGTGACCACGTGTGTGTGCGCGTAAAGCAATTTTTATTTTCTGCATGTACTCTTCATTATAACACACATGTGTGCACATGTGTAAAGCAAAAGCGAGTGTCATTAGAGAGGTTAAAGATCCATTTTCTCTCACTCTGTAAACTAACTGACTAACTGAATAGTCTGTGTGCACACCGACTATTAGACACTGTCAATAGACACTTTCCCCCTTCCCTCCTCTTCTCGCCTTCATACACACACACACACACACTCTAACGGCCCACTGCTCTGTCGTGATTCTTTTCAAAGGTAATGTGCAGGTTAATTTGTTTTATTTTTCAAGTGTCATTAGAGAGATTTCTTGTTAAGTTTTCCAATAAACAAGTGTTTCCGTTGTGTGTGTGTAAAATTTGTTCCACACAGTAGCCTTCCTCCCTCTCAAATAAGAGGAAAGGGAGTGTTACAAACCGTTTTCTTGTGTAGGTTCTGTTTTCTGTTAGCTTCTAGGTACCGCCTACCTTCAGGACACTAATGGTGGATATGCCTGTCAATCATCGTTGGTCAAGTGTGACATCGTGTGGTCTCCGCCAATTGCGATCTGCTCCGATGCCTTTAAAACGGAAGCGGCAACGGGAAGATGGAGGCTGCTTGACTTGGCGTGTCACTGTTTATGTTGTGGTGTTTTGACTGTTTGCTACTGTTTTAACCACTTGCGAGATTACTGAAACTTTAGATTGATCTGTGTAAAGTTTGTGTTTGCTGACATCTGTGTTCTTGTTGAGCGAATACCTTTGCCACTATTAGCCCACCTGAGCTCCACTCAAACTAACTGCCGTCTTTCAGACAACGGAGAAGTGGAACAGCCTAGCAAGTCACGTGCAATAAATCATTTGTGGTGCTAAGTTGAGTGTCCCTCGTTTCTCTTGCCACCTACTTAGGCTTTTTTCTCTTGATCATCTCAATGTTACTCCTTTTTAATTCCTAGACAAAAATTTCCATAAAAGGTCGTAACAGGGAGTCATTCCTTTTTTTGTGTTTTCACAAAGCTCCTTAGAATTCTCTCAGAGAGCTCCTATCTTAGCTTAAAAATTCCTAACTGGGAGTCCTAGACCAAAAGTGATTTAGGAAAATTCTCAGAGCAACTCTGAGTAAGGAACGTACAAAAACTTGTTTATACTGAGGAGGTGTGGTTGACCCCACATGGCTATGTCAACCCGTTGCTAGGGTTGACATAGCAATTGGTTGTGATTGGTTGATAAAAAATCTTACAGGGTCTTACTTGGCAGTGCCAGCGGCAACTGTGGATTTGGTGGTTTCATGAGCTGTATGCTATAATCATCTCAATTATGACAAATCACGGCTTGAACTATCTTGTTTTGCATGTAATCAGTATATCTCATATATTAGTGTCACCTTTTAAGATTGCATTAATTAAATAAATGAACCTTATTCATATATATATATATATATATATATATATATATATATATATATATATATATATATATATATATATATATATATAACGATATTCAAATTTTTCGAGTTTCACCTGTATATGCAGTGTATATTTACCTGGGCACATAAGCTTTTGAAGGAGAACAAAAGAAAAAACATTTAAAAACAATTTTAAACCTGCATGTCTTTGAACCTGTCTAAATTCTAGTTCTTTCATTTATTATTATTAGTATTATTATTATTAGAAAAACAGTGTTGCAAGTATCCAGGCGCAATCTTATGAATATTTGGTATGTAGAAACACTTAGAAAAAAATTCTATTTTATTTTTAAAATATGAACAAATTAATTTATATCTTGTTTTGTGGCTGCCAATAAATATTTACAAGATTATTATCATTATTATTTATAAACAAAAAAATTGCATATAATTAATTCTTATACATAATATACAAAAATGAGAAACAAATACATGAAAGTGACAGTTAAAATGTTCGCAAAAGATGCTTACAGGTTTTCAGTTTGTTTCTTCTTTTTATTTTTTGATGACACACTTTCATGGCATTGTGGTTTTTTGCTGTAACTATCAGCACTTTTTAGAAAAAACACTTTTAACCACAAAATGCAGCCATTTCTCTTCAGAGCTCACTCTGAGTCTTCAAGTCTTTTCTTTTTCCTTCAATTGTTTTAGACAAATTGCTGCATTTTTTAAGAGACTGGGGTGAAAAAATGTTGCTTGTAATTCAGCTTGGATTTCTCCTCTTATGTTTATGTAAGTACATTTTTGCATTCTTTAATGTTTTACAGAGCAAGCTGATTATAAACATTATTTTTGTTCATTTTTATTCAACAGTTGTCACTGATAGTTGCAGTGTTTCGCATGAACTGAAAAACAAGACTGAACTCTTGTTCAGAAATGACAGTTCACCACACAAGCGTGAAGATGTCGATGAGGTGGGAGTTTGATTTTATAGATAGTATTCAATAATAACACACAAATAAAAAATGTTGTTTAAAGATTTTTGGGATACTTAAACCATTAGTCTGCAGCACCCTAGCAATTCTCTATACAGTAGATTATACCATAGCAACAACTAAACAGCACTGTAACAACCACATCACGTACCATTGCAAATGCCTAGCAACATAGTGACTCTCTAGCAATCAGCAGCACAGCAGCATTTACCAGGAAAAGCGACACCCTAGCATAATTCTATTGTAACACCATAGCAATCACCTAGGTCACCACAGTAACTGCTCCAAAACACACTAGCAACCATTTGTACATTGACATCTTAGCAAACTGCTTAGCAACACTAAAGTAACCACACAGATTGCCATAGCAACTCTCTTGTAACCATCTGGAATTTCCTATTACAGCCACCAGAAACAACCTAGTGATTCTTCAGTAATCACCATGGAAACACTCTAGTAATCGTTCTAGTAACATCCAAGGACCTTAAACATAACTACTAGCAACTACCTAGCAAAAGTCTTAACCACCTAGAAAACCAACTGCCTAGAATCAGTACCTTTAATACCAAAGCAACTGTCACGGCGTGCACCCACTGTTCACCAGCCTGTGCCCGCATGCCAGCAGGGCACTGCCCACCAGACCTGCACGTACACATTCATTCCTTCCCTTTCTTCCTGTCCTCCCTCCTTTAACCCTTTCCTACCCCATTTTTGTCCTGAATAAATTACCCTTTTTCCGTAAGACCTTGCCTCGTGTCCATGCTTTATGGTGCCGCTTGTGTAACATGGGTTGAATCCGTTACACAATGCAATAGCAAGACACTTGTAACAGCTCAGCAAGACCTGAGCACCTAGCAATAGTCTAGCAACCAGCTGGAAAACAGTAAGCACCACCTTGTACTACCTGTGCGATAACATCAACACCCTAGCAACATTCTAACAACTGCCTAGAAACTTTTTTAAAAGAAAAGTTTTTCTTGTACACTTTGCGAGAATTTTGTATTTAATTTATGAAGTGCATCTATATTTTATTTATCAACATTTAATGGTAAAACATTATAAAAACCAACATTTAAAGAATTTGGCTGTTTTAATGTACCCACTGTAATGGAAAAATCACATTTTAGTCATGTATTAATTCTGATCTTTGTAGTTAGAGTTTAGGTAAAATGGGGTAAGGAAGGATTAAAAGGGAAGAAAAGAAGTGAAGGTGTGCACGTGCAGATCCGGAGGCAGTGGGCAGTCTGCCATGTGGGCACACGGATAGCGATAGGCGGCAGTGGACAGTGTTGCAGACTAGAGCACGCGGAGGTAGATCTCCTGCAGGCTCCCATGAGGGCGACCTCTCCCACTGAATGCGAGCCAAGCTTACTCCAGCTTACTATGGGCGCAGCCACAGGCGGGAGTCTGTCCATGGACGTCTGTCGGCTGGGCAGCTTTATAATATTCATTCATTCATTCATCTTCTATACCGCTTTATCCTGTGAGGGGCCTGGAGCCTATCCCAGGAGGCTTTCGGGCACAAGGCAGGGTACACCCTGGACAGGGTGCCAATCCATTGCAGGGCACACACACATTCACCCATCCATTCACACAATACGGGCAATTTGGGAACGCCATTTAGCCTAACCTGCATATCTTTGGACTGTGGGAGGAAACCGGAGTACCCGGAGGAAACCCACCAAGCACGGGGAGAACATGCAAACTCCATGCACACAGAGACGGGAATCGAGCCTGGCCGGGGAATCGAACCCAGACCCTGGAGGTGCAAGGCGACAGTGCTAACCACTACACCACCGTGCTGCCCGCTTTATAATATTAATTATTATAATTAAGTCAAATTTTTTTATTGTAAACTATAAGATTCATGCCCTAAAATGTGCTCTAAATTTTACAGCATACCAAGAACTATAAAAATTCGAAAATCCATGATATTAAAGAAATCCCCACTTTTAATAATTACACTGAAATTTTTGTTGCTATTTTCAGAAAGGAATAGGCCGCTGTATCGCTTGTATAAGGCTTGTGAGGAAGGTGATGCCCTCAATTTCCAGAAAGCTTTATCAGGTAATGGCAAAAGTTATTGTGTTTCAGATAAGAATATGATCTAGGTTTATTTAAAGTAAAGATGAATAAATTCAGCATGCAGAAAATAATCTTGGGAAATAATAATTAATGTAAAATAATCAACAACAGGGTGGTTTGACGGAGAGATACTGTTACTGATAAATCAAAAATGTATGCAACTATTACTTCCAATTATAAGATTTGAAAGACAAAGGGATCAAAGATTTTAGTAAATACTTAAATAGAATGTAAATACATATAAATATTTAAATGCTGAATTATTTAAATGAATCGAACAAGATTGGAGAAGTCAATCACAAAATATGTGTCCTTAATTGTGACACCTCATTCTTGATTATACAGTATGTTTTGCACTAACTGTGATTTTTTTCTTTCTTTCTTTCTTTTTTTTATTTTTTTTTTTAGAAATTGTGTTCAACATGTCATTTGTTCATAGATTATCATCTAGAATCTTGCTTGAAGAAAGCAGGAGCATTACACAGAGATGTAATGGACTTTTGGTTCCCTGAGAGATCTCCTTTAAAAGCATGTAAGAAAATAAATATGTGTTTGTTTCGACCCCCGGTCTTTATAACAGTGTTATAAATATGTGGAAAGAAAATATAAATTTTAACCTAATTAATTTTATTCTGATGTAATATACAGCATTTCTGTTGTTCTGTGTTTGTTCAAAAACACTGATGGGTTTCTTTCTCAGCTAGTTGTCTTCACCTGTTGGTGTCGGGCATGTTAGAACAAGAATCTTTTACACAAATATACACAAATGTACAAAATATTCCTAATGTTATCTTTTTTTTATTGAAGCATTATTTACACTTCCACTTTTCAAGCCCTTCCTTCCTTAATGTATCTTAAAGCAATTCATCAACTTTCTAATAACCGTATATAATAAAAAAAAAATCAGCTAATATTGATTAGCTAATTGTTTAAATGTCTTATTAATCACATAAAACAGTTAAATATGGGATTTGGGAGAAAAGTGAGTGTTTTCTTTGCCATTACATTGCTATTACACTTATTAAATCACATTGAGGTTGTGTGTATCAAGTCTCTTGCTTAATGGTCAAAAAAAATTATTAAGTTACTAATCATGATATATTGTTTACATGAGGTTTTGCTAATGTTTTTGTTATTAGGGCCAATTTAATTTTCATTGAATTTATTTATTTCCATGGGCAATTTTATAAGTTTCCTGTAGTTTCCCCCTTTTTATTTCCATCTGATTAATTTATTGCTACATTAAATGTTATGTGATCCATTTATGTACACATGTTCGTTTTTTAAATGATTTATTAATGTTTTTTTTTCTGTCAGGGTATGATGCCATATTTATCCCAGGTGTTTACATATTATTTATATATATATATATTCTTTTTTCCTGTCCCCTGACACTTTGTCCCTCATACAATATCTGTCTCTCATTCAAAAACTGTCTGAAATCTTATTATTATAATTTATGTATTTATTTTGTTAATTGGTTGGTTAATTAGTTTGTTAGTCATACATATTATAATTTTTTGTATACATGTAATAGTTGAAATCAATAGGAATGGAAAATAATAATGCTGAAAAATCAAATAATAACAACATATAAAAATACGTAAATACATGAACGTGTAAAAGATAATAAATAAATGAATAATATAAAAATCTATACATGTCTGTTTGTTTTGTTTATTTGTTGTTTTTTACGTGTTTTAGTGTGTTTATTTTATATTTAAAATTTTAAACTTATATTTAGCTTTATTTTAGTTTAGTTTACCTTTATCCTATTTTTTGCTATATCTTCTTCAATTATTTTATTTCATATGTCATAAACAAATTTCATTGTTGGTGCTATTTAAATATTAACATAAAACCATTTTTCTTAACATTAAGTATGAACTATGTACAAAAAGTTTAGCATTTGTACTTGATGTATTCAGTTACACATATGCCCAAAGTAACAGCTATCTAAACTTTCTTTACATTATCAGCATAAAACAGCTACTGACATACAGTACATTTAAAACTAAATCATGAATAAAATTAAATATAAATAAACAGTTTGAGGTGGTTGAAGTTTGAGGTGGTTAAAAAATTCTGCTAATGTAGAGTAGATGTGGCTGAGAGTCTTTAGTCATCCAGGAAAAGGGAAGAAAGATAGGCAAGAGAGAGTGAAAGAGAAAGAGAGAGAAAGAGAGAGAGAACATGAGAGGAGAGCTGTGGCCTAATTTTGTTCAGCATTATTAATATCATTTGTAAAATATAAAACTAAAAAGAGGAGTATGTCATCCGTAATTCACATCAGCATTCTGCTAATGATCGCAGGTAAGAAAGTCATAAGTAGTAATGTATATTAAGATGTATTTAATGACTGTCAAAAGATAAAACAGGATCCAACAGTCTGAGTTGATTTGTTTCATTTGTAATCAGAAAAATATTTTTTTAAAGCTTAATTTCTGGAAAAGAATTAATTAAATGCACCAAAGTTATTTGGCACATAAAAAGGTATAAAAAGACAGAGGCAGTAAAACATACTATAACACTCAAAGCACTTAAATAGGTATGAAGCATCATTCATAACAAATTTAACAAACAAACAAAACTTTTAAATAAAAGTTTTAAGTAATTCCTTTTTTGAATAAGAAATATTAGCTTTGTGAATTTTTTGCATGTATTTTCCACAACTGATTTCAGACTTTTGGATTCTACTGTGTGTATAGATAACAAAGTAATCTTGCAAGTAATTATGTAAGTAAACAAAACTATTGATATTATTTAGCCATATTAAACGATAAATATTTTTCATGTACAGTGGTTTCTGCTGGGCATGGTGGTATTTATTCTCACACAAAACCCAATATGATCTTGAGTTCATCGAGCATCAAGAGGGGCCACCATGAGGGGAACCAAAAAGTATGTAAATAAAAAATTTATAAAACAGCAACAAAAACTGTGGGTGTAACATGTTAACAATACTTATGAAACAAGAATTAAGAATATATGAATATGCTTGTATAGAATAATCCAAAATGGATACTTTTAATTACTACATGCAGATTTATTTTTTCTGTACCGTAGACACCTATGCATGCTCCTCCACCGAAGTGGCAGAAGAACCCATTATTTTGTTGCACTTGCCAGGATTTTGTAAAACAAACTAAGCCCAAAATTGATCTCAAGATCCAGTTGGTAAGATCTATTAAATTTGTTGAATTTCATCATATCAGTGTACTGTAATTTAAATATTGATAGATAATGTTCAGCAAAGAGGCATTATGATAAAATCACTATGGGGCTATGTGACTATAAACAAATCTTAAATAGTTTTACCAGCTGATCACATGTAAAGCCTTTTCAGGAAAGGTTGTAAGCTTCATGTTCTCTGAAATTATTCATTTGTCCCAATGTCAGATTTCAGACTTTTTATAATGATGTATTACCATCTAGACTAATATGCTTAATCACCAGTGTGAGTATTAAAACCAAAATGGATGATACATACATGAGTAATAATGTAGCATAAATAAAAGCAAACATAAGTAAGAACTTGATAAAACAAATCAACATGAGTTGATTTACATTATTACTTCAGTACATTACTTGTTTGTTTTTTTAACAAGTAGATAAAGTATTTAAAAAAAGTTTTAAAAATATATTTTTTTAATGTTGTTGTTTGGACGATTATTCTATAATAAACATACATTGCGTTATCTGTCTTTTTTTTTTTTTTTTTACAGAATATAAACAAGTTTTGCAGCATGTTCATCATACCTTTGAAAATGAAATGTTTGCAATTTGGTGGGAAACTCAAGAACAAGATTGTCCAAAAGATGTTCCCTGGAAACACCCCCAGAGACACATGTCGGCACATAAAACTGTGTCTATATTAGATCCACATCCTCTAATGTTGATTAGCTTAAAAATGACAAAGAAAACATAAATGCAACTAATATGTAGGCAAATATTATAATCATTTATTATAATGTCTTATTTTATTAATTGGAAATTAGAAAAATGACTCCCGCTGAAATAACAAATTCAACCTTAAAACTACTAGAAATGTTTAAAAATAGATTTCTTTTTATAATAAATTACGTATATTTTTAACAATCATATTTTTGATGTTACTATTTGTTATCTCGTTTTGATATCCATGTTCCTTGCATTTTTTATTTTTAATTACTGGACTGAATTGCAAATAAGTTTAATTAATAATTAATTTATATACTGTAATTAGCTAGAGCATTTAATGCACGTTCTTTAAACATGTCAAAGAGTAAATATTTATACTGTGATATGCTGTAAAATATTTTGTTGGACTTTTCCAAAATTTACTGAAATTTAATTAAACTGTTAATACAAGTATAAATGACAATTTTAAATAAAAAAACACTTTTTAAAGAAGGTTAGTTCAGTGTGACAAGTTGTGTTTTGTCAAAAAAAATGTCCTGTCCTTGTTTGAGTTTATTTAAATTCCCTAATCAAGTTTTAACAAAAAGTTATGAGTTATGCTCATATGTATTATATGCTCAGATTTTAACTTCTATAAATATGCAGAAATTATGTGATTCAATGGGACTTTGTTGCTAGAGGGAGAAACTGATCATTAGAGAGAGAGAGAGAGAGAGAGAGAGAGAGAGAGAGAATGGGGTTAGGCATGAGAAGAAAATAATGCTTAAGCAAAAGAAGATATATAACTTTATTACACAGTGTGTTTGTTGCACAAGAAAAATCTGAAAATGTTTTATGTCTTTTATTTTGCTGTGTTTCTGGCAAGTTATACAACTTATAACAAGGTCTACAGTTCTTTTCTTGTTATGATTTTTTGTCTATTCATAAAATAGACATGCTTGCAAATCTACATTGAATGCAAAGTTTAAAAATATATAATAATAATTAATAATCAATTACAATAACGTCTTCAAGTTATTTTTTATGTAGATATGCTGTAAACTATTTTGTTGGACTTTTCCAAAATTGACTGAAATTTAATTAAACTGTTAATACAAGTATAAATGACAATTTTAAATAAAAAATAAAACGCTTTTTAAAGGTTGGTTCAATGTGACAAGTTGTGTTTCTAAAATGTCCTGTCCTTGCTTGAGTTTATTTAAATTCCCTAATCAATTTTTAACAAAAAGTTAAGAGTTATGCTAATATGTATTATATGCTCAGATTTTAACTTCTATAAAAATGCTGAAATTATTTGATTCAGTGGGACTTTGTTGCAAGAGGGAGAAAACTGATCGAGAGAGAGAGAGAGAGAGAGAGAGAGAGAGGGTTGGGCCTGAGAAGAAGCAAAAAAAGATATCTAACTTTATTACCCAGTGTGTTTGTTGCACAAGAAAAATCTGAAAATGTTTTATGTCTTTTATTTTACTGTGTTTCTGGCAAGTTCAGGTAAGATGCTTCAATATACAACTTATAACAAGGTCTACAGTTCTTTTCTTGTTATGATTTTTTTTGTCTATTCATAAAAAAGACATGCTTGCAAATCTACATTGAATGCAAAGTTAAAAAAATATATAATAATAATTAATAATCAATTACAATAATGTAATTAATGTAGGCTTTTTACCCAAAATGTTTTATTTTTTCATGAATTTTAATTGAACTCTTTGAACATTAAAAATGTAATTGAAATAATCTCATTATAATAATTGTAAACCTCTGCACCACATGCAATAATTGACTAGTAACTGGTGGATATATTTATTTTTTGTAGAGACACTACTAATTTATAGTAATTTTATAACTTTATTTAATCCAGCAGCCGAATGTAATATTAAATATTCAACATTGCCATTTTTCTTGTTGCACTTTTGGTTTCCTTATGGTTTAATGTGAATTTATAAATGTATAATTGACCAAGCCAAAGTAATCTTAACAATTGCTCTCATATGAATACTGAGACAAAATTATAGTAACTTCTGATCCAAAAATTTACCTGATACTGAATTTTATATGAGTAAATGTGTATATATTATATACGGTTTTATAGAAGAAAATACCTTTTTGAAGTTTTTACTGATTTCTTTTAAATTCAGAACTAAATATATATGTATATATAATTCAGGCCTCGCTTATCCGTAAATATAAATATCATTATCAGACATATTTTAATTTCATGTGAAGTTTTATCAAACTGAAAATTACAAAGTTTAGACTTAAAGTTATCAGTGTGAATAACATCTATTTATGGTGAACTTTTAGAGCCTTTGAATGCAATGTAAGATATGTTTATGTTAATATGAGATAAAGATATGTTAATCGAACATGTAGTTAAGATATTGTCTTTACTAAAAGACAGTCTTACAGTCTTACTTGTTTTGTTTTGGGCTGTAAGATTTTTTCATGCAGCAAAACATTTACATGAGGCGAGCGGGGGGTAAAAGAAGCCATCTACGTACAAGTGGTAAAATCCTTAGGCACAACCTGTATCCTATCTTTCTTTCATGCTGCCCTTTCATCCATCGCAAGGAAGATCAAGTCCTCTTCAAAGCCACACTTAAGGACTCCCCTTAATCTCTGGTCATTACACCTAATGACTAATGACACCTGATGAAGACTCTGTCTTGCATTCAGCTCTCACCCTGCCCTGCACCCCCCCATCCCCCTTCCTTAATGACTCAGATAACTCCAAGATACTCCACCTGGATGACTAAGAATCTACACAGACTAAATTAGTGTTTTTATCTTGATTTAAAACCAAGTAGAAAACTATAAGAACCCTAAAATAATGTATAAAAATTATTTTTAAGAACCTGCAGTGTGTGAATTTTGTGAGATTTTAAATGATTAAATCTTGATGCATTTGCAGTCTTCACACACAGCAAGACCAGTGAGTCTGATGGATTACAGAACTTTGAGGAGCCAACAGCAATCCTTGAGGAACTTGTGATGAAAGTTAATGGAAACGTCACATGGGTAAAACTGACAAGCCTCATGGTTTTCATCTTATAATAAAAAAATTATTTAAAAAACAGCTCTATGAGTCAATTACACAAAACTCTGGGTTGTCTCGTTTTTTCCGCAGAAATTTCCATATAAATGCTGCATGTGCAAAGAGTCAGTGATGTTGGCCAGGTTTTTGGTCATGAACGAAATTCAGCAGGTAAAATAACCTCAAACTTTTCAATTACTCAAATGTGGGGAAAGAACCTAAAGATAAATTGATGGAAAATACATTCTTGACCACAGTTTGCATTTAAGCTCAGATTTAAAGTAGATTTGTTTCAAGTCTGTATGCTCATGCTTAAAGCTAAGTTTGGATAAGTTTAGATACAGTAGAGGTGTTGCCACTACTAGCAGCTGTTGTATCCCCACCCTATTTGCCTTACTTTCCTGACTAAGTGCTTACTTAAAATACATGAATACATTTTAAAGATAATAGTTTTAGATAATTTAGCTTATTTTTCCTAAATAAATTGAAGCAATTTGCAAATAAATGTCTTCCAGACATCTAGTACGCATAACAGCTAGCAATGTTGTTGCATTTTACTAAGCAGCACTGTGGTGATCTTGCAGTTCATTCATTCGTTTAATTATAATTTTTTCACTTTGTTTTGCAGAAAGCCGAAAACATATGCAGCATAATTAAAAGTGTACGAAATCAATGCATGACTAAAGCAAAGATTTATCAAAACATAATAGTGCGCACCCTTTTCCCCGGAGGTCCACAAGGCATCTGCAAGAGTTTGAAGATCTGCATATAACTCTGTTGATATTCACAAATCACAATCAAAGCACCAAATTTGCTATTTTTTTATTTAAACTCAACCAACAGCTTTATTTTATGCACAATTGTATATGAATATTTTATCCTTCATATATCAAAGAATTGGAAGACAGCAAATTGAATTGTCAGTGTTATAAATGTAAGCAGCTAGCGTGTCTGTGTTGATTATTCCAAATCAAATTAAACGTATTAATCAGTATCGTTGAGTAGACCCTGTCTGCTGTATTATGGCTGGTCCGGCGCTCTGACCACAGCTTCCAAGCTGGGACATGCACAGAAAATAATTTCACTGTATACTCATGTAATGTAATGTTTCTGAGACAAATAAAAGCTAAACTTAACTACCAGTTTTTTATTTACTGTTAAAAACACCTGATGAAACAAACATGGAGAAGGTACAGTACCAGCTGATCATCATCATCAGTAACAGGAAACTGAGATGCCTTGGGCATGGCAATTTTATAGACATTGCAGTACTTCCAGCAGCACTGAATTAGTAATCTACATTTATGTTTATTTTTAATACTGTAAGTATAATCTTGACTCCATGTGTTTCCCATGAAACCCCCAAAAATTAAATGTTTTGTTCCAAACTCATGGGGTTTTCTTCTACTAAAGATAGATATGTAGTACAATCATTCTGCCCCAGAAAAAGACAAATTCAATGAAATAACTGAAGCACTGGGCACTTTTGAGGGCACTTTATCATATTTGTTGTACTGTTGTGCCACCTTAAAGGCCACATCACTGTGTTTACTCTACTATGAGGGGATCTTAGATTGCAATTTGTCTTTGTTGCTCTACTATATAGACACCTTACAGGTACTATTTCGAGTTTGCTCTACTGTGGGGACACTTTACTGTATTTTACTGTAAGAGACTGCCCCTAGAGGGCACTGTGGCTGTGTTTGTTTTTTGGTTTTGTAGTTTTGTTAGAAGACCCAGTTTCCCAGAAGGCACCTCGGTCAGGTGATGACGAAGTTTCACCTGTGCCGAGGTGGCTCATTAGTGATCTTATAGAAGCTGATAGCTGTTGGCTCTGGGAAACTGGGTCGAGCATTAATATTGTCTAGTGGACTTTTTGTTTTGTTCATTTGAATATCGTTTATGTTTGTACTGGCTCTGTAGGTTTATTTTTTGGTGTTGCTTTGTGTTAATGTGTGTATAAAAGAAACTCGCTCCCTGGTATAACGATCACACGCGCACTTTAAAACAGACCGTTGGGAAATTAGAGCGTAAATGGCGTCAAACTAAATTGTTAGTATTTCAAATAGCATGGAAAGAGAGCATCCTGAACTATAGGAACGCTCTTAGTGTAGCTTGATCTCTCCACTCTTATAGAAGAAAATAAAAATAATCCTAGATTTTTATTTAATACCGTAGCCAAATTAACCAGAAATAAGACCACTACAGAAATCTCCACAACAACATCATGCAATAGTGAGGACTTCATGAACTTTTTTTATAATAAAATTGTAAATATCAGGCATAAAATTGAGGCTTTGAAACTGAACAATGTAATTGATACAGATGTTAACCTAGCCATGTCAGATTCAAACCTAGAATACTTTACTCCTCTTGAAGAGAATGAACTAATTTCACTCATCTCTTCTGCAAATTCATCAACCTGTATATTAGATCCTATACTGACACATTTTCTTAAACAGATAGTACCAGTAATAACAGAACCGCTGTTGAGAATAATTAATTCCTCACTCAGCATTGGTTATGTTCCAAAATCTTTTAAATTAGCAGTTATCAAACCAATAATTAAGAAACCTGACCTCGACCCCTGTCAGCTGTCCAATTACAGGCCAATATCAAACCTCCCCTTTATCTCTAAGATTCTGGAAAAGATAGTAGCAGAGCAGCTATGCTCGTATCTACATAGAAATGGCATACATGAACTGTATCAGTCAGGATTTAGGCCTCATCACAGCACAGAAACAGCACTTGTTAAAGTAGTAAATTACCTCCTATTGGCCTCTGATCAGGGTTGTGTAACTATGCTTGTATTACTCGACCGCAGTGCACTTTTGACACCATTGATCATGCTATTCTTCTTCACAGATTAGAAAATGTAGTAGGAATTAAGGGTACAGCCCTCTCCTGGCTCAGATCCTATTTGACCGATCGTTATCAGTATGTAGACTTAAATGGTGATTATTCTGCATGTTCTCTAGTGGAGTTTGGAGTTCCGCAGGGTTCAGTTTTAGGCCCACTGCTTTTTTCCCTTTACATGCTTCCTCTGGGCAACATAATCCGTAAGCATGTTATTAGTTTTCATTGTTATGCTGACGACACACAGTTATATGTCTCAGCAAAACCTGATGAGAAAAACCAGCTTACTAAAGTTGAGCAATGTGTGCAGGACATAAGAAACTGGATGCTAATTAACTTCCTTCTGCTTAATCCGGATAAGACAGAAGTTCTAGTCATAGGACCGCATACAGCTAGGAGTAAAAATTTTAGATCACACCGTAACTTTAGATGGCCTTTCTGTTCCGTCAAGTGCAACAGTAAAAGACCTCGGCGTGATTATAGATTCCAGCCTTTCATTTGAAGCTCATGTAGATAATATCACCAGGATAGCATTCTTTCACCTCAGAAATATTGCCAAGATAAGAAATATATTGTCGCTAAACGATGCAGAAAAACTAGTTCATGCTTTTATCACTTCTAGGTTGGACTATTGTAATGCCTTACTGTCTGGTTGTTCAGCTAGGTGCATAAAAAAGCTTCAGCTAGTCCAGAATGCAGCAGCGAGAGTCCTCACTAGAACCAGAAGATATGAGCACATCACCCCTATCCTATCTTCACTGCATTGGCTCTCTGTGAAATTTCGCATTGATTTTAAAATACTACTCTTGACATATAAAGCATTAAATGGTCTCGTGCCGCAGTATCTGAGCGAACTGCTAATGTCTTACGCAGAGGTGTCAAGTAACGAAGTACAAAAACTTCGTTACCTTACTTAAGTAGAAATTTTGGGTATCTATACTTTACTGGAGTAATTATTTTTCAGCCGACTTTTTACTTCTACTCCTTACATTTTAAAAATAGCCTCGTTACTCTATTTGTATGATAAGAACACACAACCCCCCCAGTCGCATGATAAGAACGCGCACAACGGCCGCCACACATTCCCATACCCCCCCCCCCCCCCCAGGTCGCATGATAAGAACGCGCACAACGGCCGGAGGTGATTGTTTGCTTTACATCTCAGGGAGCCCTCATGTTTGTGTTTGCTTCTGGCTCTCCCTTTTAGTTGTGCTGTCATAGTTAGTCCTGCCGGAGTCTCTGCTTGCACTCTACAGTAAATATACATTCACATTATACATTATGTGACTGTGACAATACCTAACTGCCATCTCTCCTCTTCTTCTCTTTCTCCCCCTCTTTCTCTCCCCCTGTCTCCCCCTTTCACTCTTTCTCTCTCTCTCTCTCTCTCTGTCGAGCTACACATGTCATCCCTGAGCTGCCAGCGATCCAGACTCCCTCTGCCCTCCGGACCTGTCTGACCCATCCTGGTGCCCCGCTTCTGGTTGGAGGTCTCGTCGCATGGATGCCCCGTGTGTCTCTTTGGGATGCGTCTGGTGTCTGGGGATGATTCTCTCTACTTAGAAGATGGTTCTGGCCTCGACTGTGTTGTCAGCTGTTTCTCTGAGGACTTGACAATTCGATAGTTCAGGACTGGAACTTTCTACAAGTCTATCTGAGTCTCCAATAACTACCTGGACTCCATTTTAACATCAATTAACATCAACTATTATAGCTGAACTGTCTGCCACCTAACACACTGTATAAATGCAGATAATTTCCTGCTATCTGTTTCACCCAGATGAGGATGGGTTCCCTATTGAGTCCGGTTCCTCTCAAGGTTTCTTCCTATTACCATCTCAGGGAGTTTTTCCTTGCCACTGTCGCCCTCGGCTTGCTCACCAGGGACTATCTGACCATTTTGATTCATACACATTCACATTCCATACAAACTTAAATAATTCTTTTGATTGTCTCAAAACAGCTTTACACAATGTCAATTGTTAAAAGCGCTATACAAATAAAATTGAATTGAATTGAATTCAAACATGCAGGCTCTAATACCATTTACTTACTCTAGTATACGCTAGTACTTTAGTATGTTTGCTCTGGGGGCACCTTAGAGGGCACTTTACCCTGTTTGAGTATTTAAAGGGCACATTCCCATATTTGCTCCACTATAGGAACTCTGGGGATGTTATTACATTTCAAATGCTGTGAAGGCATATCGGAAGGCAACTCGAGTTCACCAGTGATGGCTAATAAGTGAGACGAATTTTGAGGTTGAGGCTTCACTACACTGTGGAGTTTAAGACGAATATCAGTTATGCTGGATAAAAGATGAGAAAAGCTTGTGTTTCTGTTAGACACTATGGTTATGGGAATAATCACTTTGTCACTTCTGAGACAGCAACAAACATGTTTCTGCAACAGCATCACACACATTTCTGGTGTTTTCACTTCCCATTCAAACAGAACATTTTTTTGCTGAAAAACAGCAAATATTGCATCCATTATCATATTTTCTTAATTTTCTTTTAAACCAAATAGTGTTTTTTTTTTTACTGAGCTAGCGAATAATACTTTTTAATACTTAAAAAAACAGTGTTCAGCATATGATTCTTTATCTTTTTCATAATAAACACCATAAAGTGTTGCATAACAGTAAAAGTGCTTTTCTTGCTCAGTGACTGCTTGTTGTCAAAAAGACAGTTAAAAACCACAGCATGCGTGTTTGTTAGTGTGTCTGTGAAAACCTGGTGCATGTAACGAACAATAGCAGTGTGGTTCTGGTTTGTACAGTATTAAAATACCACTCCTCAGTTCAGCAATTTCGCTTTAACTGTGTTAATACACATTAAGATCACAGACTCAAAGAAAGAAAGAAAGCCTGTTCAGTACAAAAAAGTAATAGAAATTCTAGAATACAATGTATCTTTACCATGAATTATATCATTTAAAAATGAGATAGAAAAAAAGTTTTATAGGGAAAAATACTATTAGAACAAAAAGGCAACACATTTCTTTATATGTCTGCAATTTTTCTTATATATATAGCATATACACTCACCTAAAAGATTATTAGGAACACCTGTTCAATTTCTCATTAACCAATCACATGGCAGTTGCTTCAATGCATTTAGGGGTGTGGTCCTGGTCAAGACAATCTCCTGAACTCCAAACTGAATGTCAGAATGGGAAAGAAAGGTGATTTAAGCTATTTTGAACGTGGCATGGTTGTTGGTGCCAGATGGGCCGGTCTGAGTATTTCACAATCTGCTCAGTTACTGGGATTTTAATGCAGAACCATTTCTAGTGTTTACAAAGAATGGTGTGAAAAGGGAAAGCATGTGGCAGTCCTAAAATGCCTTGTTGATGCTCGAGGTCAGAGGAGAATGGGCCGACTGATTCAAGCTGATAGAAGAGCAACTTTGACTGAAATAACCACTCGTTACAACCGAGGTATGCAGAAAAGCATTTGTGAAGCCACAACATGCACAACCTTGAGGCGGATGGGCTACAACAGCAGAAGACCCCACAGAGTACCACTCATCTCCACTACAAATAGGAAAAAAACGCTACAATTTGCACAAGCTCACCAAAATTGGACAATTGAAGACTAGAAAAATGTTGCCTGGTCTGATGAGTCTCGATTTCTGTTGAGACGTTCAAATGGTAGAGTCAGAATTTGGCGTAAACAGAATGAGAACATTGACCCATCATGCCTTGTTGCCACTGTGCAGGCTGGTGGTGGTGGTGTAATGGTGTGGGGGATGTTTTCCTGGCACACTTTAGGCCCCTTAGTGTCAACTGGGCATCGTTTAAATGCCACGGCCTACCTGAGCATTGTTTCTGACCATGTCCATCCATATATGACCACCATGTACCCATCCTCTGATTGCTACGTCCAGCAGGATAATGCACCATGACACAAAGCTCGAATCATTTCAAATTGGTTTCTTGAACATGACGATGAGTTGACTGCACTAAAATGGCCCCCACAGTCACCAGATCTCAACTCAATAGAGCATCTTTGGAATGTGGTGGAACCTGGAGCTTCATGCCCTGGATGTGCATCCCACAAATCTCCATCAACTGCAAGATGCTATCCTATCAATATGGACCAACATTTCTAAACAATGCTTTCAGCACCTTGTTGAATCAATGCCACGTAGAATTAAGGCAGTTCTGAAGGCAAAAGGGGGTCAAACACCATATTTGTATGGTTCCTAATAATTCTTTAGGAGCGTGTATAAAAAAATATATATTTATTTATTCCAGCATTATTTATTAGAGAAGGGAATTTAGAATTTTAGTCTAACTAAAAAAAAGGATAAAATACATTTTGTTTTCCAAGCTTACATAACCTAATAAACACACACACACACACACAGAAAGAGGGAGAGAGAGAAAGAGAGATTGTTTTTTTAGTCTCTGACCTTGACAGTTTTATGTAATGTCACTCTAGAAATTTATGGGTTTATTACCACTTCATTCCAAGTATGTCTGCAATCCATATGAATAGATAGACTCCAGAACCAGCAAGGCCATGACCAGGTTAAAACACTTACTGTGAAATGAATGAATTAATTAATTTTTCATATTCTCAAAGTTTGTAACACAAGCTTTGGCAACAATATGTACTGTTATTGGTTGTGACAGGTAAGAAGTTAACTACTGAGGGGGACAAAGGTGGGGTCCCCTCACAGCTCCAGGATCCCCAGTTTGATGGACTGGGATCCCATCCTTAGTATATGATGTCCTCTGTGACTCTAAGCAAGATGAACAGTTTACTTAAGTTTGAAAAATATACAATAAGTTGTTCAACCCATGGAAACACACAGACACACACTTATTCAGAACTCATGTTTCGGGCCTTTGTGGATTTGAGCTGCAAAATGTAAAAAAGAAATAAATAAAAACTCAATTGTTAAGCCAGCTTAAGAAAATTGAGCAATGTGTGAAAGGCATAAGAGACTAGATTTTAATTAACTTCCTTCTACTTAATCCTGACAAGACAGGAGTTCTGGTACTAGGAACACATGCAGCTAGAAGTAAGCTTTTTGATCACATTGTGACTAGTATGGCCTTTCTGTTTCATCATGTACAGCAGTAAAAGACCTTGGTATGATTATAGATTCCAATCTTTCATTTAAATCTCATGTAGATAGTATTACCAGGATAGTATACTTTCATCTCCTTATCCACCCACATCTTATCTACACTGCATTGTCTCCCAGTGAAAATATTACTTTTGTCATATAAAGCATTAAATGGTCTCGCGCTGCTGTACCTACGTGAACTGCTAGTATCTTACGATCCGCAATGCCTACAGTACTTCGATCAAAGGATGCAGGCTGCTTGTCAGTACAGCAATTATGAAAACTACAGCAGGGAAGCTTTTTCTTACAAAGCCCCAAAGTTATGGAATAGCCTTCCAATTAATGTCTAGGACTCGGGCACAGTCTCATACATAAAAAAAAAAAAAAAAATATATATATATATATATATATATATATATATATATATATATATATATATATATATATATATTTGCCTTAGGTAAAGGAGCAGATCTGGGGGACTCATGGATGTAATTATGGTGAACTGGTATGTTTTGATGCTGTCTTCCCCACTCTCACTAATCACTCAGGTTTGTTGACGGTGGAGTGACTTGTTTTTACATCCCAGGTCCTCCATACATCCCTTCCTTCTGGCTTCCCTTTTAGTTATGCAGTCATCGTTGTAGAGTCCCTGCTTGCACTCTGCACTAAATATACATTCATCTTATATGTGACTGCGATAATATCTAACTGTTCTCTTCTCTCTCTCCCTGTCATGCCACTCCTGAGCTGCCAGTGATCCAGACCCCCTCTCCCCTCTGGACCTGTCTGACTTATTCTGGTGCCCCCCTTCTGGTTGGAGATCCAGTCACATGGAGGCCCCTGTGATCTGCTTGGGATGCGTGTGGTGACCTGGGGATGGTCCCACTTTATCATGAAGACAGCCCTGGCCTCGACTGGGGAAGACAGCTGTTCTCAGAGGACTTGTGACGGCAGTCACTCAATAGTTCCGGAATGAAATTTCCTACAGTGTACCTGAGCCTCCAATAATGAACCGGACTCCATATTAACTTAAAGAACTGCTTGACTACAAAACAGTTCCTGTTCTGGTTATTACCCAAATGAGGACTGGATCCCTGTTGATTCTGGTTCCTTTCCAGGTTTCTTCCTACTGCCATCTCAGGGAGTTTTTTCCTTGACACCATCACCCTCAGCTTGCTTATTAGGAGCAATCTCATCATTTTGATTCATACACATTTTCTCACATTTCAGAAATATTTCCATAATTTTCTCTTGATTCTGTAAAGCTGCATTGCGACAATGACCATTGTTCACAGTGCTATACAAATAACATTTAATTGCATTAAATCGTTGCATTTCCACTGTCAGCAACAGCCATCTGACTGAATGATATTCTGTAACGATGCGGGTTTCACGAAGGGCAGAACCGCGCATGAATACTCTGTACCGTTCAGAACCGGCAGATCCGCTGGTTGCTACCCCACGGAGTTCTGAACAGGCAGAGGCGCGGCCAGGTAGACACGTGGTTGCCAGGCAACGCTGCCGCTCTCCATACCACACCACGTAACAGAACGATCGCATCACCAGAAGAGCCCGCGGGCTTGGAGCAGGTGAATGAAATAGTTAAGGGGCAAGCGAGAGTGTTTGTTCATCAGGAGGAAGCCCTAACCGTTTTAACTTCGGAGCTGTGTGGGATTAATAAGCACCTCGAGCAGATTTTTGGGGCAGTTCGAGGCGCGCGCCACTTCCGGGTTTCTATCTGGCTGCGAGTCGATTCCGGAGTCGACTCGCGCCCCCGGATCAGTGGGTCAACTGCCCCATCTAGTGGCCGAAACTCGATTACCACCTCCACAGCCGTACAGTATGCGAGCGACCCAGAGAGGTGCAATGCCTCTATCCTGAAGTGCTCATTTATATTCCATTCAATTTCATCAGCATACAGGGAGCTGTGTAGTGTCACCTCTCCTTTCCATTCGTCAAGAGGGGCAATCAGTAGCTGACTAGTTTTTACTTGCCACTGTTGCCATCACCCTTGGCTTGCTCATCAATCTCATTATTATCTAGACACATATTTCTTACACATACACACTTCCATAAATTTTCTTTTCATTTTTGTGAAGCTGCTTTGAGACAATGACCATTGTTAAAAACACCATATAAATAAAATTTAATTTAATTTAATTGAATATCCAAGCTCTAGTGAAGTCCTGGATAAAGGCACTAATGTAACAGGAATTATATAGAGGAATAAACAGAGTTTTTACTCTCATAACTGTGTTCTGTTATCCTATGCAATCATTGTGCAATTGATTTGAATGACCCTCATATATTAACTTCCTTTAATTTGTTTGCTTCTTAAGCTGCAAGTGGCCATGTTGATTTTATAGCACTTTCTCAGAGTAAAGAGATTTTCCTAAAGAACATCAACCTTAAGCTACATGCAGTATTAGCCTACACCCATAACAAATTCCTACACTATTGGTTTATTTTAGATTTTTATTCATTTGTTCATTTTGATACACATCTATAATCGCTAAGTAAGTATTTACTGTACTCACTTAAAGACTAAGTTCAGGGAATTGTGAGAAAGTAAGAGAGAGAGAGAGAGAAAGAGAGAGAGAGAGAGAAAGTGAGAGAGAGAGAGAGAGAGAGAGAGAGAGAGAGAGAGAGAAAGTGAGAGAGAGAGGAGTTGTTAATATGAATATTATGAGCAGTAAAGTATCAGAAGACATTAGATGATGCTATGTAACTGGTGTGAACACTTCCTTTCCTGTCAACATGTTTCTTTCATCACACTTTATTGGGCTTCTAATAACATTCTCAGGTAAGATTTTAAAGTTTTAAATGTTTTTTTCTTTGCATCACATCCTTTTAAGCATCTTTTTTACAATCTACACAAAGATTTAGTTTTCCCCAATTTGAGCCTGTCCAACCGTATCTATAAAAATTTATTTATCATAAAGATTATGAATAAAACATAAAATATAATTTTTACATCTTTTACTTCTCTCCCATAAAGGTGTGCATCAAATGTATTTAAAAAAAATTCCAGTTGTAAAGTGTAAAAATGACATTTAAGAAATGCATTAATAACTACTTCTGACACACATAAAGTTTAGTTTTATTTATAGATATGTAAGAGTCATTTTTCCAAATTTTCTTCCTTTCTTCATAACGTTTTTAAAAATCATTGCCGTCATCATTGTTTTATATATTTTTTAGACAAAAAGAAAATTATGTAAAATAATTAATTTCTTTATTTGTTTTTGTTTTTGTTTGTTTGTTTCTTTATTTCTTTTTTCCTTCTAGTCCTTGCAAGATGTGACAGTTCACTAAGATCCATTGATATGCAGGACAAGATTGATACTGAACTTGAGAAAAATGAAGTCCATACACCAGTAATTCTATATATATTAATTATAAAATCACCATTTTCAAACTCAACCTTCGAGTTCTCATCACAATCTTAATGCAATAATTAATTGCTGTCATGAAATATATTTGGTTATCTAATTCCATTCCTTGCTGTTCCAGAATGTTGACTTTATCTGTGGCCTGTGTATGAGAGCTGTTAAAAAAATGATGATTCTGGTCATAAAAACTATTGACAAGGTAATGAAAGAAATGTAAATGTAAACATCAAGTGTATGAGTAATGACATGACTTTGTGATTATGAGGTGTGTTTTATTGTTCATTATTTGACAGGAGGTAACGGTACTGTGCAGCAAATTTAAGCAGTCCAAGAGTAGCTGCAGGCAGCATGCGTACAAGTACGAGGCCTTGCTCATCCACAGGATTTTCAAAGCGAAGAATGCAAAAGAAAGTTGCATGCATATGCAGTTATGTAAAAAAGTTTAAATTGTGATTTTATCACTTAACTCAATGGTAACAGTTATGTTATAAAGATATTTTCATGTTTTCATTTATTAATAAATCAAATTTTAAACATTTATTTTTTAATTCTTATGTTATTTACATAATCATCTGTTTTTATCTCTAAAACTAAGTTTACAGACATCTATATTTTTGCTTTACCTCCTAACTCTCACATAAATATTAACACCACATATCATTAGTTGATTATCAATTACATACCAGTTAACTGGACATCACAACACAACTCCAGAGGTCTTGTGGAGTTTTGCCCCAAGGTGCCACAAACCTTGGTGGTCATTATGCTAATGTAAAGCATGTTCATGTTATATCAATTAAATACATCTCTGTCAAATGCATTGTTTCCATTTCACCTATGATGCATTTTTTTATGTAGCTGATGAATATTTTGATTTTATTTTTAATTTAGTTTTGTTTTTAAGGTTATTTCTTTCTATGTTTTGAATTTTTGTTAAGCAGCTAAAATACCCAAGATTTATGAAAACAGTTTAACAAAAATATCTCCTTTAAACAAACTCTATTGAACTAATTAAAGTTTTAATTTATTCTAGTAAACACCAAAGTTTGTACTTTGTGTGTATATTACTAAAAAACCATTAACCATTTGTGTTCATCATCAATATCTGTATATATTAAGTATATATCTATATATACTTAATAAAATGAATCAGATATTGATGATGAACACAAATGGTTAATGGTTTTTGGTTTTTCGGGGCCTTTTAGTTGTATACAGTATATATAAGAGGAGGAATGTATAGAACATATACAGTATATCTATCCAAGGATTGGCCATCACAGTCACAGGCTTAAAAATACATGAAGGAAAATCATGGTAAAAAGAATGATGTAAATGTTTGTAAAAAATGATGTCAAATATTTAATCACTTGCTATATTTTTATTATTGTTTATTTATATGATTTTATTTATTTATTTTATCCTCTCTGAATGGTTCAGATATATAAAATTGCTTAGACACCATATTGGCATATAATAAATGTATTATATATAAACTTGTTAAATAAATAAAAAAGTCATAAATGGAATATATGTAAAATATGTAATTTTTATAACAATATTTATAAATGTACAGGTTTTAAATATTTCAATTTTTTAAATAAGATACATATCCCTGTTAATGACCTGTCAGCAACATTTAAAATAACAGACATAACTAATATAATATAATGCATTACATGAAATAAACATATGCCCTTCCATGGGATGAAAAAGAAAAGAATCAATAGAAACGAAACATCAGAGTGATTCATTTAAAAGAATCGACTCATTAAAGCGTGTCAATAGAGCTGGAGCAGGCGTGCGCGCGCCACTAGTTGCCGTTCTCACGTAGGCGCGGTTTATGAGTGAGTAAATTCAGTTGAAATCGTGAAAGTATGCTCTTAAAGAAAAGCAGTTAGCTTTTCAACATCATATATATATGAACACAACCTTTACTTTGTGTAAATATCGTCGTTGTGCGATGAATATATCGCCGAATTGTGACGAATGTTTGTACATTTTGTCGCGCTGGGGCTGTGATTTAGTTTGACAGCTAAGTGGCTAACTTTAACGCTAGCTCAGTGGCTAATTAGGTGTCAGGTCTTGTCACGTGATGTGACTTTTTTCCATTAAAATATCATTATTATTTAGATTTATTTAATTTTCTTTAAATATAGCACAAAGGGCATGATATGACATCACTACAGGCAGTTGTTTAGAGAAAATGATAAATTGGTTTATAGTTATTTAGTAAAGGTTGTGTTTAACAAACTATCATACTTTAATGAGTTAATCAAGTAATGTACAAGCTACTTAATATTATAATGAGATTATGTTAAATACCTCTTAGCTAATTTTTTTATGTCACTAAGTCCACCTTTCAGAAAAATTTCCATTTATGTTTGAAATAATTTACGAGGTCGTGTTAAAAATTATCCTTACTCTGCCTGTACAAGTTATTTAAATACAATTTTAGAAAAATCCCCTTCTCAATACACTTTGTCCATCTGTTAACAAGTTTTTGTATTCCCTCATTAAAATATATTTTCGACTTAGCTGTGAGCCACAAATGCACCTCTGTCTTAATTTCTTCATCAGAAGTGAATCTTCGTTCTTGTAGAGCTGCTTTCAGGGGACCTAACGTGAAAGTCAGATGAAATTAAATCAGGACATTAGGGAGGATGCTTTTACACCTCAAAATAAACTTTTTGCAGTGTGCCGACAGTGTGGCCAGACATGGCCGTGCAAGATCACAACACCGTCAGGTAGCAGTCCTTTGCGTTTAATCTGAAGTTTAGGCTTCAGCTTTTTAGTAATGATCTCACTGTAATGGGCACTGTTGATTGGTGAACATTTTTCCTGATAATGTTCCAATATTGGCCCTTGAGAATTACAGAAAACTGTAAGCATCAATTGTCCAGCTGATGGTTGAATTTTTCTCTGAGGAAAAAAGAAAACTCTGATGAGACAGCCAACAGAGGTTTTAATAACCTAAGGGTAGATAATTTTTGACTCACCCTTGCATTCAACGTGGGCAGGATTTTCATGTAATGCTGATTGTTTAAAAAACAATTCATATTTTAATATGGGTTTAAACATTCAGCACTTAAAATGATCAATAATTTATTGTGGGTTTTCCTTTCTTGTAAAATCTAATCTGTATCCATCTTTAAAGTACAACCTTCATGAAATTACATAAATTATTACCAAATGTTGCTTTATCTTGTGTTAACTACAAACTAACCTACCAGGAACATTCCCATAATGTGTTTTTATGGCATTTTCCCAGTGGGTATGTAATTTTGGTAACTACAAACTAATTTTGTATTAATTTTTAACATTCTCATTTTATTCCCTTGGAGGGTGTTGCATGATGATGTTTGTAGATTTTTTTTTTATCATAAAAAAGTAACATCCCAGATTTATATGATCTTTTAGGCTTACATAAAAAAAAAATATGCTGCATTCCATTGAAGCTTGAAGCATTTCGGACTTCCAGAAAAATTAAACATAAAGTAAAAAAAAAAAGTCCCAAACTTTGCTTAGAATTCCTATTTCGGAAAATCAGGAAGACCACCTAAATCCCAATTTAGCATGAGCACTCGCACTGTTCTTTTGATGCTTATATTTTTTATGTTTTATTTATTATCTTAAATGTAATATGCTAGTAAAATGTGACTATTAATGTCTTGCATAATTATCCAATTATCATTTAATACTTTTTACTTCAGAAGTCGACTGCAGCTAGAGTAACACGTTTGTATAGGAACGCTCCTCCTGGTTTTAACATTCCTGGTTTTAATATTATTCCAAGGTTCCCAGAATGTTAAAGTAACATTAGATGGAAGGTTTTTGTGATTATAACATGCAGCAAATCATTGCATTTCAGTAAAGAAAAATCACATCAAAAGTTAAAAGCAATTGCTAGCTGTATAATACTTATCTAGCTGTATTATGTGTTCAAACTTTTTTGTTTTGGTTTACCTCAATCTTTGGTGTATAGCAGCTAGAGTAAATCATGGTTGAAAAGTAAAAAATGTAAAAGATGCTGTTTTTTTTATGCATCATTTCAGGCTGTAAGAGCATGATGAAGCAGCTAAACTGTGCCGAGACTCCACCTTCCATCACTTTACGTATCGGATCGGCAACAGCTCACAGCCTTCAGCTACGGCGAGGGCTTCGGGTGAAGCGTCCAAACGTTCAGGGCCTCCGGGGTCCACCTGAAAAGAGCCAGAACAACGGGACAAATCACCGTCATGATCATATCTCCTGTCTGAGCAAACAGCCGTGGGGTTCGACCCTGGTCATCCAGCGCCAGGAGATGGCTGCCTACTTCAGGCTGTTTGGTAAGGAATAAGTTGTCGTGCCAAAATAGCTTTATGTATTTTAGATCTGTTTATACTGAAAATGTAAGGGACATGTTATACAAAGTTTTATGATGTTAGACCTAAAGAGGATACCAATCCAATAACTAGATGCCAGGAAAGAATCTGAGCATATTTCACCTGATCCTAAAACAAATTGTGAAGATTAGAATTGGATTTGCAACGAGAGATTTTCACATATACAGTCTCTGCGTTTTTGTTTTATGTTCGGACTGTTCTTTTCATGCTTATACTTTGTTTTATTTATTATCTGAAATGTAATATTCAAGTGATGACATGAAGTTTCATGAATCCTTGAAGTCTTCCAGCCAATTGGTTCACAAAAGGGTTTATTTCTCAAGGCACACAATCCCCCCGCTGGTCAAAGAATACAAGACAAGCAGATGCGTTCATAGTCATTTTACTAGTATGTGATCCTCTCAAAGATGTCTTGCCATAGTTTGGGAATAATAAATAATTGTAATTAAACTATGCATTTTTCTATTGTGAGCACATGATAATAGCCCATTTAAACTGTGTGTTGTCTCCCCTTATTTACATGCTTGTGCTTGTTTGTAAATAGTGTGTGTAAGAGTTTCTTGGCTGATAAATTTGGATTAATATCCCGTGGTAGCAGTACAGTACATATACCAAAGTGAACCTCCTGCTTTACATCAATATTCCATAATTCGTTTCGTATAGTAATGACAGGGGGACAGTTATGTTTTCAAACTGAGGCAGCACAGAAGAGAATGGCAATATATGTGCTTGAGCAACTGGTGGGTGTAGGAGGGGGTACACTTTATTCATTTTTATACTTACCTTATTGGGAGATATCAATTCAAAGTGTTCCCACACCGTGGGAAAACTTCCTTTTCCTTGAATGCTCCAAACTCCAGCACTAGCCACGAATTGTGAAGAGATTCCTTGGGCTTTATATCTGTCAATACATAGCGGCAAGATTTGAACTACTTTCTGAACCGCCACCCAGGGGCGTGGCTTCAGACGTTATTGATGACGTCAGTCGCCATAAACAGTACAAGCCTCAGTACGCGCTTCACTAATTACATAACGCACCACGTTTGCGGACACTAAAAACCTTGTTTAAAGGTATAGCTCTAAGAAAGCTTTAGACGCTAAAATGTGTTAAAGGAATCGCTGCACTAGGACACATTCAAATTTATTTATCAACATGTGACCAAGTATGTGACCATGTAACTTTTAAAGGAAATAGTAAAATATGGGACCTTAAAGTTGTCAAATGTCTTGCTTCGAACCTTGACTTCAACCCCACGGACACTTTTGGAATGAAATGTAACTGGAGCCTCCTTGACATCGAAACATCAATGCCTGATCTCACTGATATTCTTGTAGCCAAATGAACACACATCCACACGGATGTGCACTAATACACTAAAATCTTGTGGAAAACCTTTTAGAAGCCCAGAAAATTGCATTATAACAGTGAATAAATCTAAATAAATCTTCGTACTATGACTCTGGTTTTTGTTCTGTTCTTTTTCCAAGATGATGATCTCATCCAGGATTTTCTGTGGATGGACTGCTGTTGTAAAATTACAGATAAGGTACTAAAGGCAAATTAAATTTTGTTTAGTTTTTGGCAAGACAACTAGATGCTCAGTACTGTTACACATGGAAATCTTTTAGCTGTAAAAAATTATTTGCGTTTATATAGAAGGATTTTTTTTATGCAGTGTAAACCAAGCAGGTTTTTTCCCCCAGTGTTTTTATGCTATTTTATGCTTTTTTTGTTTGTGTTGTAGTATTTGCTCGCTATGACGTTTGTCTACTTCAAGAGGGCGCGCTTCAGCATTAGCGAGCACAGCAGGATGAACTTCTTTATTGCTCTGTAAGTTATTTTTCATTAAAGCAGTATTTTAGCAGCAATCCTAATGTGACTAAGTTAATGTTTTTTTTCTTCTCTGCACATTTTATTTAATTTTATGTATATAACGTTTTTAACAATGGCCCTTTTCACAAAGCAACTTTATAGAATTATTCTATTGATTTTATTAATATGAATAAAAATGTGTTAATATTACACAGGAGCCAGCATGACTTGGGGATTTAGTTTGAACCTCAAATTTTTAACAGCAGGAATGGTCTGAATGTATCTATATTAAGGTTTGAATCACTTTTAACATGTAGTTAGTTGGTTGGCGTTTAAAAAGTGTGCACTGACATCTTTTGGTAAAGACGATGAATTGCATCAACTAGTGGATTCCATCTAACAAATCTGCGCATTACTCACTACCTCAGCTTCTATACCACTTTATCCTGTATTCAGGGTCGCGAGGGCCAGGAGCCTATCCCAGGAGGCTTAGGGCACAAGGCAGGGTACACCCTGGACAGGGTGACAATCCATCGCAGGGCACACACACACACACACACACACACACACACACACACACACACACACACTACGGGCAATTTGTGAACACCAATCAACCTAGCCTACATGTCTTTGGACTGTGGGAGGAAACCGGAGTACCCGGAGGAAACCCACCAAGCATGGGGAGAGCATGCACACACAGACTGGAATTGAACCCGGACCCTGGAGGTGCAAGGCGACAATGCTCTGTGCATTACATTTTCTAAATTTAAATCATGTCAGATGGTAACTTTATGTAGTGCTGTATATTACTTGAACGAGAATGTATAAAGCAAAAAATTGAGTTTGGCCGGTGTTTGCACAGGTAGTTCTGTCACAGACATGTCATAACCTTTTTGTCTGTGTCACTGTGAGCGTGTCACTGGCGTTCCTCACTGAATATAGCATTGTCTTCAACTTTTGTGTTATACTTGATGTAATAATACATCTTCCTTTGATTACCAGATCATCATTAAGTGGACATACAGTATGTGGATAACCTTTAGAGAGTGTGTCTGTGTGGCTCAGGCAGCTAAGGCTATATGTTGTTTGTTTGGAAAGAATTAATGTTTAATTGTTTATATAAAGCTTCTCTGTCATGTGATGTTCTGCCAAGTTGTGGAAATAATTAAATGCAATAACATTTTATTTAAATAGCGCTTTTAACAATGGTCATTGTAGCAAAGCAGCTTTACAGAATCAAAAGAAAATTAAGGAAATGAGTATGAAATGTGTGAGAAAATATGTATGATTCAAAATGATCAGATTTTCCCTGATGAGCAAGCTGAGGGTGACGGTGGCAAGGAAAAGAACTGAACTATTAATTAACAGAAGCCACAATCATTAATCATGTAAAATCGCTGATCATGTGGTTTTATCAGAACAAATAAAGCAGGGATACAGTGTGCCAAAGCAAAGGGTTTTTGTTTCTCGTTTGTTCTGTTTTTGACTTGGGACTTCAGTTTCATCACTAAGAGACTCCGAACATGCTGTTTTCTTTCTGTTGCCTGATTCAGATCTGGAGGGGGGGGGCGCGAATGTTCACAGATGTACACAATATATATATTTTATTTTACTGAGTCACCAAAAATTACTGGTGATGTTGCTATTAATTATATAACCTGAGCTGCAATGTATATTTATATAACCTTAGCTGATTTTTATCCTTGACTTTAAAACTAATGTTGTGTGTTATAGTTACCTTGCAAACACTATGGAGGAGGATGAGGAGGAGACCAAGTATGAGATCTTTCCCTGGGCTCTGGGGAAGAGCTGGAGGAAACAGTTCCCTCGTTTCCTGAAGCAAAGGGACAAGCTTTGGGCTCGCATAGAGTACAGGGCTGCAGTCAGCCGCCGCTGTTGTGAGGAGGTAATAATCCACTTGTCAAAAATATATACTTTTTTAAAGAACATAATATGGCAGAATCAAAGAATACAATGCTATGGATGCATTTAATTTAAAACTAAAGTAAAATAAATGTTATCTGTCCATTTATTAGGGCTATAAAATTATTCTTATTCTTTAAAATAAAGAATATTGTCCTGTATGAACACCAGAGATCCGAATAAGCACCACTCACAAAGTAAAAATATATGGGTGATTCCATCTCAAAACAACCAGTGGGTGCCACCACATGATCACAGATTTTGCTGATTTTTTTCACCAATTGTTGGTATTGGCATGAGAATACCCCCCCCCCCCCCGCCCCCCCCCCAATTTTTTCTAATTTAAAAATGGCAGCCATCTAGATTTTTTGCCTCGACGTGCTTCGAGATGTGCCACGCCCCTTTTTGAAATCCTCTTTTCCTTGATAACTCACTTGCTATATGTCATATGGAGATAAAACTGAATTTTTTTGAGTAACATATATACATGCAGACCTTGGGTTCTGGGAGTTCGAAAAGCGGTAACCCCCAAGAATGTTTTTTCAGAAATATTTCCATAACCCAGTGTTTCTCAAACATTTTCTGTCAATCCCCACTTAAGGGGGTGAGCGAATTTTCAAGCCCCACTTGTCAACAAAATAATAACGAAAACGGGCAAGTTTACTATTTATTGAAATATCAATTTCTAAACCAATACGATCAAACAATACCAAGTTCAAAACAGATAAAATACACGTGCAATTGTTATAAAAACCTTACGTTGTCACTTATCTTTGCATAATTGACCCCATGTTTATTAGCTGCTCAGCAATCGTTTGTAGTTTTTTTTGTACTGGCCAATTCTGTATGCAACTTTGAATGAAGCCATTTGTGCTTTGCTGTCCACTGATTCAGATGTTACCGTGCGATTCTCCTGCTGTCTGTATTCTGCCAGCATTCTTTGAAAGAAGTCTAGTGGCTTATTAACGTGACTGTGAGTGTGTTGTCTCTAAGTGTCTTCCTAATTTGTTGGGTCTCATGCGGTCTGCTGCCAGCGGTTTAAGACACAAAACACACACGGGTCTCTCTTCTGCCCCCACCATCACCACCATGAATCCAAGCTCAACATAGGCTTCATTAGGGGTGGGTGATATAACCAAAATCTTCTATCATGGTAGAAGCACTTTTCTACCTCATAACGATATATATCACAATATAGCAATTTGTATCGGAAAGTGCATATTCAAACACAATCTGTTTTACATAATGTAATTTTATTTAAACTGTGAATTGCTGAGGTTTGCCCCATTTTTTTTATTTTTATTTTTTTACTTTGGCCATATTCGTTTGGATTTCAGATGATAGAAAAGGTTTGACGTGTTTCCACCACTTGTTAAAACAGTGCACTTGTGTACCTTGCAAATCATGTTCATCACTTTTCTTATTCCCAAACCAATTCCACACCACAGACGATGCATTGTTTTTTCTTTACAATCTCCTCGTTGTTGGTTTCGTCACATGTAAGCAAACTCACTGCTGCTGCAGTCGAAGTGTATGTGACGCCAAACACATCAAAAGTAGGACGAAACCGTGGCACCTGATTGAACCAAATATCCCGGTGGATCACGCAGCGCTGCTCGAATCACAAACCTGCGCGACCCACTGTTTTTTTTTTTGTTTGTTTGTTTGTTTTTTTTAAACAATTTATTTAAAATGTCAGGACTGTTTAATATTGTTTCCGCCTTGCCATGCCTGGTATGTACGTGCGCATCCCAGCGGTGTAAAATGTATTTTGATGGTCGGCGCGGTCTATTTCTGTCAGAAATTTGGGTCGTGCAGGTTTGTGATTCGAGCAGCGCTGCTCAAGTTTAAACCGTTATTGTTGCACTATGGTTCCACTTTTTCTCCCGGCCCACAACTGATGTTATTTTAAATTAACTTGTATTAATGATCCGTTTATTTGTGTGTTTAGTTTTGAGTGTACGCTCATTATCAATAAAGAAAAGCATGAATTAGGTACTTTCCTGTTATTTTCCACTAATTTCCTCCCATTCATTGCGCCCCACCTGTCATGTCTGTATTCCCCACTAGTGGGGCGCGCCCCACACTTTGAGAACCACTGCCATAACCACAAGAGATTATTGCAGAATATTATTATTGCACAAGAGCCAAATTGCAGAATCTGAATCTACATGAATCATTACATAAATACACCCAGTTTTATCTCCATATGACATATAGCAAGTGAGGATTTCAAAAAGGGGTGTGGCATGTCTCAAAGCGGGTCGAGGCCTAAAAACAAGATGGCTGCCATTTTTTAACAAGCGGGAGTTGGGACAAAAAAAATGGGGAGTTTTGTTCTCATGCCAATACCAACAATTGGTGAAAATATCAGCAAAATCTGAGAAGTGATGGTGGAAAATTTCTCTTCCACTGGTTGATTTGAGATGGAATTACTCGCATGGTCAGTCATATTCTAACATTGTAACCATTAAAAAGAGCTCTTTGCTAGGTTTTAAACATCAGCAATTTAAATCAACTTTGGACCTCTATTTTCAATCAAAATGATCCCCATGATGCACTGCTACTGAGCTCATTATGTTTAATACATTTTTCCCTTAAGTCAGAAACTTGTATATAGTTCATATTTAGCAGAATTTATCAATCTCATTAACTAATTATTTAAAAACAAAATGGGTGAGCCTACTGTGCATATTCGGTTGCAATTTTAAATAACTGTTCTGCCCATTTATTCATATTACATTTACGAACATTTGTAGATGAACAAATCACGGAAGAAGCTCACATGTATTGTACAAAAAAATAGACACTGCAGTGCACCAGATACCAATATTTACAGTTCTATACTATATTTTTAATGTTTAAGTAAATGTATAAAATATCCAAAGTCCGTATATTGTGTGCGGGAGTGCAGGAGAATTGAGTCGGCGTCACCTGTTTCAATGAATCAGTCGGGAAGCACGATTATAGAACATGGCTGCCCTGTGAAGCTGTCCTGATGGTGAATAATCCTAATCTCGCAAAATCCTCAACAAAACAGAGTTCACAGTTCAAAACAGTAGTGAACAGCTCTAAGACGTGGCGTCTGTGATTTCCCTTGCGATCTAAAGGCACAGAGGCAACACAGTTAGATTTGACGTGAGATTCATTTCCTTAGGCGCATTTACAGTTTTTGGCCACTTGATGGCAGTGTGGGAAAAGGGGACAGAGATTTAGTCAAGTGTGACTTGACTAACAAATCCGACTTATGAATGTGCTCACGGAACAGAACTTGTTCGTAAGTCAGGGACTACCTGTAATTAGTTTTATACAGACAAAAAAGGCATAAAATTTTGCATTGTTTGTAACTAAAAAATAACCAAGAATCTATTCAGCCATCATCATTTCTTTAATTATTTTCTGCTTAGAATAGTACCACAAATCTGTATTTTATTCCTTTCTTGCAAAGTATGCAGCACCAAACTACACTCACCAAAGGTCTGATATTTACTGTCATTTGAAAATCTGTGTACACACATGCACTAAAGTGTATGATTTACAGTTCTCGCACTGTTACGTAATCTTATTGTTGCATCCCTACACCATGTGTGTGATCAGGTTATGGCCATCGCTCCATCTCACTTCATTTGGCAGCGGCAGCGAGCAGCTCACCACAGCGGGGCTCAGCGGCAATACCGGGACAAAGAGGACGTACTGATCCCGAGAGGTCCAGCTGCCTCTCCTGAGCCGTGCAACCTGTGCGTTAAAGCCTCACGCCTCTCGCCGTCCCCTCTTCCCCCCCTCGCACTCAGCCTTAGTCTCGAAGAAACACCCAAGGGCCAGAAATTAGTCAACATTAAAACCTCATGTTACCGCACACACAGCCCAGCAGGTGAGATAGTAAAACACTGCAATGCTGACTCTACAGACATTTCATATACAATAGCAGCATGTACTGTACCAAAGTGTTTTATTCCTCTTACGCCACAATTACTTGTTTTTTTTATGTAATAGTATTTTGTGATAACAAATGGTTAAACATGGTAACAGTGATGTGGATTAACCTTCGTGCATTTAATTAAGTTTTTCGTTCTTTATTTATTTATCCTCTCTATAAATTAATCACAGCGCACATCCAAAAGTCCCTTTTCTTTTTTATATTTACAAACAGGAAGTGATGTGCACAGCGGATCCAGCCAAGACGATTCCACAGACTGGATCAATAAAGACTAAAGTCTCATCGCAACTACTAATGCATTATCCCGGTGTAGTACTACACCAAACAGCCCTGTCTACACGTACAGAGTAAAAAAACTGTTTCATTGTTGAATGGATCAACTGTGAGAAAAAGCTGTGTTCATGTGTAAAGACTTTATATATTTCACTGTTCCTATGCACTTTTTGTCCTGTCAGACATCATTATCCAGAATTATTTATTAATCTACTTTTTACTTTAACTTTTCTGTACGGCACTTTAATAGAATTGTTTTTGAAAAGTCTGAAGCATGTCGTACATACTGTAAAAGGTTTAAAAATTCTATTAGTCATATCAAAACTGAAATAACTTGTCATAAGGCTTGTCATAAACATATTACTGAATTCTGTTTAAGTTGAAATGAAATAAATGCATTAGTGGACTGCTCATTTCTATCACTAAGGTCAGTGAATACTTTTAAATATATTAAAACAAATCAATCAATATTCAAAATTAATACAATAAAATCTGGAGGATGTGGTTTAACACATTTATTGCACAAAACAAACATTCACCAACATAGGCCTTAATGTATTATTAGCCTGCTTCTGTGGTCTTAATGGAAGATGGCTGAAGGTGTGCATGGGCTATTTGGATATTTTCCTCAATTTCACAAGGAATGCTGGAAGAAAAGAGAATTTAAAAGAATACTGGTTAGATTTTAACACTTAGCTGATGCTTCAATCTTTTTTCAGACGTTTAGTGCACATGTCATGTAAAATGTACAATGAAAGACTTCACAAAATCACAAAAGTTGTGGACTAATTACACATACAGGCTTGAAACACAAATGTTCACAGCAAACCAGACTCTTCCAAAGAAACTTGTACAGGGGACAGGGGTAGCTCAGTGGTTAAGGCATTGGACTACAGTTCGGAAGATTCCAGGTTCAAACCCCACAACCACCAAGTTGCCACTGTTGGGCCCTTGAGCAAGTCAACTGCTTAGTTGTGTAATGAGATAAAAAAAAATGTAAATCGCTCTGAATAAGAGCTAAATGTAAACTTGGTTTACATGGTTGAGAACAGTGGGATTTCACTGGAGACTATTACACTTCATTGCTCAGTAATCAAAACAGCTGAGGAATGGGATTTACACTGCATTGGAAACATTCTCAGTGTACAATATTACATTAGAAGGCTTGGCCGTGGATCAGATCTTATTGAAAACTTGTGCAGTGAATTCCACCGCACTGGAAATCTATGCAGTCACACCAGAACCTTCTACAGTAAATCCAGACAGACCGATAACTTCTGTGGTAGATCTCATCACACCAAAAACCTCTGCAGTTGATCCCATCACACTGAAACATTCTACAGTGCCTCTGCACTGGATCAGAAACTTGCATCAATATTGATGGGACACTAAAATTAAATAGTCCCAAGATCACTTATGTTTACATATTTTGTAGTGCATTATGTTGGACTGGATAGTCTTTTGCAGGGCATCAGTCTTTACTCTTTACTCACTCTTTACTTATTTTATTAATTTTGTTTCTTTATCATGGCTGAAGCAGTTTGTTTGTTGTTTCAATTTATAAGAATAATCAGCCTGTTCTAGTTTAAATGGAAATATTATATTATATTATATTATGTAGAAAATATATAATAGAAATATTTTTTTTCCTGAGGCTTTTTAATATTGCATATCGATATCGGAATTATATCGTATCGACCAAAATTAAGAAATATATATCGTGATATAATTTTTTGCCATATCGTCCAGCCCTAATTGGTAGATAATTTTGCTAATTTTAAGCATTTATTAAGCTTAATAACCTCGATGGTTTTGCTTTACTATAATAAGAACTTTTAAATACATATGAGTAGTTTCAGTACTTTTGTGTCATTTTTGCAGTGCAGGTCACCACAGTGGATAATGGAGTTCAGCACTAGCGGATACTAGATTGAACACTTTTGCAACAGATCCTATTTCCAGGGTATATCATAGTGCTATGGAAACTTTTTCTCAGTGTATAGTAGTGGAACAGAAATTGTCCAGAGATCATACATATTTGCACCATGGTAACAAATCAGGAACTTCTACAACAGATCATACTTTACTGGAAATTAACAACGTTCTCACCTGTGTGTCCGTTCTGTTCAGGATGCGGACGAGCGATGTACGGGACACTCCCAAACGGGAATTGTGATGGACTCACGTGTCCTTCTGAAACACAAAAAGCAACATCTGTAGTGTACAGTATGAGTAAGTATTATGTACATCGCTAACACTTGTGCATGACAATGTTCTTTGTACAAAAATACAGTAATAAAACTAATCTGTAACATCAATAAAATCTTTTACATTTAGAGAATTTTAGATTTTAGGCAATTTGTATAATGTAAAGCCCACACCTTATACAGTACTAGTTAACGAATGTTAAGAATTTAACAGGTAAGTGTTACCTTTCCCTTCATCGTTTGATTCGTCATTCCCGCTCTCGGAATTTTCTTCTTCACTTGGAGATTTTTTCCTCTTGTTGAAGGAGCCGTCTTTTTTGAGGGACGCCGCAAGCAGCCAATCCCTGTACTGCACCTCGATGATGCGTTCACACACCAGAGGAAGCGTGGAGCAGCGCAGTCCTTCCATTACGTCGATGATCTGCGTAATACTGTCATAAGTCATATGCATCAGGTGGATGAGAAACTAAATGGACCTTTTAAATAAATGTTCAGATCAACGGTATTTCAGTAAATAAGATAATGCTATAGTGTTGTACACGGCCTGGCCGTAAGAAAGAAAGAAAAAACCACACACAGTAAGATTTCATTCATTTGCCTTTAGCTTTGATTACAGCACACATAGTCGGGTCCAGTTGATGTGTGAAAATGATTCCTCATTTTTTCACAATTTCTTTTTTTAAAAGAGTCTTGCTGATGTCATTTCATTGCCACATAACATTGCTGAGCCTCAACCTGAGCAACTGAAGTAACCCCAGATCGTAACACAAGCTCCTGAAATTTGCAGATGACACTACAATCATCGGCCTCATCCAGGACGGTGACGAGTCTGCATACAGAAGGGAGGTCAAGCAGGTGGCTGTCTGGTGCAGTCACAACAACCTGGAGCTAAACACGCTCAAAACAGTGGAGATGATCGTGGACTTCAGGAGAAACCCACCTGCACTTCCCCCACTCACCATCATGAACAGCACTGTGACGGCAGTGGAGTCATTCCGGTTCCTGGGCACGACCATCTCTCAGGACCTGAAGTGGGACATTCACATTGACTCCATTGTTAAAAAGGCCCACCAGAGGTTGTATTTCCTTCGCCAGCTGAAGAAATTCAACCTGCCACAGGAGCTGCTCACACAGTTCTACTCAGCCGTCATTGAATCCGTCCTGTGCACTTCAATAACTGTCTGGTTTGGCTCAGCTACGAAAGCAGACATCAGAAGACTACAAAGGACGGTTCGGACTGCTGAAAGAATTATTGGCACTCCCCTGCCCACGCTGCAAGAACTGTATATATCCAGAGTGAAGAAAAGGGCACGGAATATCACTTTGGACCCCTCACACCCAAGCCACCTTCTTTTTGAACTTTTGCCATCGGGTCGACGCTACAGAGCACCGAACACCAGGACAGTCAGGCATAAGAACAGTTTTTTCCCCCAGGCAATCTACCTCCTTAACAGATAAACATCATTCTAACGGTCAATAAATATATGTGCAATATTGTGTACAATACCACTGTGCAATATACTGTATAATACCACAGACTTCAGATATTTATGTAACTTATTTAAAAGTATCTCACATCGTACTCCATTTGATGTCAACCATTTAAAATATTTTTTTTTTTTTTTTTTTTTTTTTGCGTCATGCTGTTTTTGTCTTGTCATTTGTATTTTTTGTTCTGGAAGCTCCGTCACTAAAACAAATTCCTTGTACGTGCAGCGTACTTGGCAATAAAACTCTTTCTGTCTCCAGAGGCTTGTACAGTGGCCACAATGTGTGAAGGGAAGCGACGAACCAACCACTCTATAATAGGTTCAAGCTGAGCACATCAGATCACATGATCTTTTTCCATTGCTCTAAAGTCCAATCTTTATGCTCCCTAGCAAACTGAAGCCTTTTTTTCTGATAAGAAATCCACTTGTTAGTGAGACTCATGGCCCACACACCTGGTTAATCCCAATCCTGTAAGATCTTATCACATTGTTGTGTGTGTTTGGAAATGCTATTAATTTCATTATTAAACATAGATTTTTTTTCACCTACATCCCAAATCATTTAAGTGATCTTCATTCATTTCTTTTTTCCGATCACATTTCTTCCACAAGGTTGTGGGTTCAGTACTATCCTTCCTCAACCCAGGTCCAGTCATTTCCAATATCCTTAGTTGTTTTCTTTGCCTGATGCATCCCAATAAATTGAGGATTGGCAGTGTATAAAAATTCTCTCCAGGTTAGCTGCTGTGACTTGATTGAACATTTGTTTCTGTAGAAGTTCAGCCGTTGTTTTCGGACAGAACAGCAGTCTCTATGAATTTATTCTGATTGGTGAACAAAAATTGTTCTTGAGAATATTGATTTATTTACCCAAAGCAACTTGACCAAAAAAAATAAAAAACAAATAAAAATTCATTAAACCCAAACAAACAAGTCCACAAACCATAAAAAAACAGGTTCAAAGTTTTTCAAGACCAGAATCCCATGTATGTGTGTGACTTACTTGGCTTGATAGATGGCACACACACCTCCTGTATGGAGATGAGGGACGACTGTTGGTAAAGCCAGGTGAGGGTTAATCATATCCAGAGCCACCTAAAACAAACACACACACCAGAACAAACTGAAATCTGCCACATTAAACAAATAGCTTGATCTTAACTTAAAATATCCTACAATACTTTTACAGTCATCCAATAAAAATATTTTATACCACATCACTTTCTGATTGGTCAAAGGGTATTGAGTAATTTCCTACAATAGCAGATTTCATAGTAACAGCAGATCAACATCCAGTGTCAGTATGAGAGGAATAAAGCACTTTATTCCGCGATATGAAAGTTCAGGCTGGTAACAGTGTCTCTGCTTCATCACACTACCTTGTTGTTGATTATTTTCTTGTAACAGCATGACACCTGTATAGTGTTCTATTCCTTTCTCAATAAACATGTTAAATCGCAGTGTTTTTTCCCTCCTTACGGAATTGAAGCTCCGTCCGGCAAGCGTCGGGGCCGCGTCGATGAGATCTCCGTGTTGAAATTGGACGTTTTCCGGCCACTCGTTTCCAGCTCGCAGTTTCCAGGACGAACGCCAGCGCTCGTAATTTAACACCGCCAGTCTGTGGTGGTCCGCTCTTACTTCGACACTTAGGACACTTCCACTAGAACCCACTAGACACGCACACACATTATGGACTGTTCGAAGTTTACAGACTTAAAAATAATAATTTCATGATGAGACACATTCGTCCTACAGGCTGCACTAAGGCCACATGTAGATAATTGAGAATGCATGTAAATCTGCTGTGTGATACAACATGACTCCCTGTAGCCTCAAACCATCAGATCATTACACACCTAAGCTACACAATTATGACCTTAATGGTCTAAGACTTAAATCATTCAAGCATTTTGTCTTATGTTACAACACGACAGAAGTAAAGAACATTTTAGACATGATCCTGAACTAACATCCATCACATGTGGTAATGTCTCTGTAAATATAAAAGAACCTGCTCGAGACAGGAAGAGACTCATGGCCCCGGATCCAGATCCCGACTCCAGTACAGAGTCTCCCTGGTTCACATCCATCATCATCATCATGGCACTGACATCCTGCAGAGCGAGAGAGAGAGAGAGAGTCAGAGGGAGAGCAGTGTGACTTTTGCAAATGAGTTATCGCTTATAGTCGACTTGTTCCTAAGTGAACGTTGAAAACTGGCTCATGGACTGTATACGTAAGAAACTAAATAGTCATTTTGGCTAATTTATTTCTCAGATTCTGAATGGTTTGTTGTGTAACATGAAACCCTGAGCCATGAATGAATCCATTTGTGCAGTGGCGAATTGTGATATCAGATAGAAGCCTCTATCTATCTCTAGAAACTCTAATGTATTTGATAAATAAGAGAACTGAGACCAACTAGATTTTGTGGATCTGCTGATCTAAGGTATAAACAAGGCTCTTAGAGGTTTAACAACCAGAATGTTCTAAGCTCAAACCTCCAGAGAACCATGAAACTCTCTGCCTGAATATAAAAAGAACTCGATGTGTAAATGTGTAAAGGCTTACTTTTGGATAAGCAATAGCAGGCCCCCTTTTCATAAACAGCGTGAACTCTTCGAGACTGGGTCTGCGGATGAGCATAGGGAGCCCCAGGCTGGTGCGGAAAACCGTCCCGGCATGGCGGCCCTGGATGGCATCATGAGCGATAAATCCAGAGTTGCTCCCCAGCTTCGATCCTTTCTCCAGCTGAAACATTTTCTGTAACTCCAGCCTTCGTTTGCGGCGGTACTCTGCGAGCAGGACTTCTCCAAAGCACATCACACGCTCCTCAGGTAGAACGTGGGAGTGCACCAGTTCTTCCTCGCCCTGAGTATCAACATCTCTGGATTGTTCTTGAACATCCACATCTTCCACAAGCTTCTCCGTTTCTGTATTTGCATTTTCTTCATTTGGTTGATTCCCCCGGAGTTCCCAGACCTCCTCACTTAATGATTCCTGGGGTAACATTTGACTCAGCCTCTCTAAAGGTGACAAGGGTCGCCTCCCAAATCGAGAAGCTCTCCTTGAGAATGGAGAAAGCCCTGGATCAGACTGTACCGGTGCTCCAGAACCACCACCATCATCATCATCATCTGGACCTTTTGGACCTGTACCAAACCACTTTGTCCAAACTAATAAAGTGACTCTGAGATCATTCTTATGACTTAAGCCTGTGGCACAGAGTCTGGCCAATCTTGCAGTCATTTTAATTGAGGGAGCCAAATTGAATCACAACCCAAATGCAGGCATCAGCTAAGCTTCATAAGACTGTAAATGTTTCTACCAGTGATGAAATGTTCCTTATGCATAACTTATGATCGTACACATTAGTCAAATATTTACACTTCAAAGTCAAACACATGTAATCACAATGCACGCGCTTTGTCTTACATAGAAAAAAGTAATTATAATAAAAAAAAATTCAAACTTGAGAGGCAAAAAGCGACTTTAAATGAAATGAAATACCACAGTAAATAATGCAAGGCACGGAAGTAGAGGCGATAGTAAACAAATTTCTAAGTACAGCGTGACTCTCTGAGCAGCGCCATTTTTTTTTATTTGGTTGCGTCATCAACAAGAGACAAAAGGTATGTCGTACAAACAGTGGCCACAAGATGGCGCCAAATCATAGCAAGCTGTTTCAGAGCATCTCGTGTCCTGTTTCATGTTTAATTCCTTCAAAATTACATAGAGGAGAAAAAAATACGGTGAATATTGGTACATTTAAGATTTTAGGCTTTTTTATAAAGGTGACTTTGTGAAATGACAAAAACGTGTTCCACTATAATAATGGTGTTCACCGTAATTATATGTATAATTTAAAGGATATACATAGAATACATTATACAACTTATTACATTTTTACATATATATTTATTGTATATAAGTATATATAAAATACTGCACAAAAACATTTGCACCAAATCAGTATCAAAAAGATTTAATACTAGATATTTGTCTTTTTCAAATCTACATTCACACACAACAGTACGACATGCAGTGAGAAGTTTGTCGGTGACAAGAACATGAAAGTGAAAATTAAATCATATCCACACTGAAATAAAATAAAATGTGTGAAGAAAAATTTACAGATTACTATTTTTTTAAGTAGAATTAACCAAATGTAATATCTTCTTTCTAAAGTAACACTACACATATACAATATTGAAACAAATTAAATGGAAAAAACAACACTCCTGTTAAAATTACAAATTTAAACAAAAACATAATAATGATGATGATGATGCTCCTCTCAGTAAGTTTACAAACGCCCTACAGGCCACCGTAGATCCTGGGGGTGGAGTTTCGTTAGTACGTCAAACGCATTTAGTTTGAACCCTGATCTTAAAGAGAATACAAACACTAACCTACAGTAATCTACCTTTAATCAGGACATTTGTGTAAAAATTCGTTTCCCGGCACAGACCGTTCCCCACTGTGAATACACGACGACGGCATTCTCCACGCATGCGCGTTTCTCCCTCACGGTTAGCACGTGTTACCCACCCCCTTTCACCTGCTCCTCCTCCCCGTTTTCTCTCCGCGTGCGCGACGCACACGCACGCAAGTTAAGCCAAGCAAGCTCTCTGAGAAATGGCGGCCGACGGAGGCTGTGCTCTTTCTTCACCCTCGGCGGCGACGCTGCCGTGCACCTTCTCGCCGACGTCGCTGCACTACCTCGCGGTGTGCGCGCAGGACGGTCGACTGCGGATCTGGAACGCTGACTCGCGCGCCCTGCACCGGGAATATGTGCCTTCCGCGCACCTTAGCGCCACTTGTACGTGCATCGCCTGGGGACCATGCCGAGCGACCAAGGTACATTAGCTGGGCCGTATCCCAAACCGACCCTCACTTTCTCACTTACCTGCACTTAGTGTACTATGACGCCATATCATTTCGTATGCACTACTTAGCGCCCTAGATTCAAATTTGAGACGCGACTTCAGTTTTTCATCGTAGTCCAGACGGGCCTGCTACACACAGCGTGCTAACTTTGCTAGCTTTAATTTTTATCCTTTTACAACCTTTATGACAGCGTTTGATCACCCTTATCGTGTATAGACAATTAAAAAACATTTAAGTTTAACCGAGACGCATTAACACGTTTCATCTTATTGTGTATCGTTTTTAGCAAGCTCGGTTAGCATTTAGCACCACGTAGTGAAACGCACATGTGTTTCTGGAGCACATGTTCATCTCCGACTTGGCCTCGGTGGGTCTTTTTCACCAGAACACCCGTTTGTTTCTTAGTTTTAATAGTTTAATGTCCATATCTGGTCCAGTAACGTTAGCGTGTTGCTGGTTGTGAAGTAGTTTGAATTATTTTATGATCAGAGTTAATGTAGAGTTACCTCAGAACTCTACACATGTGATAGTGGCTTCATTTTTTACTTTTTTCTTTTGAACTTTTATTCTTTGTTTGTTAAACCTGATGTCAAACTACAGTACTTGACTCGAGTCCATACATGTTTATTAGAGGGATTTTCTTTTTAAGTTCTGTCTGTGGTGGTGTCCTCAATTTTTGTATTTTTAATACAGGAAACTAAAAAGTCAAATAAAAATAGCTAAATTTCAAATTTCCAGGGTAATTACACAATATATCTGTCATGAAAGCTTTTTACTACACTCCTACCGTGTAGTGTTGATCAGAGTGCATCACGTGATTATAATTTATTAAAAAAAGGTCAATGCATAAATGTGTAAAAGTTTAGATTAAACTTTGTTATAAGCAGCTGCTCAGTTCAAGCTTGTGATAATTAAATATTCTTGATACTCGTGGCTTCTGGTTGACGTTCATCACTGTTGAAAATATTAATTATATTTATATGTAATGTGTCTGAGTTGTCCTGGATCTAACTTCCATTATACTCCCTGTTTTGAGAACCTATTTAAGGTATACGACATGAATTTGTCATGCATTGACCAATTCAATCATCCCAGGACGTTTTAATCCCCTGAATGCTTCCGACATGGTTTTCCTCCACTGATGAAGTTATAGTTAATTCTATTTAATACAGACTTTACTAAAGGTTTGGAATTCTCTAGATGTTCAGACCGACATTGAAGTTTTGTCATCCGTTTGAGCAGGTTTTTGTTCGAAAACTACAAGTTCAAAATGTCTTCACCAGTATAATATAAATTTAGTTTAATATTATACACGCATTCATACTGTTTTTTATATCCTTGCTTTGTATATGAACAAAATGCTGTCAAATTATTCACTTTTCATAAACTGTAAGTTCATATTAAAAAGTCACACTTCCATACAGTTCACTCAAAATGAAGAATCTTGCGCTTATTCTCCAGTTCATTAAAATCTAGAGTAGTCTGGTGTTTGCTTGTTTTTTCCCCTTCATAGTTATTTTTTATACACAGCTGAATCTTCTTTTGATGATTGAGGTCCTTCCTATGACAAAAAAATTTCTTAGACATTTGACAAATTTAATTGCAGTATTGCACCGTAAGTCGTTCTGTAAACTTTTATATTAACATCTAGGGCTAGTCACCACCTCGTACGATTGCCACCTGGGTATTGTAATTTGTGATTCTGTAAGTATCAGTTTTATAAATGTCCCTTTACGATGTTAAATTTTTTTTCAGATTACAATTCAACATTGAGTGTGTGATCATAACTCAAAACCGTTTATACCTTAACTTTATTCAACAGCTTCACTCCAATAAAATGTACCCCAATCTTCTAACTCCCGTGTTTCAAAACTAATTAACACTTAGTGTTTAAAGACTGGGGTAATCGGGGTTTTTTTTTTTTTTTTTTTTTTTTTTCCCCTAGATGGTTTTCATTCACAGAATTTGGAGGAAATGGCCCACTCGGAGGCTTTTTAACTTTTGACAATATAAAACTATAATATAGTTTTTGGTGCACTGTTCAGAAACTAGTCAAAGTCTTTTAATTAACCATAGTCTTCAAGGTTGTCCAGGGAGAGAAGCAAAGGAGCACAATGTACAACGATTCAGCATCTGATAAGGATGTGCGGTGTGTAAGCATGAACACGTAGACTGTTAATTGTATATAATTAACATCAAATTAAAGATATGCATTTTTGCTCTCAGTTGGTTTAGATGTGCTGCATGTTACAGCGTTATAACTGGTATTTAGTAAGTAGCTATCCTTTTTGTATGGCGGTTCATCTATCACCACACTGGCTCCAAAATAAATTTTGTGCTTGAATTTGAGATAGTAAAATGTTGCAGTTTCTCTATAATCCTACAGGTGGTGTGCTCTAAACTATTCACACATTGGCAGACAGCACAGCATCCTGTATGGTAGGAGCGAATAATTTGCTAAATTTGTTTAAAATCTTAGTAAAATTTTTATGTATTTACAGAATAGGGTTATTTAGAAAATTGTGATGCATCACAATACAAATTGAATCATCGCGGAGGTATCATCATATCGTAATCCAGTCTTTAGTATCTAGCGATCTTTACTCCTGTAGGATTTTTTTATCACTCATTTCAATATTCATTCCATTAGGACTGCACTATTCACAACTGTTGCACATATTATATACAGTATAATAACCTCCTTTATTCCACTCTCCATAACAAATTGCACACATGTATATAACCTTCTCAAACCACGATATTTACGTTTAGACATTTGGCAGACGCTCTTATCCAGAGCGACTAACATTTTTATCTTATTACACATCTGAGCAGTTGAGGGTTAAGGGCCTTGCTCAAGAGCCCAGCAGTGGCAATGTGGTGGTTGTGGGGTTTGAATCTGGGATCTTCCGAACTGTAGTCCAATGCCTTAACCACTGAGCTACCCCTGGCCCCGATATCATAACCATTGTATACAAAATTTTCCTTCATTACATCCATTCATAATCATTGTGATAAAGGCACTTCTGGTTGGATGCTAACAGTATTTCGTTACCTTGCACCATTCATGTGATGACAATAATCACTCTTCTCCTGGTCCTGATGCTCGGTGTAACTAGATTTAGCACATGTCTGCATGGAAGATTTTAGATTAGGAGGTGTACCCACAGAGTGTTTGAGTAAAGGTTTTTACTTTGCTCCTTCTTGTGAGGTAGCTTTTTTTTGCGTGCAATGCATCGTGAAGCATTACCTGTACGACGACAATTGAGTCAAAAACGCTAATTATAATGTCTTTTTAAATGTATTCTATCAGCCAACACTTGATAAACGCATGATTATGATGACTATTTCAAAGAGTAATAGCGACTTATGAAAATCTATTTCCGGTTGTTTCTAATGTTAAGGGAAATGGACATGGAAAGATTTTTCGGAAAAGCTGTTTAAGGCAGTTTATTATTTAACAAAATAATGACGGTATGTATTTCCATCTTAATAAACACTGTGATGTTTGAATGTGTGCATTTTATTTGTTAAGAAAACGGGACAGAGCTGCGGTGAGTCCTGACGGCAAACCCCTGAAGAAGTGTTCCGTGTGTCGGCAATAAAAAAAAAAAAAAAGTCATGTTTGTTTCCCACAGTTTTACAAAAAATAGTATTTCATGAGGAAAAGGAGGTTAAACTGAAGTTACATTGGAGTTGATGTCGTATAAAATTTGAGAATCTGCATTACCCTGGGAAACGTGCAGTGGTGCTTTTATGAGCAGTTTGAACCGCATTAGGGGTGGTATTTAGATATTTAACAAGAGAAGAAAACAAGAGAAAATCGTCCTTATTGTGACTTCTGCTTGCTACTTCAGAGGGCAGCTGATCTTTTTGTAAAACAGCATACACGCACATCATGTGTAAATTGATCAAGCAGAAATAAAAGTAGCCGGATAAGTTATACTACAAGACTTAAATCTCAGTAGAATCTTACACACTTGCCCAGGTCAGGCAATTTTTAGACGCTCCAAATTTTTTTTTACTTTCAAGGCTGACTCGAGTTTCTGAGGGATTAGCTTCTTCAGGAGAAAATGTAACAATGTGTCCAGCTGTACTCGGTTCTCTGTCCACTCTGAAGTAACAAAATATGCATTTTTGTTCCTTATTTCTTCAGAAATCATCTCGAAACACACCGTGAATGTCCCAGTGTGCGATCTGTTTATTGGTTCGTCTTTCTTCCACTTACTTATAACCAAAATATCTCCAGATTCCACTCTGGCCTACCTTTTTACTGCCGAATATCTCAATCATCTCTCTGAACTGAATGGAAAAGTACGGCGTTCTTTCTGCTGATCCTCTGGGCTCGCTTAATTCTTCTTGCGGCTCGTATCACACACTCGGACGTATTTTTTCTTTGGTACATGTAACTCCTTTCAGTTCCATGATTAATAACCGGTTCATGTAAGCCAGATCAGTTTGTCCATCATATCGTAAAATTATTAGTGTAGTACCAATTTCTTTTATTTTTTTAAATAAATTTATTTTATTACTACTGGTACTGTGATACTGTGCACCACCACACAAGCTTGCATTGATTTCTAGCAGCATGACTTTACTTATGTTATGTTAAATTTAGGACTTGGTTTAACGTGTGTTTGTTGTGTGTTTAAAGGAGGGGCCTCAGAGGAAGAAGAGGAAGTCTGAGGCGGGTCCGGCGTCAGCTCAGCAGTCGGATCTGTTGGCTCTGGGTACAGCAGCGGGCACCGTCCTCATCTACAGCACAGTGAAGGGAGATCTACACTGCACTCTGGTACGGGCTGGTGTTTTATTTATTGGATATATCTTTATGCTATTTTCTTGTTGGTTTGAATGTTTAATTGCTTATATATATATTTTGACTAGTGGAGGAATTACAGCCTTGTGTTTGTTATTTAATCTCCGTTTCTCTGTTTTAGGACGGAGGGCATAGTGGGAGTGTGAACAGCGTCCAGTGGCATCCTGAAGAATCTGTTCTCTACAGCGGCTCAGACGACACACACATTGCAGAGTGGGACCTGAAGACAGGCAAAACACGCTGGTCAGTTGCAGGAGTGTACTCCTCTGGAGGGAAAACATAATAAACCAATTATTAGTGTTTAAAACCTGATTCTTTAAGGTGAAATTAATTTCCAGTCAATGTCGTGTTTGTAGCGTGAAGTGAAAAAAAAATGTGTAATGACATCTAATGTTGTTGCATCTTTTGAACTTAGTTTAATATTGGCACTGTAACTAATTATCTTGATAGCAATCAAATCATTGATATGTCGCTGAAATGAACAACCTACTCTTGGAATTATGGATCATATAATAAGTTAGCTGCTCTTATTTAGTCCTTGCGTTTTTCAGCATATGTATTATGTTAGCTTAGCAAAATTGCAGAGATGCATGTACAGTATAAATCTGATTCTCAGTCACATGCTATTTAGTGCCTTTTAAATAAACACTGATTGTGACATTTGCGTTTTATTTGTGTTAAGCAAATGGAAAGCGGACAGGGCAGCGGTGACAAGTCTGTGTGTGAGTCCTGACGGCAAACTCCTGCTCTCTGCTGGAATGACCATCAAGATGTGGGACCTGGAGACCAAAGCGGTGTACAGGGTGAGTCACTGTCACTCAGTCTCTCTCTCTCTCACACACACACGGTGTGTTACAGGATTTTGTTCTTATTGTACTTTTCCACTGTATTGCTTTTTGTCCTGTTTAAGATCCTAGCTGTGGTCGTCATGGGAACTGAACAAGCTGTATGAACAGTCTACATAATGTTTCATTGTTGTATTAGAGTGAGATGATTAAACGTTAACATTTCTTACTTTTTGACTCCTCCAATAGAGGTTCACAGGTCACTCAACAACAGTCACGACCTTGTGCTTCGCAACAACCCGAACTCCGGACAGCAACGGCCTGTACTTCCTGTCTGGAGCTGCTCACGACAGACTGCTCAGCGTGTGGTACGCTAATAATAATGTTATCATACACGTTATTGCAGTGTTAAACAAGCGATGCGTCTCTATGGTAACATTACCCGGTGATGTTGATTCTGTGGTTAATTCTAAAATGGAATATTGTGCGCTAACAGGCAGGTGCGGTCCGATGGCAAAGACAAGAACTCTGTGGTATCATTCACGCTGACGGACGAACCGCAGCATATCGACCTGCAGACGTCCAACAGCAAAGACGAGGTGAGAGCCCTGCGCATTGCAGGTTGTATTTATTTCTGCAAATTGTGTTCAAAATTTTAGTGTGTCCTCGATCAGCTGCATTAAACTTTAAACTTTTTCCAGGCGGTGCGGTTAGCGGTGGTGTGTAAGGACGGGCAGCTGCATCTCTTCGAGCACTTTCTCAACGGGTGAGTGTTTAACAAGGACAATAATTGAATAGATTTTTGTCCAGCATTCGCACAAACCTCAATGGTTAGACTTAGTAAATGATGTAATTTTGATTAATGACGAGCGTATTGCGACCAACCAGAAAATGGACCGTTTATGCCAAACTTTAGGATTTGTGTGCGCGCAAATAAAAAAGTTTGTCACTATTTAAACTTCAACATTTTAAACTTTCAGTGGCAAAAAATTCTTTTTGTATTGGCCAAGGCTGAAACAAGCAGATTAGATTTTCCTCCAAATGTGTCTTTATACAAGAAGAGCCCTTCCTCTGGGTTTTTGCTCAGCTTTGCTGATCTCATGGGGTGGGTATTTCAGCTTGAGGTTAACACCAGGCACTTTACGGGTGCTCTGAAGCCTGTATTCAACATGTTAAAGACAGAGTAAAATATAAACTTTTTTGGGGGCAGATTTTTTTCCCCAGATTTTCTCTTTAATTTACTCGTGGCCAATTCCTCCCCGTCACTAGGGGGCTCCCACATTAAGGCTACTACTACCACTCAGTCGAGAGGACCGAAGACTATCGCGTGTTTCCTCCGAACTGCGTGACACCAGCCGACCGCATCTTTTCGAACTGCTCGGTCACGCACCATTACGGGCGGAGTAACACACTCGGAGGAAAGCGCAAGGCACTCCTTCCGCGTGCGCGAGCTCACAGACGCCCCTGATTGGCGGTAGAGCCGTGATTAATGTGGGAAGCAAGTACCTCTCATTCCTCCCCCCTGAGAGAGCTCAGCCAATCAGCTCTCTCTGTGCCTCCGGCTGTGACCCCATCACCCGAGGTTCAAACCAGCGATCTCCGGATGATAGGGCGAGCACCACTCGGAGGCCAATGTAAACCTTTTTAACAGAAAAATCAAACGGTGAAAATGTTTAGTTCTGTTTAAGCGAAGATAGATAGATAGATGTAGGTATGAGGTTTTGTTTTTATTGCTTTGAAGCAGGACATTTTCCATAGTGTAGAAAAATCCAGAACTAGCTTCCTAAAACTGTAAAATGAATAATACTAATAAATTCTAATTTGTTTGCGTTAGAGTTGGTCTCACTCTGGTTGTTTTGTCCCGCAGGCCGTGTAAGAAGCCCCTGTCCCCGGTGTCCTCAGTGCAGATGTCGAGCGCCGGGTCTGGTGAAGGTTCCACGCCGATGCCCGTCCCCCTGCTGTCTGCAGCTCTGTGTTCAGACAGAAAGAGCATCATGTTGGCGTACGGGAATCACCTGCAACCCGTCATCGAGAAAACCGTAAGCGTGTAGCTGTGTAATCTGCTGCATCCTGAATGCAAATTCTGTAAATGTCTCATATGATTAAATATCCATATCGTTATCTAGTATACAGAGGGAGATAATGGAAACAAAAGTGAGATGCATGCTAACTGTGTGTATGTATTTGCAGTCCATCAACACATCAGAGAGGCACGTGTGTCTGATCCGAGACGTGCAGACGACGCTGTCACTGTCAGTCGATGCTGCCGTCACAAAAGTAAGAATTACATTTCATAACATGTATTTGATCTGGTCTAATTGTTGAGTTATTGATCGTGATTATGTAATTTATCTGGGCTATATAAAGCTGTCGAGGTAACTGTGGTCATGGTATCGGTCTGCGTTTCCAGGTGAAGACCCCCATTGTGAACGAAAAGAAGAGCAAAGTTTTAATACCGGGAGTCCCTGGACATCAAGCGCCCATCAAAGCTGCTCCCAGCCAATCAGAGAAGAGGAAGAAAGGAGCAGTTTCTACAGAGGTACGCGCCGGAAACGTACAGGAGCTTAGGCTTGGGCTTTTGTTAAACCTTGTTACCTGTGTGGGTGATGTTTGATAACTATATTAAACAGTAAAGGCGATGAATACTTTTAATGGTGAACCCACGTGTTTGTTGTTGTTTGTTTTTTACGTACCAAGTATCTGTAAAATGACACGACACGTTTCAGACAAGCTTAAGTTTATTGCTTAGTTTATATGAAAACTATAAGAATTAATTTCTTTGGAAATTAATTGGAAAACATGGAAAAGTTTCAATAGTTTCATTTGCAGTATTTTATAAAACTAAGTGTAAGGTAAAAGGTAGGTTTTTAATCTTTAAAAGTGATTACAAATGTACACATTTTCAAGTGAATGGTAAGTAATTAATTGTAATTTAAGTTAAGGTAGTCGTTGTTAAATGTCTATTTTACGTTTGAAACGAGTCACCACTTAATGTGCGTGATGAAAAATATTTGCACCTATGACTTGTTGAAGTTGAGGAGAGCACTGAATAAGTAGTATATATTTATAGCGTGTTATAATGTAATCAAAGAAAAATCATAAGGGTTTAGAGATTAAGGCACTTGTTCAGCAGCTGTAATTGACACATCGTTTGATTTTCTGCAGATGTCGATAGAGGAGCGGTTGGAGCAGATCGAGCTGAGCGCATCACGTGGTAAAGGAGAGGGTAAAGGAGTTTCGGCTTCGCTCCAGACCGACGGTTTCGCCGTTCTGCTCGTTCAGGGGCTCGAGAGCAAAGACGAGAAGATCCTGAACGTGAGTGAACGTGTGGTGTTTAGCGATGTTGGCTGGCTGTGTAGTGCTCTGACTCACAGACTGCAGAAATACTATACCATTGACATCCACTAAGTGAAAGTGCTGGGTCTCATTCTGCATCCTTTTAATCTCCTTTTTCAGAAAATCTTTCAAACGAAGAAGGAAGCCCTGATCAAGAACACGGTGGCGCGGTTGCCTCCTCCGGCTGTCTTGCCTCTCGTGGAGGAAGTGAGTCGAGCCTCCAGCCTCACAACACGCACCTGATTCTATCTGCTTTTGTTTCCCTAAATAACCTCTCTTTTGTGTGTTATAGCTGTCAAGAAGACTTCAAGGACATCCATTCTCGTAAGTAAACAGAATGTTCAGACAAACATGCCTTGTTGGAATTTTATTAACTGAAGTGCGTGAATGCAATTTTTAAGAAAGAATTGTAGTTTTCGTAATCCTTTTTGAGAGTTGTGGATGGTAGAGGAACACTTCTGTTAACTAATGCCTCTTTTCCACGGCACAGCACGGTTCAGTACAGCTCACTTTGGTTCGGCTCGGTTTGCGCTTCCACTGCAGTTTAGTAACGCTTTAGAGTGGGCGGGATTATTCACATGTCGTTATAGTTGCGGCGCCTCTACTGCCGTGACATCATCGTAAACGCGCCACAAACAAACACAGAACAATGGAGCATATCGACAGCATGGTGTTCTTCATTCTCAGCATGTGGATGTTTTTAACAGCGAGACGAAGGAGTTTGTTTCAAAAGAGGCTGATGGCAGCCAAAGAGAATTTTTGGTTAATACAAAAAGGTGCGTCCGATCCTTCTCTGGCTGTTCTAAATATAGCGGTTCTGTTGTGTCTCGTGTCGCAAGTTCAGTGACGCAGTAATGACAATTTTCTCCGGCCAATCAGTGACGAGCGGAGTTTACACGTCACGTTTTGGTAACGGTTCGGCGCGCTTGGAACCTCGGCTGAGGTGGTACTAAAAAAAGGACCAGGTACCAGGTACTGTTCCCAGTGGAAAACCCCCCAAAAGTGAGCTGAACTGAACCGTGTCGTGCCGTACTATGCAGTGGAAAAGCGCCATAAAGTGCTACTCAACAACTCCAACTCGAGCTACGAATTTGTCGTTTAACTCAACTCTCAAATGGTTTCTAGAAATCCTCTTCGTCACAGACAAGGGTCTCCTTCCACTGCTCTGTTTGTCAACACTTGTTTCCTATTCTTTAAACTTTATTTATTAGATTACAAGCCACATTGCTCAGATCTGATTGGCATGTCATGATGGTTCACATTCATCATTACAAGTGACTTTTATCTGACTCTGTCAGCACATCTATCCTCTGAATCACATTGCTACATTTGTTCGTTCCATCCGAGTTTGATTGGCTGCACATTCATTTCACAAGTATATGTTTTTGGGATTTGCTTTGGAGGCAAATGCAAGTCGGCTGTACTTGTTGATTTCCAGAATAAAAGAAGAAAACTTTAACTGTTTGGACACTTCTGTGAAGTCCACATGTGTCGATGCAAAAGGTTGCATGAACCCGTTCACATGACTGTGTATCGGATATGCTTCCAATCTAGGATCACACATGAAAGAAACTTCTCAGATTTGTGGATTCATAAAGACGACAAATCTGATCTGTCACATTTGGGTGGGGGGGGGGGAATCAATGCATTAAAATCATAGAATTTTAAAGAAATTGTATGATTATTGCTGAATTCTAGACTGTTATAAAGCACTGACACTGGAGACTCCTTCCGTAAAAGTTACATGTACAGTACGTCTACTGATGACCATTAAAATAAAATCTTGCGTAAGATATGTTTGAAGCATTTGTTCAAATACAAGTCCCAGCTGTCACTATAGTAACGCAGCCACGTTATGACCAATCAGAAGCCAGGATTCAACAAATTGGGAATCTAATTAAATGTTGTAATCGTGATTGCTTATTTTGCGAAGCTGGTCAACGAAGTAAGGAAATATTAATTGCTGTAATTCTTTCGTACAGGGCGATTCTTATCGTGCAGTGGCTGAAGGCCGTGTTGACGCAGCACACCTCATACTTGTCAACGGTAAGTCTGTTGGTGATGGTGGAAATCTTGTCTCCTTGTTTTTTTTTTCCTCGCCCTAAACTCTATATTCTCTTTACCATTTCAGCTCCCAGACCTGGTGTCTCAGTTGGGGTCGCTCTACCACATGATCGAGAGCCGAGTGAAGTTGTACCAGCAGCTGACGAGACTCCACGGCAAGCTCTACCTGCTCATGACGCAGGTACGTCTCTCACTCTGGGCTTAAACACGTTTATGATGTTCATGAGGGAATCGTGCTTGCTAGTGAAATGAAAAATCTTTAGTCAGACTTTTTAAAAAATATATATTTATTTATTTTTTATTGGCTTTAAACAATGACAACTTGGCCGTTTTATTTATCCACTCAAATCCTTTCATATTTTCCCACAAAAAATTTTCAGTTTTCTTAAGTTCTCTCAATTGCGCCTAGTCTCCTCTTAACCGGTTGAGAAACACTGGTTTTATGGCTGGATGGGTTGATGGATCAATGTACAGGAATGACTTAATCAGGTCATGAACATGAAGGTCCATACGATGAGTTCAATGATATGGATCTGTAAGATGGGGGAGGTAATGCAACCACGTGGGGCGCGATCCAGTGTCTTCTTGGTGTTCGGGGGGGGGGGGGGGGTTGTTTGGATGTACTTGTGGCACGGAGTACAGTGGGACAGTTGAATAGATTGTGATGCTTTGATGAAGTTCTTGGTGTCAAGAGGTATGAGCTTTATCCCGTCTTAACTGGCTCCTTAGACAATTTCTGTAGTCTTATAATAATCCAAGGTTAGAAAGCAACCTAAACCAACTTTTCTTCCTTTGTGTCTATATATTTGGTGTTCTTTTTATTTATGTTTTTGGCTGAAGATATTTTACTAATGTTATTTCTTATAAACTTGGCGTTCTAAAGGTTTTAAGTAAAAGCCCCTTGTTTTTCCTCCACTAGGTGGCAACAAGCACCAGTTCCCACAAAGTAGGAGACCTGGACCACAAAGCGAAACTGGTGTATGAGGAAGGTCAGTCACTGTAGCCTTTAATCCAGTTTCATTTACTCTCACCTGACACACAGCCTCTTTAAGTGCTTAAAACTACTTTGTATATGATTATTTATATTGTTAAAGAATTACAAGTTAGTTAATCCGGCTCGTATTCTCACAGAGTCCTCCGATGAAGATGAAGACTCCGGAGATGAGGGACGGCCCGGGGACGACTCGGATGTAAGTGCTCAGGAAGTTTTGTACATTTTTGGATGTTATTTCAAGCACTGTCATAAACGAGAAACTCACATATGGCTGAGGCAATGTATGGGAGATTTCATAAATGTTGGCACTCCATGTGGAACATGATGTTTCTCCTGTTTGAAAAAAGATTGTGTGCTCATTATTATGAATTCTGGACAAAACTGCATAGCAAATTTTTTATTTCTCATGTAAAATAACTTTAAACTGGTAAAGATATCAATATCTCCGATACAGGAGATAAAGCTTGTATAACCTTTTTCAATTCAAGCTGTCTGGGGTTTTTCTTTTTTTTTTTTTTTTTTTTTTTTTTTTTAGTTCTGGATATCAGTCAGTATTTGCTGGTTATTTGTACAAGTAGTGTTTTTGTTTTGGAAGTTTTTCTAGGAAGTCTTGTGGTTCCACTCAATGGTTAGTGAGGTTTAAGAGGAAAATTCAGTTGTATATTATAAAGACACAAATTGATGCAAATTTTAGCAACGAGCTTTCCTTAAATGTGTGACGGATATGTATTGGGTAAGAGTGAACAAAAAAAAAACGGGGGGAAAACACTGCTACGTTTGAGTTTAAGTAAGCTTCTGCTGTAGGCTTCCATTAACACACCTGTGCGGTTCCTTCAGCAGAGCTGGGAGGAGGATGAGGAGCAGGACAAGGAGGAAGGAATGGACGTGACGGAGGACAAAGAAAACCATGCAGCTGATGAGGACGAGAGCGAAGAAGAAGGAAAGGACAAGTCCAAAGCTAATGGCGATTCGGACTTAGACGCTGAGAGCGAAGAGGAATGAAATGAACAGCAACAAAAAAAAAAAAAAACTAAATACCTTGGAAAATTTATATATATAATACGTTTGTTTTATTTTTTCCCTGTTTTCATTTTATTGTAAAGAGAAAAAAAATCACCAAAAAAAAAAAACCTGTTTTATAGAGTTCATATGTGTCATGGACTGAAAGTGGTCGAGTCCCACCAGTGGACGGCCACCAGGGCAGCGACATTCACAGGTTTGGAAGTGAACATGGTGGGAGTGTTTGTCTCAAAGCCATTTTACTCGCTCCTTTTTTTTTTTTTGACCCCAGACTGGCACCTTTTATTCGTCCTTCTGGTTGATGTGGTAGCAGTGTACCGCAACTTTAGGATTTATCGTCAGGGCTTTGCTTGTATGTTGCTTCTTTATACAAACCATTATACAAAATCTCGCAGTTTTAAGGTTACCTTTCTAAAAAATACACGTAAAATGTGAGATTTCCTGCCCACTTTATTTCTCCAGTACAGAGATAAGAGCTAATAGCAATGCTGAAATCTTTCTATTGACTTTCTGCAAGCTTCTGGTGCTAAGTTATGCAACAACCACAAAAGAAATCATGATGTGATGGAAAACTTTAGGACAGTTTATATCCAATGCATCGTTTAAAACCTGTACCTGATTGTAAAGTACCAAATCTATCAGACTGATGCGTCCCTCCCATTTAATAAGCTTATTTTGATCTTTTCTTTTGAGGTAAATTTCGATGGTCGTTTTGCTTTATTTGTATCTCCATAAATCAAGATTAATCAGCTATGGGCCAAAATGGGTTGTTGATCTGCTCATGTGCAAATAAATATGGTCCAAGTTGGGTTTTCATCTGGAAGACTTTTGTATACTTTGACCGTCTGCCTCTCGCTGTAACGTTGTCGTGTGTAACGTTGCAGCATGGCCCGACCCAGAACTTCAATGTCAATGAATTTAGCATATATTTTTTTTCCTGAACCACTCCTCATTTCTTTTATTTTAATGTATTGCTCCCTCGCTCTGTCCCCATCAGCCCTGCAGTGTTGTTGGATCGTGTCCGCTTCCTCTAATGACGGTTTGAAAGTGGAGAACGATGTGAACGTTGCTTAATTCAGTGATTTCTCTCGTGAGACCCACACTCAAAAGTTGGTTGCCTCGGGAAAACAATTTGTCAACCGTAACCTTTTTCAATGCAAGCAGTATATATTGACGACTGTTGTACAGTTGAAATGAAATAAATTCCTTTTTGTTCTCAGAACTCATTTGTTTGTGGCTTTATTTTATTCAGATGCTGTTTAACTTGGACATTTAAAAAAAATACTGGTTCTGTAACATGACCTTCACTTAACAGACTAGTTTGTGAATACATTTAATGTTTTGAAATATAATGCCACACAAAGATATTAATTATTTTTCAGCGTAGGTTTAAGACATTATCACGGCTGACCCATTTGAGATATCAAAAATCCCTCTGCAATTTTGCATCCTCAAAGTCTTTAGATCACATCGGCCCGGTTTGGTGGCGATCGTATAAATTCCCTAGGAGGAGTATATCAATATCCAATGGGGTGCGTTTTTTGGAAGCCCAGGACATACAGGGTGAAAGTTGTTAGGCTCAATGAGATCTAAATGTGTACCGAGTTTCGTGTGCATACGTGCAAGTGTGTATGAGCTATGCAGCAAAATCTCGTTTGGGGGCCCCTGAGAGCACTGGGCCACGAGACTCTCAAAGATTCAAAGAACTTTATTAATCCCAGATGGAAAGTGCTTAAAGGCAATTTAATGGCAGTTCAAAAGGGTGGGAAAAAATGATAATCCTATAAGACTTATAGTCCTTGGGCCCTAATGATCAGCCATGACTGACCACTACTTTTTCCACCAAAACATGGAAATGCACTGCGTTCCTACTGTTTCTCTCCCAACCAGCATGAACCTTCCCATGAATTTGATCCACACTGGATTGAAGTCAAATAATGAGATTGTGTACAACAGGAAATTAGTTTTTGCATCGTCCTCGTAGACCTTCCTCATCATTTAAGGTAAAAGTAATTTGTGGTCTTGTGTCGTTGATTATATGATGAAGTGACTGAGCAGGAGGATGGCTTTGAACAGTCGCTGTCTGATTACAAACTGAATCGATTACACTCGTATGCATCATGAAGGAATCGTGCTTGCTAGTGAAGTGAAACATCTGTAGGCAGATTTATATATGTATATAAAATTTCTTTATTTTTATTGGCTGTAAAAAAATACTACTTGGACCTTTTATTTATATTAATATAAATAAAGTTACAGTTAAATTCTTTCATCTTATCCCTCGATTTTCAAGTTCTCTCAATTTTGCTGAGCTTTTTTATCCCCCTTTTTCTTATTACCGTTTCTCCACTAGGTGGCGACAAGCACCAGTTCCCAGAGAACTACAGATATCTTGGAGTTTACACTGACAACAGGTTGGACTGGAAATGCAACACAGATGCTGTCTACAGAAAATGACAGAGCAGACTACTTCTTGAGGAAATCAGCATCAGAATCAGAGACAAAACAAACGCATAAAGAAGGCTAGTGCAATATTAGCCTTCATTGTAAGTTATTGAAAATGTGATTTGAGCAAACATGTAATACTCCACAAGTAAAAAAAAAAAAAAAAAGATAAGGAATTCATTCCTTATGATGGTTGCAGAAAGTACATAGATCCACAATGTCCACATATTTTGCACTTTTGGAATTAACAGGGTAAATATAGTGTAATATTTTAAAGTGAACTTCTTTAACCTAATAGGATATTCGTATAAAATTAGCCATGATTTTTTTTTTTTCAATTAATGTTGTATGAATTATTGAAGCCCAATAAAATTTACTTTTTTGGACCATTCTTGTTTATATTATGAATGCTTTAATGTATATGTTTATTGTTATATTTTCTATCAGTTATGAAAATACCTTAAATGGTGGTGAGGTTCATAAACTTGTAATAAGCCACTTAGAATAGCATTAATCACTGAGTAATATTCTCTAATAGGAATAGGAAAATCAAATTTGTTCACCCTTTATTTTCTTATTTGCAAGACTTGACTGTTTTAAGATTTTGTGATCTATTTTTCCAGATAAAATGAAAGAGAATTTAGTTTACATTAGACAGATTTACAATTGTTAATGTTAACATATAGAGATAGTGCCGGGTAAACAAAATGAGACAAAACTTCTCCTATGAAAAGAGTACTCTTCTAAAAATAAACAAATTTCTTTGTAGCCAATTATGACACATCAGATACTCTTTTCAGGCTGTGGCAAAAGTTTAGCTTTTGTCTCTCAGCCACGCCTTTCGAAATTGAAATGGCCAAATATTTAACAGTATTTTAACAGGTATATTTGCAGTTGTGGTGTCATTACAAGAGTGGAGGGGCATCATTTCACATTTACTAATATTAAGAGAAAATCCAGAGGCTATAGAGAATAGTTTAATTGCAGATAAAGCAGATGATACAGTTGTCATCTGCTAACTGTGAGATTTTAATCTCTCTATCAAAAACAATGATGCCTTTAAAAAGTATAATTCTGAATATCAGGTTGCTTCTTCACCACTAATAGAAGATGAAGGGGACAATTGGACAGCCTCGCCTGACTCCCCGTTCTTTCAGGTGCCACACTGTAGTATGACGGGTCTGTTTACGTCATTGTAGGATAGGCTGGCTAAATTAATAAATGTGTCGCCGAAACCAAAAGGTATAAGGTTGAAGAAAACACTGTCGCTTCTTGAAGGACGCGCTAGGCGTCGCGCGTGCTCTTCCAAGATTGGTCAGTGGCCGAACTGTTCTCAGAACAGATTCCACTTCGTTAAACCCTCGCGACAAACCAGTGACAGTTCCGGCTAGCTGATCTCAGATCAGGTACATCTTCTCGTACTAGGTAGGTCTGACTGATTCTATCGATTCGGATTCCAACCTAGGAATCGACTTAAATCGTTTTAAATAACACAATTGTCATCATAATATGCTCATTTTATAAACTCAATACCAGGTGTACAATGGTAGATGCATGTAAAGTTTGCGTGCGCTAGATAATTTTACAGATAATTTTTGTTTGTGTGGAGAATCGACTCCGAGTCGACTCGTTTTGGGATTGATTCATAGACTCCTCATTCCAGTGGTGTGACTGAGCCGGAGAGCCGGAGAGAGTCAGTTATGACTTGTTGCTGGAGCTGGATTGAGGACGAAGCTGTTTAAACGAGCCTTTAAGTTTTCTGCCTAGATTTGTAAGTACGTTTTTGTACAAATCTCTTCTTATATATATATATACATTCTTAAATACTATGTGTGTGTGTATGTTTAAATATATTTCAGCAAATGTAATCTAAATGTGTACTTAAAATGTTTAACTTTTTTTAACCCTTTTGTAGCACATGTGTCTTATACTGTAGAGCTTGTATATCAGTGGAGGTATTATCAGCTGCTTAATTTATTATGACATTATGACATATATATATATATATATATATATATATAGAGAGAGAGAGAGAGAGAGAGAGAGAGAGAGAGATAGATAGATTGTGTAATTCTTAGGCACCCCGTGGTTTATTTGTTTTGTACAAACGTTGTTATACTGTACATGTTTATTTCTATGACTTCATTATTGAGTCCGTACAAAATACATTTCTGATTCCCAAACATTCGTAATCCAATAAACAAGCAAAAAAAAAAAAACATGCAGGAAAATACCTGTAGGCCAGAAATGAAAGCGGCACATTTTGTAAAAGATCACTTTTCTAACAAAAACAAACAAAACAAAACAACAAAAAGAACTTCGGGGTTTTGTTGCATGAGAAAAGAAGCAGGAGTGAAAGTCCTCAGAAGGTCTCTGGTTGCTTCTGCAGGATGTTCAGTAAAAATTATTCAGCTAATTTCCGTATACTGCGATGGATTGGCACCCTGTCCTGGGTGTACCCCGCTTCGTGCCCTAAGTCTCCTGGGATAGGCTCCAGGCCCCCCGCGACTCTAAATACAGGATAAAGTGGTATAGACGATGAGTGAGTGAGTGAGTGAGTGAGTAATTTCCTTATAAAACTGCACAAGTTGTAGCTGAGATTATATATTAAGCATAGAGTCCACACCTCAAGTTATCAACTTTGTTTCACTATATACTGCTTTTTATAGTTTTTATCTTTGTTTCGATTTTTTTAAGACATCCTTGCTCTGCAGCAGTTCTTTGCATGTCCCGAAGCCTTTTGCAAATGCTCTCACAAACACACGCACACACACATTTTGACAATTTGAGGTTTACACATTAGTTTTTAATAGATTGCAAGCCATAAGTATTAATTATAGTCTTTATAGATTCCGATATGAAGAATTGAGTTGCATGTTTTATTGTTGTTTGTTTGTTTTTGAGCAGATTTGAGGATATTCCTGTTTATACTCCTCTTTACATCTACCTTTCCTGCTAGCCCAACATTTACATATATTTGCAGGTCTCAAATGTGTCCCTGCCAGTTCTTTTAAAGCAACAGATCCTCATTTACACAGTAGTCCTTTTAAAACATTTTCCATTTTCAATTTTTTTGTTCCTTTTAACGCTGTTTCCTTTCTGTTTTTCTGCTTTTGGATGCATATGTCTCAAGTCTCAGTGAGCATAAGTGCAAATCACTGCGATGAACAGTATCCAATCAACATGGTGATGATGGGTTCATCCAATCAGGAAAAATTGTTATGAATCCACTGGTTTGAGAGAATTATCATTATAATCATACATTGGAGTTTCCAAATGCATGGCACACCATGTCAACATGCACTTTATTCTTGAATACATGCTATTGAAATAATTGCTCTCCTTGGTTCTTGGTTACAAAACAATTTTGTCAGCCAAGAACTTTAGAAGAGAGATGTAGAGAGAGAGAGAGATGTAGAGAGCAAATGAGGGCAAGATAGATGTACAGTAGAGAGCAGTATAAACAGGAGTATACGTGCAGAACAGTTTGAGAACTTGTTCCAGAATTAACTCATACTGCTATAGGAGTGGAAAAGGGATTTCTGTGTTCTACCTTATGGCCTTGTGTTGTTTTATTTCTAACCTTTATCCTTTTGTTCCCTTTGCAGGTGCTTACTATCCTTCTGTGTTTCCTGGAGACCCACTCCTTTACCCAGTGCTCTCTCAGGATCTCTAAGGACCATTCAGCACCATGAACTGGGCATTCCTCCAGGGTCTCCTAAGCGGGGTCAACAAATATTCCACTGCATTTGGGCGCATCTGGCTCTCTGTGGTCTTTGTGTTCCGCATCATGGTGTTCGTGGTGGCTGCAGAGAAGGTCTGGGGTGATGACCAGAAAGATTTCACGTGTAACACAGCGCAGCCAGGCTGCCACAACGTATGCTATGACTTCTTTTTCCCTATCTCTCACATTCGCCTGTGGGCACTGCAGTTGATCTTCGTGACATGTCCATCACTGCTGGTGGTGCTGCACGTGGCCTACCGCGAGGATCGTGAGCGCAAACACCGCGCCAAACATGGCGAAACCTGTAATCGGCTTTACCAGAATACGGGCAAGAAGCGTGGAGGTCTCTGGTGGACCTACGTTCTCTCGCTTGTCTTCAAGATGGCTGTAGATTGTACCTTTGTCTTCCTGGTGTACTATCTGTATGAGGGATATGACTTCCCGACGCTGGTGAAGTGCTCGGAGGTGCCGTGCCCAAATGTTGTGGATTGCTTCATCTCGAGGCCCACTGAGAAGAGGATCTTCACACTCTTCATGGTGGGCACCAGTTTAATCTGCATCCTGCTCTCGCTCTTTGAGATCCTCTACCTGGTGTGCAAGCGATGCTATGAGGGCATCCAGAAAGGCTTAGGTAACAGGCAGGTGGCTCGTGCCACTTCCATCCACAATTTCAAGAACCCAGATACATTGGTGGAACGCAATTCAATGATGGGAAAAGTGCCAACATACACAGTCTCAATGTCATGATGAGGAACCTGGTATTTGGACCTAAGAAAGGAACCTAAGAGACACTTAACAGGAAGGGTGATGGGGACCATTTATGAATTTATTTAATGTGTTTTGCAAACCTGTCATGAGAATTACATCTGGTTTAATTTTAAGATGCACGGGAACTTTATTATGTCTCAAGATAGTTTGCAAACAGTTTGTTCATCATACTAGTCAGTTACAATACACTACCCAAAACATTACCAAGTAGATATACTGAGTTTGAGGCGTAGCTCTGTTATGAACATTTTTAACATGCATCTGCATGTTCTATCATGCCTTTCACTTCTGTAGTGGTTTTGGCTGTGAATCAACTGCCTGAAAAGCAGGCGAGGTCCTTTGTTTAAGGCCAAAGCCACCAGTGCTCTTACCCTCTTACTAGGTGTAAATAGTGAAAGATGATCGCCCTATGCCCTAGAGCACCCAGGAATATGTCTGCCCGATTGTTTTTAGCACTATGTGTTTCTTTTGTTCGTGCCAAAGCTGCTTGGAGATTTATTTGCGAACAAAAAATATATATATATAAAAAAAAAAACACTTGAAAAAAAATTCAATGCAACAGAATGTAAGATTTTAGAACCATGAAAGAGATTGTTTGAGGTACTAGCTCCTATTTCTTGTATGAAACTCATTTCTTGTATGAATAGAGACAGATGTGTTTATGCAGCGCTTATAACGTGATTTTTCTTGCCTAAAAAATTTATTTTATACGTGCAGAAATCTCAATCAAAATGTTAATTTTTATGTTTAACTTTGATGTTTAACAAAACTGTATGTTTGTCTAGTGGGCAACAAATGCATGGATGAACAATGAGAAAAGAAAAGAGCACGTTTGCTGATCTTTTTTCCATCCATTACACAAAGAGCGAGTCCCAGAAGTTTATATTTTTTGGCTGAGCATTTCTTGAAAGGCTCGATGACTCATCCGCCCCGTTTCCATCTGATTTTGGTTTGTCCTGGGAGGAAATCCAAAACCTTTGCCCAATAGAGGCTGCTTCTAGACGTTCAAGCTTGAATGGTGCTTTTAAAGCTAAGACTTGTACTATAAGAGCATTCCTCTGAGAACAAATACAAACCCACACCTTTATGTAAAATATCCTTTTGCATTTTGTTTTTTTTAAATATTGTATTGTATTATTATATTTTTCTAAACTGTTTACAATCTGTTTATATTCCCAATCGATGTTACATTGAGGAAGTAAACAAATATCTTCCTGCCAAGTCTGCTGACTTCTTTTTGCACAACTGTTTAACCACAGAAATTCCGGATGTCTATTATATATATATATATATAAATGTTATTTTTTTTGTTTAAATGAGTTTTTAAACTTTCCTGGTTAAGACGCTTTTGTAAGGAAACTTAAATGCAAAAGTTATGTTCTAAATTCCTGTGCTCCTCATGCACCAAGCTGTAGGTCCTCAGGGAATTATGTGCCTTCTAGGTAATTATGAAAATGCTACGGATTTTCCACGTGTGTTTGTGTGTGTGTGAGAGAGAGAGAGAGTTTGTATATGTTTGTGCATCCTCTGAATGTAAACCAGTCTCAGTGTGGATTTCCTCTGTTTGGTGTCCATATTCTGAACATTCCTTTATGGGTTTTTTTTGTATTGCTTCTCAATTAAAGCCATTTTTCTACATAAATGCTGTGTGCTGTTTTTTTTTTTTTTTAAGATTTCTTTGCATTCATATGACGTCTATGACATTAATCACAACAGCAGACAGTAGAAGCACAATTAACCGGCATTAGGTTACAATGTATTTTCATTGAGAATTATAAACACTTAGTTCCGACTGCACCAGCTGATTGGATGAGAGGCATTCAACCAGTAGTGATAATGGATGGTAACAGCATTGGGACGCTTAACAATATGCATCAGTTCATGTCCCAGATGTTCTAATAACCATTTATTACATTACCTCAATCGCACCATAGGTGAAAGAAGGTCAGTACTGAGGTAAGAGCAGCTGCCTGACAAAAGCCTCTTTCAAAACAAGTCATGGAAGCATTTTCAGCAAGAAATCATCTGATAATTTTTAGTCATTAAAAAAAAGTTATTTATTTTACACTACTGCTCAAAAAGTTTGGGATTACATGCAAACTTCTTTGTTTTTGTTTAGTGATTTATTTTCGACATTCTTCAACAATACTGGGGATTTTAAAACTATGAAATAAAATGGAATTAATGGTAATTATGTATTTTAAGATGTATATGTACAGGTGCATCTCAATGAATTATAATATAATTGAAAAGTTGATTGTTTTCCTGATTAAATTCAAAAAGTGAAACTCATATTATATACTGTAGATTCACTACACAAAGATATATTTCTCTTCTACAGATATATTTCAAGTGTTTATTTCTTTTCATTTTGATGATTAAGCTTACAACTAATTAAAACCCAGAATTCAGTATATCAGAAAATTTTAATATTGTGAAAAAGTTCAATATTGGAGACTCATGCTGTCACACTCTAATCAACTAATTAACTGAAAACACCTGCAAAGGTTTCCTGAGTTTTTACATGGTCTCTCAGTCTGGTTCAGTGGGTCACAAAGGGTCATTGCTAAGGATGGTGGCTGTTTACAGAGTGCTGTATCCAAGCACATTAATGGAAAGCTGAATGGAAGGAAAAAATGTGGTAGAAAAAGGTGCACAAGTAACAGGGATAACTGTAGCCTTAAATGTATTGTGAAACTAATCCCATTCAAGAATTTGGGGGAGATTCAACAGGAGTGGACAACAGCTGGAGTCAGTGCTTCAAGAGCCACCACACACAGACGTATCCAGGACATGGGCCATGAACCAGAAACAAGAGGTGTCTTACCTGGGCTAAGGACAAAAAGGATTGGACTGTTGCTCATTGGGCCAAAGCTCTTCTTTCAGATAAAAGTACATTTTCCATTTCATTTGAAAATCAATGTCCCTGTGTCTGGAAGAGAGAGGTGCACAGAATCTAAGTTGCTAGATGTCCAGTTTAAAGTTTGCAGTCAGTGGTGGTTTGGGCAGCCATGTCATCCGCTGGTGTTGGTCCATGTTTTTGTCCGGCGCAGCCGGCACTAGGACCCGGAAGTAAGATGGTCGCGAACCTGAAAGCATAAAAGGATACAAGATGGCGCTGCACACCGCTCTGTCATTGAGTTTTGCCCATGTCATTTCGGAATCGTTCCCGTTCACGTGAGTACTCACTTTCTTGGGTTTGTTTCCAGACTGAGTGTGTGTTTATAGAACGAGGGTTAGATTGTGTCTTGTGTCTGTTTTCCTAGCACTTCCAGATAAATGGGATGGCACGGATGGGAAGTGCAGTGTGTTCTTAACATCGCTGGAACTGGTGTTTGTGTTTGAGTTTAATGCCACCAAATACTCCACCGACCGGCTATGCATTGCACTGCTCGTCTCGTTGCTATCAGGGCAGGCAGCAGAGTGGGCCACGGCAGTCCTGCGCGCTGACACCGACACCGCTCACTCGTACAACGAGTTCACCCGTCAGCTCAAGCTAACTTTCGAGCATCCTGCGGGCGAGGTGGAGACCGACACGAAGCTCTACCATCTGCGGCAGGGAGGATTGTCCGTGAGCCGGTACACTGCGGACTTCCGCACCCTCGCCATCCAGACCTCGTGGGGAGACGCAGCCCTCCGGACGTCCTACTTCGAGGGCCTGGCTACTCGCATCAAAGACGAGCTAGCTGGACGAGAGCTCCCAGCCACACTGGAGGGGCTGATCCAACTGGCCCTCCGCATTGACCAGCGCCTTCTCTCCCGTCCAAAGCCAGCACCTCGAACCCTGCCGTCAGCTCCCACCTATGCTTACACCGTATCCAGACCACCACCCGCCTTCACCCCCGCCTTCACTGGACGTGTCGGATCTCCACCCCCTGGCGTGTTTGACACCGGAGCCGGGGAACCCATGCAACTAGGGCGCGCCTCCCTGACCATGGCGGAACGCGAGAGGCATTACCGCGAGGGACTGTGCGCCTACTGTGGTTCAGCAGCGCACCACCGAGCCACCTGTCCCTCTCGTCTGGGAAACGCCCAACCCCGGTGAATGACAGGAGAGACTCACCGGGCACCATCCACCTCTCCGCCACCACCGAAACCACCACCTCCAGACTCACGGTTCAGGTTTATCGATTCCGGTGCCGCGGGTAACTTCATTGACTCCACATACGCCAAAGGGTTGGGGGTAAAGATTGAGGCGATATCCCAGCCGATGAAAATCACCTCTGTCGACGGGCGGCCCCTTTCATCTAGCCCCATCACCCAGCAGACCCAACCCATCACTCTTGCCATTGGTCAGCACCAAGAACCACTTCAATTTCACCTCACATCCATCTCTTCTCCACCCATCATCCTCGGCTACCCATGGCTTCTGCCGCACGACCCGCTCATCTCGTGGTCTCAAAGCCGGATCCTTCAATGGGGGCCGACCTGCACCGATTTATGCCTACGGGCCCAGGCGTGTTCCAGGGAGTCCGAGGCCCCCAACGTCGTCATCCAAGCCATCCCACCACCTTATCGGGACCTGGCTGAGGTGTTCTGTAAACGCCGGGCCAACCACCTGCCACCTCACCATCCATATGACCTGGCCATTGAACTCCAGCCGGGTTCCAACACCCCCCGGGCCATCTCTACTCCCTTTCCAGCAGCGAGACCCAGGCGATGGAGGAATATGTCACCAGCGCCCTCCGCCATGGCACCATCTGGCCATCCTCCTCGCCGGCAGCCACAGGGTTCTTCGTGAAGAAGAAAGGGGGCGAACTTCGTCCATGTGTCGACTATTGGGGGCTAAATAAGATCACGATCAGGAACCGTCATCCGTTGCCTCTTACCAACTCAGCCCTGGACGCCCTCTCTGGTGCCACTGTGTTCACTAAGTTGGACCTCCGGAGCGCCTACAACTTAGTGCGCATCAGGGAGGGTGATGAGTGGAAGACGGCCTTCATCACCCCCACTGGACATTACGAGAGCCTGGTTATCCCTATGCGTTCTGCAACGCACCCTCGGTCTTCCAACATTTCATCAATGATGTCCTCAGGGACATGCTAGGCCAATGGGTGTTTGTTTATCTGGACGACATCCTAATTTACTCCCGTACCACTGAAGAACACACCCGGCACGTTAAAGCTGTTCTAAAGAGATTGCTCGCCCACCAGCTGTACTGTAAGCTGGAAAAGTGTGCTTTTCACGAGCACTCCACCACGTTCCTGGGTTTTATCATCTCGCCCCAGGGTGTGGCCATGAACCCGCAGAAGCTGGAGGTTGTATGTCACTGGCCCCTACCCAGGACACTAAAACAGCTCCAACGTTTTCTCTGCTTTCAACGAATTTCTATCGTCGCTTTATCCGGGGCTACAGTACAGTTGCAGCACCGCTCACTGCACTGACCAGGCTCTCCACCCATCCCTTCCAACTCAACCCTACCGCCATCTCAACTTTCCACCGACTCTGCCACCTGTTCACCACCGCACCTCTTCTTCTCCATCCGGATGCCAGCCAACCGTTCGTTGTGGAGGTGGACGCGTCGGAAGTGGGCGCCGGCGCTGTTCTCTCTCAACGAGGTCCAGACCAGAAGCTACACCCATGTGGCTTCTACTCCAAAAAATTTAATCCCACTCAGCAGCGATACGGAGTAGGGGACCGTGAACTGTTGGGCATAAAGTGGGCTTTGGAGGAATGGCGTCACTGGCTCCAGGGCGCCAGTGAGCCGTTCATCGTCTGGACGGACCACCAGAACCTACTCACCATCCACAACCTGAAACAGCTAAACCCACGACAGGCACGGTGGGCCCACAGTACGATTTCCATCTTTCGTACCGCCCGGGGTCAAAGAACACCAAGGCCGACGCCCTCTCCCATCAGTACGGGCGAGAGGCGCCCCGGGCGGAGCCCGTGCCTGTCCTTCCACCCACCCGGATCATCGCACCCCTGCACTGGGACATGGAAACGAGGGTCCACCAGGCACTGACCAACGAACCCGCACCGGCAGGCGTGCCGCCCGGACGGCTCTATATTCCCATTCAACTCAGGCCCGAAGTCCTCCAGTGGGGCCATTCTTCGCCCGTCTCGGGGCACCAGGGGACCCGAAGAACCCTCACATTTGTGGGACGGGCCTTCTGGTGGCCTTCGATGAGGAGGGAGGTCACCGAGTTCGTCCGGGCGTGCCCAGTGTGCGCCAGGGCAAAGAACTCCAACCAACCAACACCGGGGGAGCTTCAACCACTCCCTGTTCCCCGTCGGCCCTGGTCGCACATTGCCGTCGACTTCATCACGGGCCTGCCGGCCTCAGAAGGAAAGGACATCATTCTCACCATCGTGGACCGCTTCTCCAAGGCAGTGCACCTGGTGGCCCTCGCCGGACTCCCGTCAGCTAAAAACACAGCCGAGCTGATATTGGAACATGTAGTCCGATTGCATGGGTTCCCCAAGGACATCGTCTTGGACAGAGGTCCCCAGTTCACCGCCCGGTTCTGGAGGGCTTTCTGCCATCAATTCGTCCTGCAGTCTGTCTTCTGGTTACCACCCCCAGACAAATGTTCAGACGGAGCGAACCAACCAACAGCTGTAGCGTTACCTGAGATGTTTCGTGTCGGATCGTCAACGCTCCTGGGCCCGCTACCTCAAGTGGGCTGAGTTGTCCCACAATCTCCATGTGTCCTCCGCCACCAACCTGAGCCCATTTGAGGTGTGCTATGGTTTCCAACCTCCGATGTTCACCCACCAAGAACCGGAGGTTGATGTACCATCGGCCCAACAGTTGGTTCGCCGGTGCCGGCAGCTATGGCACCAAGCCAACCTTGCCATACGGCGCACCAACACCAGCTACGTAACTCAACACCGCCGCCAGCACCCCCCGGGACGGTTGTACCATGTAGGTGACAAGGTATGGCTTTCCACCAAGAACCTCCATCTGCACACAGAGTCCCGGAAGCTATCACCCAGGTTCATTGGTCCATACCGCATCACCCTCAGAATCAACCCTGTCACCTACCGGCTCCAGCTGCCTGCGGTGCTCCGGATCTGAAACCATTCATCAACTCACCCATGATAAGCTCCTACCCCCCGTATCATTGACGGTGGTCCCGCCTACACCGTGCGACGGATCCTCGACTCGGAGGAGCGGTCCTGGGTTCCAGCACGCTTCATCCTCGACCCCGGGCTCATTAAGGACTACCGTCACCGGGTATCCTCCACCCCTGGACCGTCCGGAGTTGGTCCTGGACAGGGGGGTACTGTCACGCACACTCAGCCGTGGCCGGCACTAGGACGCGGAAGTAAGATGGTCGCGAACCTGAAAGCATAAAAGGATACAAGATGGCGCCGCACACCGCTCTGTCATTGAGTTTTTCCCATGTCATTTCGGAATCGTTCCCGTTCACGTGAGTACTCACTTTCTTGGGTTTGTTTCCAGACTGAGTGTGTGTTTATAGAACGAGGGTTAGATTGTGTCTTTCCTTTACTCATTTATTGTGAGAGTTCTTAGATCAAAACGCGTGATTATCCTGCCCACTCGTGTCCATCCGCGTTTGGGTTTACCATTCACGCTACAGGGCTAACTGCTAAGCTACGTCTTTCTGGTCGCCATCGGGTTAGTTCTGACAGTTTTATAAGGTCCAAGATCAGCGCAGCCATCTACCAGGAAGTTTTAGAGCATTCCATGCTTCCCCCTGCTGACCAGCTTTATGAAGATTCTGATTTCATTTTCCAGAAGGACTTGGCACCTGCCCATACTGCCAAAAGAACTAATACTGTACCTGATTTAAGTACCATGGTGTCCTTGTGCTTGATGGACTAGCAAACCTACCCAACCTAAACCATATAGAGAATCTATGGGGTACTGTGATAGAAGACAACAGACCCGACAAGAGAGCTGAAGGCCGCTATCAGAGTAACCTGGGCTTCCATAACATGTCAGCAGTGCCACAGACAGATCGCCTCCATGCCACGTTGCACTGCTGCAGTAATTCATGCAAACTGAGCCCCAATCAAGTATTGAGAGCTCTACTGTACATATTCATACTTTTCAGCAGTCCAACATTTCTGTGTTAAAAATCTTTTTTTTTTTAATTCGTCTTAAGTAATATTCTAATTTTATGAGATACAGAATTTTGAGTTTTCGTAAGCTGTAAACCATAATCATCAAAATTAAAGGAAATAAACACTTGAAATATATCAGTCTGTGTATAATGAATCTGTATAATATATGAGTTTCACTTTATACATTGAATTACGGAAATAAATCAACTTTTCGATGATATTCTAATTTATTGAGATGCACCTGTACTGTATATTAAGATGTTTCTGTTTATTTTTATTTTAATACAAGGAGGTCAGCCTTTCTGGAACAGTTTTTTGCAAGAACTGTATTGTCATCAAGCACCTCTGCTGCAGAGGAGACATTAATTTAAAGTTATCAGTCCCAGAAGTCACCAATTAACAAACAGAACCTCAGATTATAGCCATTATAAAGGCTTTACAGATCATAAGTAGCAGACACATCACAAAATTAAATGCTCAAAGGAGATTATTGCATATTTTGGATGCCTTCAGCATTGTAGCAATGTAGAAAGAAATAAAAATCAAGAACGACCATGGAGTTAAAAAGTGATCCCAAACTTTTGAGCTTTTTCACTGGCAATTCAAAGCAACATAGAAGTAATTGCTAAGGAACGAAAGTGTTGGTTAAGATGATGTTATCAGTGTTTGCTGAAACTGTTGTGACTGGTTTTGAATGTGACTTTTGGCACGTCCCTTTTGCCTTCCAAAAATGGGTGAGACTATAGCAAACAGATGTCGTGGTGCCAGGTGCCAGTTGTGCGTTATGTCTAGTCACCAATATGTAACAAACAAAACATTTTGAATATCTTTTTACAAGTGATGTAATGAAGATGATGAACCAGAGTCACTGATTATTTTCCTGTTACAGCATGTCTCGATGTGATTAATTCCAACAGTCATTTGTTAAATTGTGTTAGAATTTAACAAGAATACACAGATATTGTCATATTCCTGAGAACCCACAATGCAATATCATCTGACCTGAAGCATTGTCACTGGAGACTCCTTCCTTAAAGGTTCAATAAACATCTCCTTCAATCATCAGTACAAAGGTAAGAGCAGCTGCCTGCCAAAAGCCTCTTTCAAAACAAGTCATGGAAGCATTTTCAGCAAGAAATCATCTTTTAGTCATTAAAAAAAAGTGATTTTTTTTACACTACTGCTCAAAATGTTTGGGATCACATGCAAACTTCTTAGTTTTTGTTTAGTGATTTATTTTCTACATTCTACAACAATACTGGGGATTTTAAAACTATGAAATAACACATATGGAATTAGGTAATTATGTATTTTAAGATGTACACTCACCTAAAGGATTATTAGGAACACCTGTTCAATTTCTCATTAATGCAATTATCTAATCAACCAATCACATTGCAGTTGCTTCAATGCATTTAGGAGTGTGGTCCTGGTCAAGACAATCTCCTGAACTCCAAACTGAATGTCAGAATGGGAAAGAAAGGTGATTTAAGCAATTTTGAGCGTGGCATGGTTGTTGCTGCCAGACGGGCCGGTCTGTGTATTTCACAATCTGCTCAGTTACTGGAATTTTCACGCACAACCATTTCTAGGGTTTACAAAGAATGGTGTGAAAAGGGAAAAACATCCAGTATGCGGCAGACCTGTGGGCAAAAATGCCTTGTTGATGCTCGAGGTCAGAGGAGAATGAGCCGACTGATTCAAGCTGAGCAACTTTGACTGAAATAACCACTCGTTACAACCGAGGTATGCAGCAAAGCATTTGTGAAGCCACAACACGCACAACCTTGAGGCGGATGGGCTACAACAGCAAAAGACCCCACCGGGTACCACTCATCTCCACTACAAATAGGAAAAAGAGGCTACAATTTGCACGAGCTCACCAAAATTGGACAGTTGAAGACTGGAAAAATGTTGCCTGGTCTGATGAGTCTCGATTTCTGTTGAGACGTTCAAATGGTAGAGTCAGAATTTGGCGTAAACAGAATGAGAACATGGATCCATCATGCCTTGTTACCACTGTGCAGGCTGATGGTGGTGGTGTAATGGTGTGGGGGATGTTTTCTTGGCACACTTTAGGACCCTTAGTGCCAATTGGGCATCGTTTAAATGCCACGGCCTACCTGAGCATTGTTCAATATTGGAGACTCAGGGTGTCACACTCTAATCAACTAATTAACTCAAAACACCTGCAAAGGTTTCCTGAGCCTTTAAATGGTCTCTCAGTCTGGTTCAGTGGGCCACAAAAGATCATTGTTAAAGAAGCTGGATGTTTACAGAGTGCTGTATCCAAGCACATTAATGGAAAGTTGAATGGAAGGAAAAAATGTGGTGGAAAAAGGTGCACAAGCAACAGGGATAACTGTAGCCTTAAATGTATTGTGAAACTAAGCCCATTCAAGAATTTGGGGGAGATTCAACAGGAGTGGACAACAGCTGGAGTCAGTGCTTTAAGAGCCACCACACACAGACGTATCCAGGACATGGGCCATGAACCAGAAACAAGAGGTGTCTTACCTGGGCTAAGGACAAAAAGGATTGGACTGTTGTTCATTGGGCCAAAGTTCTTGTTTCAGATAAAAGTACATTTTCCATTTCATTTGAAAATCAATGTTGCTGTGTCTGGAAGAGAGAGGTGCACAGAATCTAAGTTGCTAGAAGTCCAGTTTTTACCTGATTTAATTACCATGCTTGATGGACTAGCAAACTCACCCAACCTAAACCATATAGAGAATCTATGGGGTACTGTGATAGAAGACAACAGACCCGACAAGAGAGCTGAAGGCCGCTATCAGAGCAACCTGGGCTTCCATAACATGTCAGCAGTGCCACAGACAGATCGCCTCCATGCCACGTTGCACTGCTGCAGTAATTCATGCAAACTGAGCCCCAATCAAGTATTGAGAGCTCTACTGTACATGTTCATACTTTTCAGCAGTCCAACATTTCTGTGTTAAAAATCTTTTTTTTTTAAAGTCGTCTTAAGTAATATTCTAATTTTATGAGATACAGAATTTTGGGTTTTCGTAAGCTGTAAACCATAATCATCAAAATTAAAGGAAATAAACACTTGAAATATATCAGTCTGTGTATAATGAATCTGTATAATATATGAGTTTCACTTTATACATTGAATTACGGAAATAAATCAACTTTTCGATGATATTCTAATTTATTGAGATGCACCTGTATTGTATATTAAGATGTTTCTGTTTATTTTATTTTAAGACAAGGAGGTCAGCCTTTCTGGAACAGTTTTTTGCAAGAACTGTATTGTCATCAAGCACCTCTGCTGCAGAGGAGACATTAATTTAAAGTTATCAGTCCCAGAAGTCACCAATTAACAAACAGAACCTCAGATTATAGCCATTATAAAGGCTTTACAGATCATAAGTAGCAGACACATCACAAAATTAAATGCTCAAAGGAGATTATTGCATATTTTGGATGCCTTCAGCATTGTAGCAATGTAGAAAGAAATAAAAATCAAGAACGACCATGGAGTTAAAAAGTGATCCCAAACTTTTGAGCTTTTTCACTGGCAATTCAAAGCAACATAGAAGTAATTGCTAAGGAACGAAAGTGTTGGTTAAGATGATGTTATCAGTGTTTGCTGAAACTGTTGTGACTGGTTTTGAATGTGACTTTTGGCACGTCCCTTTTGCCTTCCAGAAATGGGTGAGACTATAGCAAACAGATGTCGTGGTGCCAGTTGTGCGTTATGTCTAGTCACCAATATGTAACAAATAAAACATTTTGAATATCTTTTTACAAGTGATGTAATGAAGATGATGAAGCAGAGTCACTGATTATTTTCCTGTTACAGCATGTCTCGATGTGATTAATTCCAACAGTCATTTGTTAAATTGTGTTAGAATTTAACAAGAATACACAGATATTGTCATATTCCTGAGAACCCACAATGCAATATCATCTGACCTGAAGCATTGTCACTGGAGACTCCTTCCTTAAAGGTTCAATAAACATCTCCTTCAATCATCAGTACAAAGATAAGAGCAGCTGCCTGCCAAAAGCCTCTTTCAAAACAAGTCATGGAAGCATTTTCAGCAAGAAATCATCTTTTAGTCATTTAAAAAAAAGTGATTTATTTTACACTACTGCTCAAAATGTTTGGGATCACATGCAAACTTCTTAGTTTTTGTTTAGTGATTTATTTTCTACATTCTACAACAATACTGGGGATTTTAAAACTATGAAATAACACATATGGAATTAGGTAATTATGTATTTTAAGATGTACACTCACCTAAAGGATTATTAGGAACACCTGTTCAATTTCTCATTAATGCAATTATCTAATCAACCAATCACATTGCAGTTGCTTCAATGCATTTAGGAGTGTGGTCCTGGTCAAGACAATCTCCTGAACTCCAAACTGAATGTCAGAATGGGAAAGAAAGGTGATTTAAGCAATTTTGAGCGTGGCATGGTTGTTGCTGCCAGACGGGCCGGTCTGTGTATTTCACAATCTGCTCAGTTACTGGAATTTTCACGCACAACCATTTCTAGGGTTTACAAAGAATGGTGTGAAAAGGGAAAAACATCCAGTATGCGGCAGACCTGTGGGCAAAAATGCCTTGTTGATGCTCGAGGTCAGAGGGGAATGAGCCGACTGATTCAAGCTGAGCAACTTTGACTGAAATAACCACTCGTTACAACCGAGGTATGCAGCAAAGCATTTGTGAAGCCACAACACGCACAACCTTGAGGCCCCACTGGGTACCACTCATCTCCACTACAAATAGGAAAAAGAGGCTACAATTTGCACGAGCTCACCAAAATTGGACAGTTGAAGACTGGAAAAATGTTGCCTGGTCTGATGAGTCTCGATTTCTGTTGAGACATTCAAATGGTAGAGTCAGAATTTGGCGTAAGCAGAATGAGAACATGGATCCATCATGCCTTGTTACCACTGTGCAGGCTGATGGTGGTGGTGTAATGGTGTGGGGGATGTTTTCTTGGCACACTTTAGGCCCCTTAGTGCCAATTGGGCATCGTTTAAATGCCACGGCCTACCTGAGCATTGTTCAATATTGGAGACTCAGGGAGTCACACTCTAATCAACTAATTAACTCAAAACACCTGCAAAGGTTTCCTGAGCCTTTAAATGGTCTCTCAGTCTGGTTCAGTGGGCCACAAAACGTCATTGTTAAAGAAGCTGGATGTTTACAGAGTGCTGTATCCAAACACATTAATGGAAAGTTGAATGGAAGGAAAAAATGTGGTGGAAAAAGGTGCACAAGCAACAGGGATAACTATAGCCTTAAATGTATTGTGAAACTAAGCCCATTCAAGAATTTGGGGGAGATTCAACAGGAGTGGACAACAGCTGGAGTCAGTGCTTCAAGAGCCACCACAAACAGATGTATCCAGGACATGGGCCCTGAACCAGAAACAACGTCAGTGGTGTCTTACCTGGGCTAAGGACAACAAGGATTGGACTGTTGCTCAGTGGGCCAAAATTCTTGTTTCAGATAAAAGTTTGCAAATTTTGCATTTCATTTGGAAATTAAAGTCCCTGTGTCTAAAGGAAGAGAGGAGAGACACAGAATCCAAGTTGCTTAAAGTCCAGTTTAAAGTTTGCAGTCAACTGTATATGAAGATGTTCATGTATATTTTATTTTAAGACAAGGAGGTCAGCCTTTCTGAAACAGTTCTTTGCAAGAACAGTATTGTAAAGTACATTTGCAAAACCCATCAAGCACCATGATAAAACTGGCGCTCATGAAGAACTTCCCAAGAAGGCAAGACCAAATCTTACCTCTGCTGCAGAGAAGTTCCTTTAAAGTTACCAGCCCCAGAAATCAACAATTAACAAACAGCACCTCAGATTAGAGGCGTTGTGAAGTCTTTACAGAGCAGAAGTAGCAGACACATCTCAATATCAACTGTTCAAAGGAGATTAATGCATTTTTGTACACCTTCAGCGTTCCTTTACAATGTAGAAAGAAAGAAAAATCAGGAACCATCATGGAGTTAGAAAGTGACCCCAAACTTTTGAGTAGTATATTTCTACTTATTGCGCTTTAAAAAAACAGCTACATTAACTCCCAAATTCTGCGGTTAAATCCCATCCCTTGTTCTACACACCAAGTAGTTCCCATGATAAGGAATTAGAGAGAAATTTGGGATTCAGCCTTGTGTATTCGAAGCTATTTAGCCTCGTAGCCATAAATAAATGAACACGGATATTTCAATGGCAATTCAAAGCGACATAAAAGTAATTGCTAAGGAAAGAAAGTGTTGGTTAAGATGATGTAATGTTATCAGATTGCTGAAACTGTTGTAACTGGGTTTGAATGTGACTTTTGGCACGTCCCTTTTGCCTTCCAGAAATGGGTGGGACCATGTCGTGGTGCCAGGTGCCAGTTGTGCATTATGTGTAGTCACCAATATGTAACAAACAAACCATTTTGAATATCCTTTTACAAATGATGTAATGAAGATGATGAAATCACTGTTTCTACTGTAAAATTGATTATTGCTCTGTTAGCATGTCTCGACGTGATTCATTCCGACAGTGATTCGCAAATGTTTTTTTAACAAGAATACACAGATATTGTCATATTCCTGAGAACCCACAATGCAATATTATCTGCACTGAAGCATTGTGACTGGAGACTCCTTCCTTAAAGGTTCAAATCGCCTTCAGTCATCTCCCATAATCCTGTCGTTTATTATTAGCTTAAGAGTATGTTTAGAGTCTCCCCTGTAAGCCCATGTGCATTAGTACAAATCTGAGATTTGTTACTGTGCCACTGTCAAAGCACCTTCTTCTGACCAATCAGAATCAAGGATTCAGCAGTGTTATGGAACAAAATTATTACCCGACTCTTAATTGTCATAACATTTGCTATTGGATAAAAAAAAAAAAAAATTCCTGATAGCTTATTATTGTAAGCCAGTGGTTCTCAAACTTTTTCTGTCATTCCCCACTTAAGGGGGTGAGCGAATTTTCAAGCCCCACTTGTCAACAAAATAATAACGAAATCGGCCAAGTTTACTGTTTATTGAAATATCTATTTCTAAACCAATAAGATCAAACAACACCAAGTTAAAAACAGATAAAATAAACATGCAATTGTTATAAAAGGCTTACGTTGTCACTTATCATTGCATAATTGACCCCATGTTTATTAGCTGCTCAGCAATCGTTTGTAGTTTTTTTGCACTGGCCAATTCTGTATGCAACTTTGAATGAAGCCATTTGTGCTTTGCTGTCCACTGATTCAGATGTTACCATGTGATTCTCCTGCTGTCTGTATTCTGCCAGCTTTCTTTCAAAGACGTCCAGTGGTTTATTAACATGACTGGAGTGTCTTCCTAATTTGTTGGGTCTCATGCGGTCTGCTGCCAGCAGTTTAAGACACAAAACACACACAAAACTCTTCTGCCCCCACCATCCCCACCATGAATCCAAGCTGAAGATAGGCTTCATTAGGGGTGGGTGATATAACCAAAATCTTCTATCACGGTAGAAGCTATTTTCTAACTCAATAACGATATATATCACAATATAGCAATTTGTATCTGAAAATGCATAAATAAAAATGAAAACACAAAGAAATTGTTTTACATAATTTTATTTTTTTTATGTAATTTTATTTAAACTGTTGTAATTTTATTTAAAATTGCTGAGGTTTGCCGCATTTTTTTTACTTTGGCCATATTCGTTTGGATGCTTGGATTTCAGATGATAGAAAAGGTTTGACGTGTTTCCACCACTTGTTAAAACAGTGCACTTGTGTACCTTGCAAATCACGTTCATCTCATTCGTATCACTTTTCTTATATCCAAACCAATTCCACAACACAGACGATGCACCTTTTTTCTTTACAATCTCCTCGTTGTCGGTTTTGTCACATACTGCAGCGTCTTCTTTCAGTGTCGAAGTGTATGTGAAGCCAAACACATCAGAAGTCGGACGAAACCGCGGCACCCGATTGAACCGAATATCTGCGCAAATACAGCGCCTCGCGACTATCTGGATAGCGCAGTGATGATCTGGTTTATTTGCGCAGCCCGGTGGTGGATCGCGCAGCGCCGCTCAAATCACAAACCTGCGCGACCCCCTGTGTTTTTATTTAAAAACAATTTATTTAAAATGTCAGGACTGTTTAATATTGTTTCCGCCTTGCCAAGCCTGGTTTGTACGTGCGCATCCCAGCGGGGTAAAATGTATTTTGATGGTCGGCGCGGTTTATTTCTGTCAGAGTCACGCAGTGCTGCCCAGTGGCTCGCGCAGGTTTGTGATTCGAGCAGCAGCTCAAGTTTGTCCGACGTTAAACCGTTATTGTTGCACTATGGTTCCACTTTTTCTCCCGGCCCACAACTGATGTTATTTTAAATTTACTTGTATTAATGATCCATTTATTTGTGTGTGATTGTTTAGTTTTGAGCGTACGCTCTTCATTATCAATAAAGAAAAGCATGAATTAGAATAGGTACTTTCCTGTTATTTTTCCACTAATTCCCTCCTGTTCATTGCGCCCCACCTGTCATGTCTGTATTCCCCACTAGTGGGGCGCGCCCCACACTTTGAGAACCACTGTTGTAAGCCAACATGCCTTAACAGTATATTTCCAAAGTAGGAATTCGTAAACATGTGTGGCATTGTAGTTAGCACTGTTGCCTTGCACCTCCAAGGTCCACTTTCGATTCTCACCTCGCGGTCCGTGTGCATGGAGTTTGCATGCTCTCCCTGTGCTTGGTGGGTTTCCTCCGGGTTCTCCGGTTTCCTCCAACAGTCCAAAGACATGCAGATTAGGCTAAGTGGCATTCCCAAATTACCCATAGTGTGTGAATGAGCGTGAGTGTGTGTACTGTATGTGTGTGTGCCCAGCTATTAATTGGCACCCGGTCCGAGGTGTACCCTGCCTTGTGCCCTAAGTCTCCTAGGATAGGCTCCAGGCCCCCCGCGACCTTGTATACAGGATAAAGCAGTATAGACAATAAGTGAGTGAGTGAGAATCTATGAATGGTCAACAGAAAAATCTATTTTTAAAAAAATCCTGGCTTGTATAACTATTCAACCCCTTCAGATAGGGTAGTAACAGGAAGGGTGCTGGACTAAATTCCTATCATAACTACAAACTGCAATGTTTTTCGCATTGATACTCCAGATTCTTCAGCTTTTCAAGTTGGTTAGATGCTTTTGGTTGACTCCAACATGCGGCAGATTCTCAGTGTTATTCAGATCAGGACATTGACTTGAACTTTGTAGAACATTGTACATTTTTTGTTTGGACCACTTCTTCATTTCAGTGACCTTGCATTTGGGATGACAGCGCTGCTGAAAAGTGAGCTTTCTCCCAATCTTAATTTTTTTAAGCACAGTAAAGCAGGTACTGTTTTTTCATATACCTTAGTTCCATCCCTTCTGCCTTGAATCAGACAGTCAGCTACCATGCAACAACTTTCAGACAATTTTACATGGATGACTGAGAATCTTCAACACATTTTCTTTTCAACTGAAACAAGAAGCCCAGGTTCTAAGGATGAGTTTCACTCTAGGGATGGTCTGTGTGGCCTGTGTATGGGTTTACATCACACATAGAGCTTTTAATCATGCCTGAAATGCAATATCTTAACCGGGTTAGTCTTGTGTTTTCCTGCAGTTTTTTTCAGGCATGCTTCCCAGTCCTCAATCTGGTGCACCTTCACTCCACTACACTTCTCTCAGTCAATCTATTGTGGAATTTCTTCAGTGTGAATGGTCAGGTGGTTTAGGATAAGGGTAGCTGGTCAGAAAGTCATCAGTTCAACCCCCCAGTTCCACCAAGTTGCCACTGTTGGGCCCTTGAGCTCATCTCTTAACACTTTCTGCTCCAGGGGTGCTGTATTCAACATTTTGAATATGCTGTTACAGGAAAGTGATCAATGACAGTGATGTAATGAAGATGATGAAGCAGAGTCACTGTTTTCAATATAAAGTTGATTATTTCCCTGTTATAGCATGTCTTGACATGATTAATTCCTTTTACAGCACAGAAATTTGTGACTATGATTTCCTAACTTTTGTTAGAATTGAACAAGAAGACACAGACATTGTCATATTCATGAGAAGCACAACAGCATCTGCCCTGAAACACGGTCATTGGAGACTCCTTCCTTAAATGTTCAATAAACATCTTCACAATCATCTCCCATAATCCTGTAATTTATTATTATCTTCAGAGTATGTTTAGAGTCTTAAGCCCACGTGTATTAGTACAAATCTGAGATTTGTTGTTGCGCTACTGTCAGAACTGCTGTTACACAAAACAAATCAACACCTTCTTCTGATCAATCAGAATCAAGGATTGCAGCATTATAGAACAAAATAATTACTGACCCTTAATGGTCATTGTATTTGCTACTGAATTCAAAATATCAAAAATATTTGTTCTCACTAGCTTCTTATTGTTAACCAACATGCCTTAATAGTACATTTCCAAAGTAGGAATTCTTAAATGGGTGTGACGTTGTGATTAGCACTGTTGCCTTGCACCTCCATGGTCCATGTTCAATTCCCACCTCGGGGTCTGTCTGCATGGAGTTTGCGTGCTTGGTGAGTTTCCTCCGGATTCTCCAGTTTCCTCCCACAGTCCAAAGACATGCAGATTAACGTTAATTAGCGTTCTCAAAATTACCCATAGTGTGTGAATGATCATGTGAATATATGTCTGAGCCCTACGATGGATTGGTACGATGTCCAAGGTGTACCCTGCCTTGTGCCTTCCAAGGATAGACTTCAGTGAGTGAGAATTCATGAATGGTCAACAGAAAAATATATATTTTTAAAAAATGCTGACTTGCATAACTATTCTAACTGACAGATATACTCCAGATTCTTCAGGTTCTTCAAGTTGGATAGATGCTTTTGGTTGACATGCGGTGGATTCTCAGTGGGATTCGGGTCAGGGCATTGACTTGACCCGCTGTAGAACATTCTGTATTTCTTTTGTTCATAAAAGAACTGTACTGTACAGTACTGTATATGTGACAAATGTAGGCATCTTCTTCTTCAGAACATTACCAGTGTCTGTTTTGAGAGAGGGGTTTGTCTAGGTAGTGTTTGTCTCGTTTCATGCACCTTCCACTTCTTCACTATTGATCCAATAGCGCTAACCAGGATGTCCAGCCTCTAATCATTTCATACCCTTATGCTAAATTATGAAATTCTGTTACCATAACTTTAACTTTATTACAATGTATCTCAGTCTTCATTTTTATATTTGTTTTTGTAAAGACTAATTGTAATTCATCAATATCCTTGTGAACACAATATCGTTCAACTGAAGCTTTCACAACCTTAACTTCACTTATTCAGACAAATCTAGTTAATTTCAGAGCTCAGAACCTAAATTGGTTGAAGTCACCAGGAGCTTGTGGGTTTGAATCTCAGTCACTTTGAGCCATTTAACAAATTCCTTAGCTGCTCAGCTACTGTATAATCCTCAAAGTGTAAAAATATGCAAATTATAAAACCAGGAGCTCTGGTTTTGAGGTAATGAGGTTCAAGGTCTTTAATCTGAAGATCAGGAACACCCTGCTTTTGCTGAACTCTAGGCTGTATGACAGTTACAGCAAGAAACATTCCACTCATGACACACCCACCCGGAACACTATCACTATGCTGGTACCATGGTAAAGGTTTAATTTATTTAAGGTAAAATTATTCATTTAGACATGAATTCCACAGAAAGCTTTTATTTTTGTTATTAAATTCACAACCTACTAGTCATCAGTACTACTTTACGTCCACGTAGGGAAAAAACCTAAGCCACTCTTTTCAGCCACTTCCCTTTATCTCTCTCACAAGGTTAAAAGGATGAGTGTTCTCTTGCACAGGCAGGTATAGACACGCAAAAAAAAAAAAGAAGAAATGTAACTGCCAGCCTGGCAAGTTTGTAACCCGTCTCTATTCTGCTTCCTCTGGCTTCTTTTGTCCTTTCTTGTCTTTCCCATTGTCTCAGACCTAAACAGACGCATAAACGCTTACAAGATCCACACCCTCAGAAAAACAACAATATGAAGCCTTCTGGTTCAGGGTGGTACACCCATGGCATCTTTTGGGACATTGGTATGGACAGTTCATCTGGATGCATATCTTTAAATAAAAATTTTTTGGCACATTTGATAAAAAAAGGGGTTTTCAAAAGCTTTTAGGGATGCACTATCTTTGTGAGACATTTCTACCACAGGGCTTTTTTTAAAGGTTATTCAGAAATGGTTTCAAGTAGAATCTGTTCAGTAAGCCAAACCTTACCTATGATCAAAAATCAAACTTTAACATCAAAAAAACCTAATGTTCCTCAAAATGTCTATTCTATGGGTAGGCAAAAGGATCTCCTATTTGAGAAATCAGTGCTGCACTGAACACATGTATGAACATTTACTAATATATATGCAAAAAGTAAAATGGCTAAAGATGAAAATGATAGCATAAGGAAAGAATGTTAAAGGTTAAAAAAATAGGACATTTTGTAGAAAAAACTAAAAATTTAAGTACGATATATGAAACATATGAAATGTTATGATGTATCATAAAATGTCTTCTTTTGTCCTTTATTGTCAGTCTTACTGTCTCATTACAGACAAACAGACAGTACACCATGGCATCTTTTGGGATATTTGTATGGACTGTTCATCTGGATGCATACTTAAAAAAAAAAAAAAAAAAAAAAATATATATATATATATTCATTCATTCATTCATTTTCTATACCGCTTAATCCTGTGTTCAGGGTCGCGGGGGACCTGGAGCCTATCCCAGGAGACTTCGGGCACTAGGCGGGGTACACCCTGGACAGGGTGCCAATCCATATATATATATATATATATATATATATTTTTTTTTTTTTTTTTTTTTTGCACATTTGATTAAAAAAAGCTTCCTCAAAAGCTTTTAGGTAAGAGTTATCTTAATGAGACATTTCTATTGACTAGACATTTCTTTTTAAAGGTCAGAAATGGATCCAAGTAAAATCTGTTCAGTAAGCCAAAACTGAGCTATCAAACATTCTCTTTAGAGTCATTTAAACTCATTTAAATAATTACTTAAACAATATCACAGTCAGTGTCGTGCTGTTGTGCTGAATATCAGCACGGCTGTGATGCGGTCATAGGCAACAGCCCGAGTACTGAAGCACAACTTCACAACTGCAAGACCTCGAGACTGATATTACAGTTTCACAAACACCATTTATTATCAAAAGATAATTATTTATTTGTTTATTTAGACAGTTTTTTTGCTCCACCAACACATATCTTTCCATGACTGTCAGAACAAACCTCCCGCAACTGGCAAATAAAAGTGTTTAAAAGTTCTACTTGGAACCCACTTTATCTGAGAAATGTTCTCATGTATTGTGTGCTTGTATACAGAACATTGCAAACTGCAGCTGAAACACATTCGCCGTGTAAGCCACAAGGTTCTTCACTAGTTTTTGTAGTGGTGCTCCTTGGAAGATTTTCTGATTGGGGAATTTCATTTTTAACCTTTAAACAGTTCAATTCAATGGAGGTAACTTGTGTTTGTGAAAGCTTAAAGGTAAAGGTTCTTTGGATGGATTTGACGGTTTGTGAAAGCTCTCTGATTGAGAAACTCTGATATAAGTTTTCGTGTAGAACTTTCAAACTGTTAATGTAAAGGAGAACCCTTAATAGTGCTAGATTAAACCTGTGGGTTTTTTTTTTTTCGTCTTAGAGAGCCAAAACTTTATCAGTACTCATTTTTGGAAGCTGCCTTATACTGGCATGAATTTTTTACTGCATTATCAACAGCTATAGAGCTTAGTTTTTTTCTTATTACTCTTGAGTGTCTAGCTCTAGAACCTTACTCTAGAAGTTTTTCATGTTATTTTAATACCAGTCTTGTCTTTCTTCCCCTGCAATAGCCTTGATTTCAACATCTTCATGGCATCCAAGATGCACAAACATACACTCCACATACAGTACACTGCCACTCCCTAAAGACAGGAACTATTTTCCTGCACTTGATCAAACAAGTTCAGGTCTATGTTAAATCACAAGATGATATATGAAGATTTTCTTGGCAATATGGATATCTTAGAGGCATGAAAAAAGTCTTAAGTTCAAAGATGGCACAACATTAAACGGCAGTAGTATTCCAGCAGGGAGTCATTTCTGCCGTTCCCTCCTTTCTGTGTGGGTTTGGACCCAGCAGGTTTTTGTGGTGAGTCAGTCTGGCGCGTGGAGATGGTTACGGGTATGTTTTCATGGAGACGACAAATTCTCCTTTTTCCTGAGGAAGGGAGCGGAGGCCTTTGATGGGGGAAATCCTTGAAAAAGTTAACAGAGCGTGCACCTAGAAATGCACAATTCACAAGTCAGTGCTTTACTGAAGATAGGAGAAATATAAAAATGCTGGTATGCTTTTGAAAATCTAAAAATCTTAAAATGGCAAGAAATTATATAAGAAAACAGATCAAATAAGTCAAATCTCTCAGATCATCCTTCTTCTTTTTTATTTCCTTAAATTGAAAACACAACCACCCAAGATTTTTGTATTCCTTTGAACCATTATTCATTACTTCCTTATAGCTTTTACTGTAACGACAAAATCAAATGTCAGAAAGTGTGTTGCATAAATGTATAGAATTAATGCCTTTGGTATAACTTACATTTGCACAGGGTGGCCCAAAAGTCTGTATCCCTAGGCTTTTTTTCTTAATTTCCTACCTGCGGTATTTGAATAAACACAAATCCTAATCATAATGTATCAAAATGACAGTGTTTGTTTAAAACAGAAAGTCTGATTCAAGACATGTTCTTGCTGTGTGTCAAAATAAAAAAACATAGTGATATATTTTGCCTTGTGTGCCAATGAAACATGCGGTTATGCATAAAAATGTGTTGTTTTTAATAACTTTGTATGCCTTTTGAACATCACAGGACAATATAGAAAATTTATACATCAATAAAGTTTTTATGTAGAGCAACTTGAACTAACATGCTCGTTCATTCATATCACAAAAGGCAGAAAATCAATTCTTTTAGTCGCTGATTGTCCCAGAAGCTTGACCGTTTTACACTACAATGTCTCTAAGGTCACATTATCATACAGCTGACATATTTCTGAACATAAGCGCACATCATCATTGCGTGCAAGTTCTGGGCAAGTTTAGACAATGCTTATTTTCATGCTTGTGTCTTTCAATAGAACATGTCGAACGGGAAATTGTTATGGTAGGGTAATGAAAACACCCTAGATTTAAGTCTGGTATAAAACATCTGATCCTGATCTAGTCCCACTGCTGTTAATGTTTACTGTATCTACAGTACTTTTAAGTACTTAGTCCCAACTAAGACCATGTTTACAGTTAAACCGTTTCTGAAGATGAAATAAATGATGTGTTGTTGTGCTGTACTAGGAAGGTAATCCACTTCCCTGTGGTAAAGGTAACCGCCATGATTACCATCACTCATTGTATTCCTTAACCCACACACCCTGTTGTGTTTTAGTCTTTATTTAATGCAGAATTATTACATTAATATTTATTTATCTACAGTCTGTTATATGTGGTCATGCCAAATTATTATATTAAGTGCAATAATGGCTGATTTGACCTATTGGAAAATTAACAGTCATGCTTAGATTTGTCATTCCATCTAGACAATAGATTAATTGATTTATCAAATGACACTCATAAAGTAGTCATCTAATTGATAACTTGTCCAGTGTGTTCATCAAGGAAAGCAATAGAAGTGACATTCTTTTCACCGTTCTTAGCAATATTTTAGTTTTGCACAGTTTGATGTTAGTCTTTTGAACACTACCATTGAGGGGTTGCCACAGCGGACCATTTGAACAGTACAGTAGGACAGGTTTTTACGCCAGATGCCCATCCTGATGCAACCCTCCCAATTCATCCGGGCTTTGGCACTGCATCCAGTTTAAGAGTAAAAAAATGCACCCCAAGTTTATGCACCCCTATGTTTTTATGGTTAGATATGGTTTACCAAGGTCTCAGACTGTTTTTAGACAGTTAAGACTCTAACCTGTTCACAATTATCATTAGGAAATGCTAGATGATGAACATTTCATAAATATACTTAGAGCTTTTCCTCAAATCTTGTCCTAACAGTCTGTAGTTATGGGCCTCTCTTCAGCACTCTGGAAATTAAAAGGATTAATGCCAACACAGCAGGAGAAGGCTATAAGTAGATTGCAAGCTATTTTCATGTAGGTATTTTCTCAGTTTGTAATGTCAGTTAACAGGAACGGTAAATGTCGAATCGTGCTCTGGAAGACAAGAAGAAAGCATTCTAAGAGAACTACATATTAAACTGCTAGAAAGACAAATCAAAACCCCTGTTTGACTGAAGATGATTTAGCACATGGTGGACTGGTGCACCGCAAATTCCAGTATCAGAAATTAGCAAATGAACATCGGAACAGCCCAAATGCATTTGAAAACAATTCCTGTGGACTGATTAAGTTAAGGTAGAATTTTTGGCTGCATTGAGCGAAGGTATATTTAAGGCAAAAGAGCATGAAAGTCATGAAAAGAACACGTCTGTCACTGTTGGAGTTGAACCCATCATGCTTTGAGTTGCAGCCAGAAGCTCACGGCACAATTTACTGCTAGAAGAAAAATGGATTCAGTTAGATACCAAACATTATATCATCTGTAAAACAATGATGATGGAAATATTTTGCTTCTACAACAGGATAATGATCCTAAAGACAAGACGTGCAAGGTTAGGGTGTTGTTACTGTATGGCCCTCATATTCAAAAAAAGAGTAATGCATGCAAGACAGCCCATGAAGCTCACAGAACTAGAAGGCATTTGCAAGGAATAATGGATGAAAATCCCATAAACTAATGCTACAAAAGGGGATGTTAATAAAAATAAAGATGATGCAGGGTGCCAAAACTTTAACTGTAGATCTTTTGTTTGTTCGCTTGCTTGTCTTCTTCTATTGTGATAGAAGTGAAATAGCTCTTTGGTCTGTGGAGATCACTTGACAGTATACTTATACTTCACTGCATCACAGTATGCAACTTGTATGTAATTTATATAAGTCAAATGTATTAATAATAAAGTATATGTAAGAAATTACATATTATATGTAAATAATAAAGTTCTGACATGTTATGTCGGGTCAGAGGTGTACAGGATTGGGTATTAGGTTCATTTAATAATCTGATTATGAAATCAGAACATTATAGGAACATTTGGCTTTAGGGATACCCTCAAATCTGGCAACCTCTGACAAACCCCTATTCAATTATTGGTATAACCAGACTTTTTATTAAATCAGTAAAACCTGTAGTATTAATAAAGATATTATTGTAACAGAACATAAACCAAGTCTAATTCAAAATAAATGTTCATTAAACGTTCATATGGGGGGAAAACCGGAAATCTGGCAACGTTTCTAAGCGCAGATCTTATGAGGATTTCTTTTTCTCCACCCTCACAAAATGCTGTAGATCCTTTTCTCAAGCCTTAGGACGTCCGAAGTGTTTACAGTGATAAGGCAATAAACACTGATCTGGGAGTGGAATCATTATCTATCAGTTCTGGTCTGGGATTAAATTAAAGTAAGTAGTGTTTCAGAAACTGTTTTATTTTATCTGTAATGAAACTTTATGTACAAGAAACCAGGAAGAGTAACGTTAATATACAAAGCAGCGCATGATTAGTGTAGACCTGAAATACGCCATGCGGTTAACACTATATTACATCTTCTTTATTTCAATCATTATTTAAACATTGTGACAATAAAAAAAAGGTGTTTTAAACTTTAAAGATGTTATATAACACTATTTGATATCACACAGAAATCAACACCAAATCTATCTATCTATCTATCTATCTGTCAGGATTTAGAACTACCGTATGATTAAATGTTACATTTGATATTTATGAGGCACAAAAAATTAGTTAAATGAGTTATATCGTGATTTGCTGTTACTGTAAAAAAATACTAATAATATATATAACGTATATAAAGTGTGAGTTTATACACTTTATAATTTTTTTTTTGTTTTTATAAAGTGTGCATAGCTGACTTAACCAACTTCATAAAGTGTGTATAGCAATCACGCTATAAAGTTGATTGTTTAAGTTTGTTTAATAACAGTTTTTGTTTATAAAAAACTTTATATTTTGCTAGTTATACACACTTTACAAAGTCTGTATTTACAAAACACATTTTTATATAAGTTTGTAAATTGACTTTTGTGTTAGCTATACACACACTATAAAAGTTGGTAGTTTGGGTTTGTTAGCTACACACACTCCATAAATGTTTCTAGTTTGGGTTTGATAACTATACATCCTTTACAAAGTTTATATTTTGAATTTGATAGCTTTAAAAAGTTTATAAAAGTTTGTAGATTTAGTTTGCTAGCTATACCGCTTTAAAAGTTTGTAGTTTGGGTTTGCTAGCTATACACATTATATAAAAGTTTTAGTGTGTGTTCACTAGCTATACATATTTTATAAAACGTGTAGTTTGCGTTTGATAGCTATATACACTTTATCAAAGTTGAAGTTTGGATTTGATAGCTATATGCACTTTGGTTGTAGTTTGTAGTAGGACAGTGTTTGCTACTGAGGCTATACACACTTTCCAAAAAGTTAGTAGTTTGGATTTGCTAGCTAAACACACATTTTTTATAAAAATTTGTAGTTTGGGTTTGATAGCTATACACACTTAATAAAATGTGTAGTTTGGGTTTGATAGCTATACACACTTTCCAAAAGTTTGTAGTTTGGGTTTGGCAGCTATACACACTTTATAAAAGTTTGTTATTTCAGGTTGCTAGCTATGCACACTTTATAAAGATGGGGGAATGGGTTTCCTAACTATACACACTTTATAAAAGTTTATAGTTTGGTTTTGCTACCTATACATACTTTCTAAAAGATTGTAGTTTAGATTTGCTAGCTATAAACACTTTATAAAATTTGTAGTTTGGGTTTGCTAGCTATACACACTTAATAACGTTTGTAGTTTTGATTTGCTAGCTATACACACTTTATAAAATGTGTAGTTTAGGTTTGCTAGCTATACACACTTAATAACGTTTGTAGTTTTGATTTGCTAGCTATACACACTTTATAAAATGTGTAGTTTAGGTTTGCTAGCTATACACACTTAATAACGTTTGTAGTTTTGATTTGCTAGCTATACACACTTTATAAAATTTGTAGTTTGGGTTTGCTAGCTATACACACTTAATAACGTTTGTAGTTTTGATTTGCTAGCTATACACACTTTATAAAAGTTGTAGATTGGGCTTGCTAGCTATTTCCACTTTATAAAAAAATAGCAGTTTAAGCTTGTTAGCTATACACACTATATAATGTTTGTAGATTGTGTTTTCTAGCTGTGTTTTTATACAAATTAGAAACTTGATTTCACTCTGACATTGTTGTGTCATACTTACAAGAGCAAAAGTATAACAGTGACATGGATTTTCTTAATAGGTCAACCTGTGCCATAAAGCCTTTTCCTTTTTTTGTAAGATTTCTTTCTCTCATTTTTCTCACAATGGCGGTGTGTGGAAATCTTAACATTTGTGTGAGAGGTAAAGAATCTGTTAAACTGGTTTGACAACAAAATAGTCAAACAGTCCAAAAGAGCTGTATGTGCTTGTAAAAGGTAGGTTTATGGATGTTGTGGTCATTTATATGACGAGTTTCCTGATCACTGTGATTTGACAACTTTTTGAAAAGCAGGGTTTTTAAGTGTTTTTAATTAAGTGTTTACAGTGGTGTGAAAAACTATTTGCCCCCTTCCTGATTTCTTATTCTTTTGCATGTTTGTCACACTTAAATGTTTCTGCTCATCAAAAACCGTTAACTATTAGTCAAAGATAACATAATTGAACACAAAATGCAGTTTTTAAATGAACGTTTTATGTTATTAAGGGAGAAAAAAAACTCCAAATCTACATGGCCCTGTGTGAAAAAGTGATTGCCCCCCTTGTTAAAAAATAACTTAACTGTGGTTTATCACACCTGAGTTCAATTTCTGTAGTCACCCCCAGGCCTGATTACTGCCACACCTGTTTCAATCAAGAAATCACTTAAATAGGAGCTACCTGACACAGAGAAGTAGACCAAAAGCACCTCAAAAGCTAGACATCATGCCAAGATCCAAAGAAATTCAGGAACAAATGAGAACAAAAGTAATTGAGATCTATCAGTCTGGTAAAGGTTATAAAGCCATTTCTAAAGCTTTGGGACTCCAGCGAACCACAGTGAGAGCCATTATCCACAAATGGCAAAAACATGGAACAGTGATGAACCTTCCCAGGAGTGGCCGGCCGACCAAAATTACCCCAAGAGCGCAGAGACGACTCATCAGAGAGGCCACAAAAGACCCCAGGACAACATCTAAAGAACTGCAGGCCTCACTTGCCTCAATTAAGGTCAGTGTTCACGACTCCACCATAAGAAAGAGACTGGGCAAAAACGGCCTGCATGGCAGATTTCCAAGGCGCAAACCACTTTTAAGCAAAAAGAACATTAAGGCTCGTCTCAATTTTGCTAAAAAAACATCTCAATGATTGCCAAGACTTTTGGGAAAATACCTTGTGGACCGACGAGACAAAAGTTGAACTTTTTGGAAGGTGCGTGTCCCGTTACATCTGGCGTAAAAGTAACACAGCATTTCAGAAAAAGAACATCATACCAACAGTAAAATATGGTGGTGGTAGTGTGATGGTCTGGGGTTGTTTTGCTGCTTCAGGACCTGGAAGGCTTGCTGTGATAGATGGAACCATGAATTCTACTGTCTACCAAAAAATCCTGAAGGAGAATGTCCGGCCATCTGTTCGTCAACTCAAGCTGAAGCGATCTTGGGTGCTGCAGCAGGACAATGACCCAAAACACACCAGCAAATCCACCTCTGAATGGCTGAAGAAAAACAAAATGAAGACTTTGGAGTGGCCTAGTCAAAGTCCTGACCTGAATCCTATTGAGATGTTGTGGCATGACCTTAAAAAGGCGGTTCATGCTAGAAATCCCTCAAATAAAGCTGAATTACAACAATTCTGCAACGATGAGTGGGCCAAAATTCCTCCAGAGCGCTGTAAAAGACTCGTTGCAAGTTATCGCAAACGCTTGATTGCAGTTATTGCTGCTAAGGGTGGCCCAACCAGTTATTAGGTTCAGGGGGCAATTACTTTTTCACACAGGGCCATGTAGGTTTGGATTTTTTTCTCCCTAAATAATAAAACCCCTCATTTAAAAACTGCATTTTGTGTTTACTTGTGTTATCTTTGACTAATAGTTAAATGTGTTTGATGATCAGAAACATTTTGTGTGACAAACATGCAAAAGAATAAGAAATCAGGAGGGGGGCAAATAGTTTTTCACACCACTGTATTTTTGCAGTTATAGGCAATTTCTTTAATTAGCCCTGACTGCTGGTGTGGAAATATTAGAGCATCTTTCAGAAATTGGTTTATTAGTCTTGGTTTAAACTTCAGAGATCACAAGATTTTTTTTAGAACTAATTATGAGGATAATTTGCAACCTAATACAAAATAAGTTTTGTAAGCATCAATGCCTATTAGAAATGTTAGAAATACACAAAGAATTATGCTGTGTGTGTTTTTATTTTGGATAGGGGAAATTTGGGCTCATTTTTACCTTATACTTACCCCCTTTTTATTTTTGTTTTTCCCAGGTTGCATTGAGACCAACCATCAAAAAAGGCAAATTACCACAGGGGGAGTGAGACAGAGTGAGATCAGTTGGTGTGAAGAAAAGGAAAAGAGGATCAAGGAGAAACTAAGAACAATCAGGAAACTAAAAAGACAGAGCTATGGACTGGAAGACACTCCAGGCCCTGCTCAGTGGGGTGAACAAGTACTCAACAGCATTCGGCCGCATTTGGCTTTCGGTGGTTTTCATTTTTCGTGTCCTGGTGTACGTGGTGGCAGCAGAGCGAGTATGGGGCGACGAGCAGAAGGACTTTGATTGTAACATCAAGCAGCCAGGTTGCCCCAATGTATGTTACGACCACTTCTTTCCCATCTCGCACATTCGCCTGTGGGCACTGCAGCTCATTTTCGTCACGTGCCCTTCACTCCTTGTGGTCATGCATGTCAAGTATCGAGATGAACGGGAACGCAAGTACCGCGCCAAACATGGCCCTGATGCCAAGCTCTATGATGATACAGGCAAGAAGCACGGTGGGCTATGGTGGACCTACCTAATCAGCCTCTTGGTCAAAACAGGTATTGAAGTGGCTTTCCTCTACATCCTCCATCACATCTACCACAGCTTTCATCTGCCACGAGTCGTCAAGTGCGAAATATCCCCGTGTCCCAATGTAGTGGACTGTTATATCGGCCGGCCCACTGAAAAGAAGACATTCACCTACTTCATGGTGGGCGCCTCAGCACTCTGCATTGTTCTCAACATCTGTGAGATCTTTTACCTTCTGGCCAAGCGCATCTCAAGCTGTTGCAAGCGGATAAAACGTCGTCCGAAGCAAGCCGTGCCTCTTTACAGGGCTCCATGTCGGGACCAGGATAGCAACTGCACACTGCCCATGCAGGACCTGGACCAGAAACCACTGTACAAGCAGAAGACGAAGCTGGATGCCCCTATGGATTACAAGACGAGTGTTTTTCTGAGGGCTTCAGCTCCGAACTTAAGCTTAGCCTAACTAGGAGATCTACAGAGAGATCTCTCAAGCAAGATTTTTGATGCACTTTGAGTACAAGAAGAGGAAAACACTGTTCTGAGATATTGTTTGTGGTCCAAAAACATTTGATTTCCTCAAACCCTCTCATGCTCCAAGATGGAGATTCACTTGATGTTAATGTCTGACAAAGGTAAATCCAGGACTTGACTGAGAACCATTTTTAAGTCTCAAACTTCATTTCCATTTCCTTCAATCATTCAGTGTGTATAAGCAGAACCTGGTTGACAAAATAATCTCTGGAAGTAGAAGCGTCGGTACAACTCAGGACAAGTCTTAGTAGTTTATCTCTTCATACGTGTTTGGATCTAGTTTTAAAATTCTGATGAAGAGGGATGTTGAACATCAACAACTAAGGGATCACTTATTAGCCAGATTTAATAAAGTTAGCAATAGCAAAGCTAACATTGAGGGATCAATAAATTGGGCCAAAGCTTCTCTAATTACAGCGTTTTTGTTTCTTTTGTCTGTTTTTTAAATTACTGTAATACAAGCACTTCTTTGTGCTCTATTAAGAATCTCCAGTGCGAATATGAACGCCTGTGTGCTGCCTTTGTTGTTGTTCTTTTTACATTATTCTCTCTTTTTATTGGATATTGATATGCACGTCAAATATTTGTTCCAACTTTCTGTATTCTTCAGTTTTTACGTTTTTGTATTTTGATATGATGTATTCTAAAACACTTTGCTACTTAGTCTACAATATGAGACAAGCTTATCAGGAACAAAAGAATGTAAAAAGTTCTAAGTTGCAGAAAGGTGGATCTGCTTCATTCCGCAGTAAAAGTCTTTACACACCGTTGCACACCATTGGATTTGGGTTATGATTTTAAAGTATTTTAAAATGTGATTTCTGAAAATAAAACACTTTCTTTGTAGTATTTTATACTGTTAAATACTGTTGAATATGATATTAATGTTTTACAAGGAATTATATGGAATATTTTCTTAAATTAATTCAATTAAGTTAAATTTTGTTTGTATTGTGCTTATACAGTATGGTAATGGTCTCAGTTGCAAAGCAGCTTTACAGAATTAAGAAACATTTGTTGTTGGGGAGACTGAAAATAACATTCCAGTGATAAATACTGTAGTAAGCGACACTGACATCATCATAATAATAGTAGTATTAATAATAATGCTTAGAGCACTTACTATACAGAAATTTAGCTCAAATACTTTATATGAAAAAACAAAACAGGCAGAACAATAAAAAATCGGAGCTGTTTACTAAAAATGGTCCAGTAACTGGCGTCAGGGTGTGTCGCTTGCTGTCCTCTAGAACAAGAGTCTTATAAAGTAAATACAGCTTTATATCATTATTAATATATAACAAAAAAGAAAACAATCCAAAAAAAAGGTCCATTTCAGAAGTTATGTGAATGTGCAAATCCAGGTGCTTAAACATTCAACAGAACAAACAGATTCATGCTTCTTTTCTAGTACCCAGTTTATTCAAGTGAACTGTTTGCTTTTCATTGAGACTTGACTAAAACTTCTGTGCGTCAGTGGCATGTTGAGTCAAGCTGAGCGACGTGGAATGTCAGAGTTTACATGCAAGCAAATCACCGCAAACTGAAAAACTGCTTCTGCCTCAGACCTGTAATTATGGAACAATATGCTGCTTTATGTTTCTATCTGTGGCCACATCAAGAGCTGTTTTAAACATTTATGTCTATTTTTATACATATAAATAAAGGATGTTATATAAAGAAACTTTGTCTTGTTCTTGGGCAATAAAAATGGACATGTGTGTTTTTAAAATAAGTAAATAAATATGTCCCATTATAGTAAGACTATGTAAGACTGCTTACAGTATATCTAGTTTCTGTGGCATAAGTGGGAACAGGATTCACAGCAAAAAAAAAAAAAAGTTTCATAGACATTCCCGCAACAGTAAATGAATTGTTGCCAAATGAATGTGGTGTGAGAGGAACAAATGTCTTCGAGACATGTTATAGGGAAAAAAACAGACAGTCTGTCAATTATTATTTTCCTATAACAGCATGCCAGCAAGTGTTTTAAATCTGGATCAGATTTGCATGTGGAACAAATCTCCTACTTGTATTGCTCCAAAAGAGAAACATAATCCATAACCATTAGAACACCAAACGGATAATTGCATGATAAATGCATGCTTATTCAAATAAAGAAAGTCAAAGGGAACTGTAAAAAGATTTGCACTGCCCTTAGGGAAAGACGTACAACAAAAACAAGTGTTAACACTGCAACATACGTTTTAAAGATGTTTTATTGATTAATATTAAAGTTCAGAAATAATTACTGGTGAAATTATCTACTATATAGGAGGCAACAGATTTAAAAAAAAAAGAATTTTTATTGTTTCTAGGAGTTATAACATTGACTTTAGTACAGAATAAACTGCAATAAAATGAAGTCAAGGTCACATTTATTACTATTCGGAATATTGCACAACAAACTGAAGTGGAGAGCCCTTGCAGTCGAATGCACACAGTTAGTATAAAACAACCCACGACACGAAAAATAAATAAAAATTGACCACCATATGACTGGCCAGAAGGCTTGTTCAGAGAGTGAGAATGATTTGTGTCCTGTTCCTGTATGTGCTGGTGTTCGATCTTGTACATACTGCATCTTATACAGTGTAGAGAAATCTTATCAGATCTCGTGTTATGCAGTGGCACTGATCCAATCCAATAAGATTTGAGTTAAACAGGGCTAAGGTTATACTGTATAATATAGGCCATGATTATCCATGATCTGAGATTAGATTATGACAAATTCAGTGGAAAAATGTAGCATAATGTTGAACACTTTTGTTTCACATCTAACATATATCTTAACTTTAAAATGCATGAAGAGTTAAATTTATTCATTCATTCATCTTCTATACCGCTTTATCCTCTATTCAGGGTCGCGGGGGGCCTGGAGCCTATCCCAGGAGGCTTAGGGCACAAGGCGGGGTACACCCTGGACAGGGTGCCAATCCATCGCAGGGCACACACATACTACGGTCAATTTGGGAACACCAATTAGCCTAACCTGCATATCTTTGGACTGTGGGAGGAAACCGGAGTCCCCGGAGGAAACCCACCAAGCACGGGGAGAACATGCAAACGCCATGCACACAGAGATGGGAATCGAACCCAGACCCTGGAGGTGCAAGGCGACAGTGCTAACCACTACACCACCGTGCCGCCTGAGTTAATTCATTCATTCATTCATTCATCTTCTATACCGCTTTATCCTGTGATCAGGGTCGCGGGGGGCCTGGAGCCTATCCCAGGAGGCTTTCGGGCACAAGGCAGGGTACACCCTGGACAGGGTGCCAATCCATCGCAGGGCACACACACACACACATTCACCCATCCATTCACACACTACGGGGAATTTGGGAACGCCAATTAGCCTAACCTGCATATCTTTGGACTGAGAACCTGAGAACCCTGAGAACCCGGAGGAAACCCACCAAGCACGGGGAGAACATGCAAACTCCATGCACACAGAGACGGGAATCGAACCCAGACCCTGGAGGTGCAAGGCGACAGTGCTAACCACTACACCACTGAGTAAAATTCAGTTAAATTCAAATGTTCTGTTTGTTTCCAACAACTCAAATCTGCGTGTGAAGTAAAAGGCATTTTAAACGCTGAAAGGATTTACAGTATGTCACAACCTATGTGCATGTTTCAAATGAACCGTTTAAAATACCTCCAGCACTTGAAAAACAGCATTTTACTCATGACAATCCACAATAACTCAACTTTATCTTCATTAAAGTCATTGTAATATTTTTGCGATAATGTGTGAATCTATTTACCATCTATATACAGTGGTGTGAAAAACTATTTGCCCCCTTCCTGATTTCTTATTCTTTTGCATGTTTGTCACACTTAAATGTTTCTGCTCATCAAAAACCGTTAACTATTAGTCAAAGATAACATAATTGAACACAAAATGCAGTTTTTAAATGAAGGTTTACGTTATTAAGGGAGAAAAAAAACTCCAAATCTACATGGCCCTGTGTGAAAAAGTGATTGCCCCCCTTGTTAAAAAATAACTTAACTGTGGTTTATCACACCTGAGTTCAATTTCTGTAGTCACCCCGAGGCCTGATTACTGCCACACCTGTTTCAATCAAGAAATCACTTAAATAGGAGCTACCTGACACAGAGAAGTAGACCAAAAGCACCTCAAAAGCTAGACATCATGCCAAGATCCAAAGAAATTCAGGAACAAATGAGAACAAAAGTAATTGAGATCTATCAGTCTGGTAAAGGTTATAAAGCCATTTCTAAAGCTTTGGGACTCCAGCGAACCACAGTGAGAGCCATTATCCACAAATGGCAAAAACATGGAACAGTGGTGAACCTTCCCAGGAGTGGCCGGCCGACCAAAATTACCCCAAGAGCGCAGAGACAACTCATCCGAGAGGCCACAAAAGACCCCAGGACAACATCTAAAGAACTGCAGGCCTCACTTGCCTCAATTAAGGTCAGTGTTCACGACTCCACCATAAGAAAGAGACTGGGCAAAAACGGTCTGCATGGCAGATTTCCAAGGCGCAAAGCACTTTTAAGCAAAAAGAACATTAAGGCTCGTCTCAATTTTGCTAAAAAACATCTCAATGATTGCCAAGACTTTTGGGAAAATACCTTGTGGACCGACGAGACAAAAGTTGAACTTTTTGGAAGGTGCGTGTCCCGTTACATCTGGCGTAAAAGTAACACAGCATTTCAGAAAAAGAACATCATACCAACAGTAAAATATGGTGGTGGTAGTGTGATGGTCTGGGGTTGTTTTGCTGCTTCAGGACCTGGAAGGCTTGCTGTGATAGATGGAACCATGAATTCTACTGTCTACCAAAAAATCCTGAAGGAGAATGTCCGGCCATCTGTTCGTCAACTCAAGCTGAAGCGATCTTGGGTGCTGCAGCAGGACAATGACCCAAAACACACCAGCAAATCCACCTCTGAATGGCTGAAGAAAAACAAAATGAAGACTTTGGAGTGGCCTAGTCAAAGTCCTGACCTGAATCCTATTGAGATGTTGTGGCATGACCTTAAAAAGGCGGTTCATGCTAGAAAACCCTCAAATAAAGCTGAATTACAAGAATTCTGCAAAGATGAGTGGGCCAAAATTCCTCCAGAGCGCTGTAAAAGACTCGTTGCAAGTTATCGCAAACGCTTGATTGCAGTTATTGCTGCTAAGGGTGGCCCAACCAGTTATTAGGTTCAGGGGGCAATTACTTTTTCACACAGGGCCATGTAGGTTTGGATTTTTTTTCTCCCTAAATAATAAAACCCCTCATTTAAAAACTGCATTTTGTGTTTACTTGTGTTATCTTTGACTAATAGTTAAATGTGTTTGATGATCAGAAACATTTTGTGTGACAAACATGCAAAAGAATAAGAAATCAGGAGGGGGGCAAATAGTTTTTCACACCACTGTATGTACATCGTATGAATAAACTTTTTTTTTTCGTAAGTTATTCATTAATGTTAGGAAACATGTTACCCGTGTACCATTCATTAAAGTGGCCCAATGGCTTCCTGGGTTGGGGGTTCAAATCTTACCCCTGAGTACACTGTTTTCCCCCCACAGTCGACAGACATGCATTGTTGATTGATTGGAGAGTTTTTAAATTGCTCATAGTGTACCATTGGTGTGCGGTGTTCTGCTCTATACAGGATAAGTGGTACGGATGATGGATGGATGGTTTGATGGATGGATCATCCATTTACCCTGAACACAATCACCTTTCGGAAAAATTTGGAATATTCCACAAGGCACATGTTCAACAGGAGGTTGATCAACCAAACTTCTTGAAGATTCCAAGAAGTAAGTTCTCTAACACTTGCTTATTTTTTTTGTCAAATTGTGATACTGACCAACATTTATTATTATACAGTACATTTAAACATATTAATTAATAGAAAAAAGTCAGTCATTAAAAGATGACTTTTGCTATTAGCTTTGATGAAGTTTAATGTATTTCATCAATCTATAAATGTTAAAATTACTTATTTAAGTGCCATAAGTTTTAGCTAAGAAATGACAGTGTTCTCTGAGATGGTTTAACACACAGTGGAATGCGTGGTTTCTTCATCTGTAACAAAGAACTGACCCAGTGTTTAGTTCATTACTAAATTTAAATGACAACGGTGGGTTTGCATTTATGAAGCAGGTTTTAATCAAACTATTAAATAAGCAGTGCCATAGTTACACTGTTAACAATCTCTGCTCTTTTGCAATACACATATTGTGTGTGGAGTGCTAGAGCTCGTCATTCTTGTCTAACTGTATATTTCCGTGGAAGTTTAGTTTTTACACACCCTCACACATTAGCAGTGCTTTACATTTATTGGTCCGTATGCTTTTGCATTTATGGAGTTATGTGCACTAGTAATATGACCTCATTCAGCCTGATTGGATATTTTTTTAATAACTTAAAATTTTCCCATGTTTTAAAAAAATCTATTATGTTTTCCTATTTATGGTAATGTGTGCTTTATTTATTTATTTAATAAAATAAAGATCACTTAAACACTTGGTGAAGTTGCATGGTAAAAAAAATCAACAGTTAAAAATGGACCTCACAAGATTGGAACAAAACATCTGTGCGTCCATAAGAACCACTTCAATTTACTAGGGAACATAAAGATTGGACTTTGGTGCAATGATAAAAAAACGTCATGTGGTCTGATGAGTCTCCTCATTGACCCTACTCCAGAGTGATGGGTGCTTCAGGGTAAGAAGAGACGCGCATGAAACATTGCACTCATCATGCATAGCGCCTATTGTACATGATTCTAGAGGCAGTGATATGATCTGGGGTTGCTTCATTCTGGGGTTGTTTTCAGGTCTAGACTCAGCAGCACTATGTGGCAATAAAATAAAATAAGGTCATATTACTAGTTTTTTTCTGTTAAAGATGAAGAAACCACGCATTCAACTGTGTTAGCTGACGACCTGATAAGATAAGATAAGATATATTTTTCTGATTTATGACCTCTTGATTGTTCCTTTAACAGGAACTTAATGCTTCCTTGTGACTTTTTGACACAAAAGTGCCAGGGAAGTGTCTCGAAATATGATAGAAATTTCCTCATTATTGTTCCTTTTTGCTGTCTGCCTTGTTTTCGTTAAAATTCATGGCACACCATAGATACAGCTAGATGATGACACTTATGCGTGACGTGCTTGTGGGTGGAGGTGCATTATGCAAGAGTGCATACCTAGCCTTGTTAGATACATGTCTTGAAAAGTTCTTCAGGAGAAACCACAGAGTAGTGAACAAAGGATAAAGAAAAACAGGATATTCTGACATAGCACAAAATGTGAAGCAGGTAGTCAGAAAACTAGAAGAAAGTCCTGTGGGGAAGTTTCCTGCTTAGGCCACTGTACGAGGAGGTGGGATAGTGACCATCTTGTTGAACATGAGCTTCACAGGGCATGTAGAGTTATTGTTAGCACTTTGTAGTCTACCCCTGTTTATAACTTGTATATCTTTGATACATTTTCAGATCAACAAAATGGTTGTGAGGATTTATCAGCGTCAAATTTTCTCAACCTGAGAAACCTGTTGAAATCAGTTGTACCTGCTCTTTGGGAGCGTATCTGTGTGACAGGTAATGTGTGAGGGTGTGTAAAAAGGAAACTTTCACTGAAATATACAGTTAGACAAGAATGACGAGCTCTAGCAGTACACACACAATATGTGTACGGTGTAACGATGACACTGCTTATTTAATATTTTGATTAAAACCTGCTTCATGAATGCAAACCCGCCTTACACCTCTGGTTCGATCCTGCACTCGGGTTACTGTCTCACTGCACGTTCACATGTTCTTCGAGTGTCCATATGGGTTTCTCAGGTTTTTTTCCACCTCTGTGCGTTATGATACCAACACGTGTATTTCTTTTCCCCTTTATTTTTTTTTTAATTTGTTTAGTTAGGGGCAATTACTTTTTAACATTGGCTCAGGTAGATTTGGACACCCTTTTACCCTTTATAAATGAAATCATCATTTAAAAACAGCGTTTTTTTTTACTCGATTTATCTTTGTGTAATATTGAAATATGATTGATCTTAATCATTTAAGAGTGACAAATAAGCAAAAAAATTATATCTATCTATCATTAGAGACCATTATTGCTTAGCGTTTAATAAAGCTGCATATTACCGTAATGTTATGAATATAAAGTAATACTATAAATGCTTTTTTCATCTTAATTTTCATCCTTTATAAAGGTGTCTGATTAAGATAAATCACAGCTGGTGTTCACAGGATATGCTCCGGCTCCATTATGCCCCCAACCAGATAAAGTAAGTATATATCTGATCAATAATTTTTGTAAGTGACAGTATAGTTTCCTAAAATCAGGCTCAATTGTCAAAGCAACCTAAATCGTCATCATGCCTAATCTGAAAAAGGCTTCAAAAAAGATTTGTTATGGATTATGAACGGAATGTGTAACATTGGAAATAGGTCATGTGGTCTGATGAGTCCAGGCTTACGTACCCAGTCCCAATGCCTACTGTACAAGCTTCTGGAGAAATTGTTTTGATCTAAGGTTGCTTAGGTCTACAGTAGGTTAATTCAGCAATGTTATGTGGCAATAAAATGAAGTCAGCTGATCACCTGGGTGTATTGAATGACCAGGTTTTTCTATCAATAGATTTTTTTTATAGATACATTGAAGTAAAAGGCATTCAAAGAAATATTAGTGGGTAACTTTATTTTTGGCCAGGCAGAAAACCAGTCAAGATGCTTTGTTTGAATTACATGACTAACGTCGCTAACAAGTACAGAAAGCTTGCAGCTAATACTGCAAACAAAACTGGTCTTTTGTTCATGGCCGACAGGATATTCGAGCTAAAAACATGGCATGTTTTTAAAAGTCATGGCAACATCTAGAAACTGAATAATTAACTTTATCAGCACATCTGTTGTCCTTTCATGCCAGTGTTAATCGCACAGGCCTCCATGTTCCCACAGATGCTACTTTCAAGAAAACATTCTTTTAAAGATAAAAATGTTGTTTTCCCCCCAAAAAATAATGATCACTTTCTTCCAGCTAGAAAATGTGAAGAGAAATCACATCGTAGCTTTCAAGACCCTGAAATTTCAAGTATCTAGAAAAGTGTAAAGGATCTAAACATCTGTGGCTTCAGACTTCGGTAGGAGGTTTGGAGTTATATAAAATGTCTTGTAAGTGTGCAATGATATGCATGTTCAGCATTTACAGAAATTGTTACTTTTAGCTTTCCTTCCCTAAAATAGCCCCTTTTCTCCTCAATATCTAAAAAGAATCTGTGCAGGAAGTAGATAAAATTTTGTTTAATGTAGATGTTATGTAAACAAGCTGATCCCCCCCCCCCCCCCGCTTCTTTAATCACATGCTTTTTATAAAAAGCTGCTACACATTATAACCAGGCACACCGATCAAAGTCGCTCTAATCTGTATTTATTACACAAGCACAATTTATTTAAATAAAGCATTTAATAAGCCAGTAAATAATGCATGAAGAATGTACATAAGTATAATGACTTGAATTAATTTTTGGAATAACTTCACACTTTAGTCAATGATTTAATCAACGTCTTTTCTGTATATACTGAGGATCCATAAACGGAAAGGAAATATGATTAGTGTGCGTAGACTTTAATAAACTATCTCCTAACATTACATCAGCAGCATGAAGCGCCTGCTTTCCATCAGGCCGTGAGAACCACAAATGAGCAGAAATAAATTATACAGCACAGCAACGTCCATCTTGGTGCACGACTTGAGTCGACTGCTGGCTCTATGAAACTTCTTTTCGAAAGAAAAACCTAGCATGGGTCTCTCATACCAATGCAGCTTAAAATTCCGAACTGCATTCCTGCTTAAACGGTTGCAGCATCATTTGACTGAAAATAGCAACACATCCTCAAGAGTGAAAAAAAATCTGTCAAAAAAAAAAAAAAAAAAAAGACTGAATTACAGAGCATATTACACAGAAGAAGCTGTTCAGATTGAGCCAAAATGTGCGAAAATAGGAAAATTACTGTAGAAGTTGATTATTTTCTAAGAGCACTTCCTTAAGTGTTTTATTCCCCCATGGCAGTTTGGCTAACAATTACAATTCATTAGTTATTGAAATAAGTTAGAAGTTTTACTTCTATCCAATTAAAGTCACATTTGACATTGAAAAACACCCAGGAAACGGATTAGCACGTTCCTGCTTATGTTAGATCAGCTCTGAGCAGTCACTACCTCACCAGCTTGAAATTTTTTTTAATTTTTTTTATTTTATGTCGCAGGGAGATTTTTTTGTGATTTTCTCTCTAAATTAGTCATAGCCGATTTCCAGCAGTCTCTTTGTTATGGCACTCCTGCATCAAGGTGACACTACCAACCAGGACCAGGGAGGGTGAAGACTCTCTCACGCTTCCTCGGAAACATGTGACTGCTTGTTTTTCAAACTGTTGCTCATAAAAGTTGGGAACAGTGTGGCATACTCAGAGGGCTATCCACCCCTTCCGCTTACATGTGCTCAAAGGTTGGCTAGTGTCACTATGTTTGACCTGAGTGTGGTAATGCCATCCCTGGCTTGTCCCCTGAGACAGCACGGCCAAACTACACTACACTACACCAATCGGGAATGAAGCTCGTGATCTCCACTTGGGAGTGGCTCAGTCCAAAAATGTTAAACCTGCATTAAAATGTCTGTGTCTGTTCATTTCTGCTTGAGTACTAGTTCCTGTGAATGAGATGTTACTGTAGACACATTCGCTGCACATACACTATATTGGCAAAAGTATTTGCTCACAGGAATGTTTATTGGCATTCTGAAATTCTTCCAGAAGCGCATCCGTGAGGTCAGACACTGATGATGGATGAGAAGGCCTGGCATCCCAAAGGTGTTCTATCGGGTTGAAGTCAGGATTTGTCCAGGCCAATCAAGTTCTTTCACACCAAACTCGCTCATCCATGTCTTAATGGACCTGACTTTATGCACTGGTGCGCAGTCATGTTGGAACTGGTGTGGAGCTGTTTTTCAGGAATTGGGAGAATGGTCAAAAATTCCCATAAACACACTCCTAAACCTTGTGGAAAGCCTTCCCAGATGAGTTGAAGCTGTTATAGGGTGGGCTAATATATTAAACCCTATGGATTAAGGAATGTTACTCAAGTTCATATGCATGTGATGGCAGGTGAGCAAAAACCTTTGGCAATGAAGTGTAACTTTGTGTCAATATGAATCTACGATAAATATAAATGTAAAACTGCTATTAGAGAAAACTAATCTTAACTACCGTCCCATAAACACACTCCTGAACCTTGTTGAAAGCCTTCCCAGAACAGAGGTTGGGCTAATATCATATTAAGAATTGAATGTTACTCAAGCTCATATGCATGTGACAACAGCTGAGCGAATACTTTTGGCATTATAATGTCAATATGCAGCAATAAAACTGCTGTTAGAGAAATCTAATCTAAACTACCATCAAAAGTGCTTTAGTGGCAAATATTCATTGTGGGTATTTAATTGTTTTAAACACTGTTTAGATTTAGACACATTACGCCATGTAATTTCTTCAGACTGAAGCATATTATACACTAATAATTTTTAAGGTCATGTTTTTATTATGGTTTAAATTGTATCCTGGCAATACCGAGTAATATTAACGTGACGGTTCGTTTCACGGAACTTGTTAAACTGCGTACTGTAAGGGATTCTGGAAAGGATGCAGCATTCGCAGGACCATATTAGGACTTTAACAGGACTGAAGCATGGATCAGCAGTTACGATGACCCAACAACCATCACTTGCCTTGCGGAAACTACAACAGCAAGCAAGTGAGCGCTATTCAGGTTAACACCTTATGACGAAATAACAATTTTACTAGATTTTAGGTTTAAGTGCTGAAAACAATCAATATCGCCATCAAGAAGTTGAACTGCTTTCTTGATTGTAAGACACTAGACAGTTTTTTACACACTTGCATCTGTATGTTTATACCAGACTGGAGCTCACTGCCAGCCACACACACTCGCACCGTCAAATCCGAAGCACCCAGACGAGAAGCAGTCGCTTCCCTAATAAACAGACATGAAATGTGTGTGCATCTGTGTGTGTATATATAAAATTACAGACCTAGTCATGGGAAACCTTCTAGTGCAAGTGTCTTCTGAAAACAAGCCCCTGATTTAGGCAGCTTCCTTCAATTATGGAGCCAAATGGAAAGTGTGTATCAGCTGGAAACAGGATTCACAATACATGTACACAATATCATGTATCCGTTCATTAGTCCCTGCAGGGCAATTAGGGCTTCCTGTTCTTTTGCAGGAAATGGCAGGCTCAGAGAGATCAGGATGAAGGCTACCCAGTTGATCAGAGGGAACAGGACAGGGGGAAGTGGTTCCAAAACAGACAGAATCAAAACACACATCTAAAGTGCCATTAAAAAAGCAATCACCCATTCCTGAATTTTTATGTTTGCATATTTGTCACACATAAATGATTGAGATCATCAAACTAATTTTAATACTATACAAGATAACCCAAGTTAATTCACAATGCAGTTTTTAAAGAATTATTTAATTTAATATGGGGAAAAAAGCTGTCCAAACCTACCTGGACCAATATGAAAAAGTATTTTGCATTTTGTATGTACTCGGGTTATCTTTCATTCATTCATCTTCTATACTGCTTTATCCTGTATTTAGTGTCGCGGGGACCTGGAGCCTATCCCAGGAGACTCAGGGCACGAGGCAGGGTACACTCTGGACAGCGTGCCAATCCATCGCAGAGCACACACACTATGGTCAATTTGGGAACGCCAATTAGCCTAATCTGCATGTCTTTGGACTGTGGGAGGAAACCGGAGTACCCGGAGGAAACCCACCAAGCACGGGGAGAACATGCAAACTCCATGCACACAGAGACGGGAATCGAGCCTGGCCGGGAATCGAACCCGGACCCTGGAGGTGCAAGGCGACAGTGCTAACCACTACACCACCGTGCCGCCGGGTTATCTTTGTGTATTTTAAAAATGTGTCAATATCTCAATCATTTAAGTGTGACAAAATTGCAAAAAAATAAAATAAATCAGGAAGAGGCAAATACTTTTTTTACGGCACTGTATATGCACACAGTGAGTTGAGGTCACAGTTTGCACAAAGCCTGAGAAACTTTGGAACTGGTTCGTCTGTTAAGAGAGCGGCAGATGAACGCTCCGGCATCCATCAGCTTCTGTAGGTCGATTCCCTGTAATGGAAACGAAACATGTTCGTGCAAGACTCAAAATCTCAGTAAAGAGTCATTTCACTGGAAAAGCAAAAGCAACTTCAAGATAATGATTCATTTCCTCGTTTAAACAAAAACTGTATTCTAAATTCATCTGAGGTGAACGTGCAGAACTATGCGTATACTTTTTAATTTTTAACACCACAGGTTCCTGATCCTGGAGAGAACCCCATGATCTGCATATTTAAGTGTTTTGATTACATGAACACACAAAAAAGGAATACAAATCAGTGTAGGAATACACTACAGATGGAGAGGACTGATTTAGGTAAGTATTGCGCTTCATTTACATATTTTTGCATTTGAAGTGGTAAGATATAGGAGTTCCTCTATAATTCTACAGGTTTGTCATACAGTATAATATGTTACTTTCTTTACAGGCATGCAAATGTTCTTATGTAATATATTTATATTTTTTTAAGTAATGTTTGGAAATAGACTTTGTACGCAGACATAATAAACATGTGTAACGTTTGTACTAAAGATAAGATATATTCCGTGAACTTTAGATAGATCAGCCGTAATCAATCAGTGTTAATGTTATGGCTGATGATATATATGCTTACCGTATGGATCCCGAGTCCTTGCAGCATGTACACAACGTCTTCAGTAGCAACGTTTCCAGAAGCTCCCTGAGCGTACGGGCAACCACCCAAACCTGATACAGACGCGTCAACGACGCTAATGCCCTTCTGTACAATCATAGGGGGACAAAAACATATTAGGAGTGGAGAAAATGTATCAATACAGAACAAGGAAAAATTTCAAGCAGAAAAATACACAAGCATATGGAATTCATGGAATTTCCATTTGTATAGGACTTTGGTGAATGGACTTTGTCACAAATCAACATCATGGCCCGATCTGCCAGTTTTGTTCTAGTATCTCCGTCTAGGCCTGACCTGCAGAGCGACCAGGATGTTAGCGAGCGCCTGGCCGTACGTGTCGTGGCAGTGAACAGCCAGGGCGTCGACCGGCACCTCCTTCATCACCGCCTCCAGCATCTCAACCATGCTGCCTGGCGTACCCACGCCGATCGTGTCACCCAGTGAGATTTCGTAGCAGCCCATCGCATACATACGCTTCGCCACCTCGGCTACCTTCAGCGGCGAGACTTTTCCTTCGTAAGGACATCCCAGGACACAAGACACATAGCTGCGACCATACAGACCAGGAAAATCCAGGGTTAGCGGTTTGTCCAGTGGTAATCACTAAACACTATTTACAGAAATAAACCTGCTGTTTTAACACATATTCCAGAATTAAAAAGTACAGTACTTCTTCGACGGAGCATCAGTCTCACCCTCGTACAGGGATTCCTTCATGTTTGCCCGCTGCCATCACTTCCTCAAAGCGCTGCAGACTCTCCTCCACAGAGCAGTTTATATTCTTCTTACTAAAGAGTTCTGAGGCAGCGCCGAATATTGCCACCTCCTTCGCACCTGCCTTCACCTAAGAGAGGAAAAGAGATGCATTAGAAAAAAGAGATCAGTAAAAAGCATGAAATGTTATACAGTAGCAGACACTCATCTGTCCTGTATAAGTGTTCATACAGTTTAGAGCAGACTCTACAAACTCTGGTCCTTCAATGTCTGTAGCAAGTGCAATATTCCTTGCTGCTATCTGCTGGAACATGACAATTAAGGGGAATATTAGGGACTCCCCTGCAGTGTTTGAAGCTGGTAGTGCAGAAAAGAATGCTACACAAACTGTTAACCATCATGCACATCCCCTCCACAACCTACTGGCTAAACAGTGGAGCACTTTCAGCAAGAGAATGCTTCAGCTCCTCTGTGACAAAGAACGCTACAGGAAGTCTTTTGGGCCAACTGCAATAAGACTTTACAATAACTCTGCTCTGTGTGAGAAGAGGGAGCTCCTTCTCTGACATTACTATAAATAGCCTCATATACCGGTCTTCACTGCACTCTGGTGTTGTCCCTTCATTCATTTCATTCTCTCTTTGATTAATATTTCAACTTATGTATAGTTTCGTTCCCGCCTGTACATACAATCATCATGCACTTATAAATAGAAACAGTATACAGGTTGTCCCCTACTTACGAATGAGTTCTGTTTCAGGGGCATGTTCATAAGTCGGATTTTGTTTGTAAGTTGGACAATGGGAGTCTTATATGACTCTGACACAAATATACGATAGAAAACATACCAATCCACTTGATTAAGTCTCCTTTCGCAAAAATGCTGTCATATGGCCAAAAACTGTAATTGTTCCTAAGGAAATTAATCTCACAGGGAAGTGTTGTCTCTGCACCTTTAAATCACTAGGGGAATCCCGAACGTCATTTTGTCCCAGAGCAAGTTTCCCCATAAGAAAATATGGAAACTCCAATGATTCGTTCCACAATCCCAGAATATTCATATATAAATTATTAATATCTATATATATATATCTATATATATATATATATATATACTCAGCAAAAAAAGAAACATCCCTTTTTCAGGACTGTGTATTTCAACAATAATGTTGTACAAATCCAAATAACTTTACAGATCTTCATTGTAAAGGGTTTAAACAATGTTTTGCATGCATGTTCAATTAACCATAATCAATTAATTAACATGCACCTGTGGAATGGGCGTTAAGATCTTAACAGCTTACAGAAAGTAGGCATTTAAGGTCACAGTTCTAAAAACACAGGACACTAAAGAGACTTGTCTACCGACTGTGAAAAACACCCAAAGAAAGATGTCCAGGGTCTCTGCTCATCTGCGTGAACGTGCATTAGGCATGCTGCAGGGAGGCATGAGGACTGCTGATGTGGCTAGGGCAATAAACCGCCATGTCCGCACTGTGAGACGCCTAAGACGGCGCTACAGGGAGACAGGAAGGACAGCTGATCATCCTCGCAGTGGAAGACCACGTGTAACAACACCTGCACAGGATGGGTACATTCGAATATCACACCTGCGTGACAGGTACAGGATGGCCACAACAACTGCCCGAGTCACACCAGGAACACACAATCCCTCCATCTCACAGCAAGAACTGACAAATCTGGTCCAGTCCATGAGGAGGAGATGCACTGCAGTACTTCAAGCAGCTGGTGGCCACCAGATACTGACTGGTACTTTTGAGTTTGAGCCTCCCTTCATTCAGGGACACATTGTGAAACATTTTTAGTTTATGTCTTATGGTGTTGACTCTTTTAGTATTAATACAAATATTTACACATTAAGTTTACTGAAAGTAAAAACAGTTGAAAGTCAGAGGACGTTTCTTTTTTTGCTGATTATATATAGGAGAAATAAAACTAAATATCCTGCACTTAACCTTTAAAATGAATTAGCCCCGATAGGAAAGGACACGCACGGATGTTAACTTTACTTTGACTGCAAACTGAGTTTAAAGGGGAATTCAATTCAATTCAATTTTATTTGTATAGCGCTTTTAACAACTGACATTGTCTCAAAGCAGTTTTACACAATCAAAAGAATTATTTAAGTTTGTATGGAATGTGAATGTGTATGAATCAAAACGGTCAGATAGTCCCTGGTGAGCAAGCCGCGGGCGACAGTGGCAAGGAAAAACTCCCTGAGATGGTAATAGGAAGAAACCTTGAGAGGAACAGGAACATTCTGTCAAAGTTTTTCACTGTCTTGGACTGTGATTTCTGTTTTGTTGAGGATGTGCGCACACATACAATATACTGGACACTTTATACATTCACTTACACAAAGAAAATATTGTATATAATCATAAATTCGTAACATAAATGTTCGTAAGTTGAGGACTACCTGTATTCGTTTTTTTTATCTATCACTCACAGAGTGATGCAATAATAGTGCGAGCTACCAGGCAGGTAGAGGATTCACATAACAAGAGGTTTATTATACCCCATTAAGAATTGTTTAATCTGGAAGTTCCTCTGGGATCAATAAAGCATCCATCCATCCATCAACAGGACAGTGTGTTCTTGGATTTTGCCAGTACTTACAGCAGCTCTGTAACCCTTCAGGTTAGGAGTCAGCACTGGATAATTCACTCCAGGTTTCCTGTTGATGCCATGCATCACTTCCTCCTGATCAGCCATCTGCAATTGGAACAAGGACACAGGGACAGGGAGGTTATAACACCTACACTTGTTCATTTTACATATACTGTAGTAGCAGCACAAACAGAGACATAGCTATACGAGAGTATTTTAAGGTTTACTGTCTCACATTTTATTGGCTAGCAGATCTCACACTGAGAAACATGAAGAGCTCTTTGGGACCAGGCAGCCTTCCATTTTTATAATTAAACTACTAGCCAACTTATGACATCATTATAATCATGTGGATATTGAGGTTACAGTTAATAGTTTGGTATTATATGGGGGTTTCTGCAGAAGGATAAAAAAAAGTCTAGATTTGGTTTTAGATGCTATTATCTTTGTCAATATAAGAAATTCATTACTTTCAGTAGAGCTACAATCAATGTATTTTATTTCCTGTGCCTAATAATATTATTAACTCAACAGAATCGACAGCTGACTGGCAAATATATTCTGAAAATGTCATTTAGCATATTACATTATCCCTTACTCTACTTACTGTAATTCATTCTTAGCTATGCCCACTCAGGGCAGCATTTAAAGCGAAAACATTCCACCTCTTTGTACGTGGATTAGTACATGCACGGGATTAGTTAATTGCGTGCCAGGCTGGACCTGTGTCACCCAGGTTTGCAGTCATGCTGCAGTTGGCACACCCAAATGATAAATTCCATTTAAAATCCATTTAAGGCTGGTTTGTGCGCATCTCCATGGCCAGCAAACTAATTAACTGACTAACTAATTCCATTTAATTAATTAATTATAATAGAGCTTCAGCTTATAATTAATTATAGTTTTTACAAATTTGACCACCCGCTTCTATGTTAATCAAAATGGTTTACAAGAATATATGAAAAGATGTTAGAATAGTGATTCACTGAGTCATTGGTTCACATTGATTGGATAGAGCTCAGGTGCCTGACAAACGCTGCCACTGTGTGGCAAACTGTTTACTCCAAAGTGTTTGGTGAATACCTGCCTATCTAACAGTTACATTACACATTTAACTAATTTAACTTTCATTTAGCATTTTGTAATTACCTAATTAAAGTCAAATAAATAATTAAGTAAAGGAATTCCCAAATTTCTGCACATTTTGTCCAGATATCTGAGCTTTCGTAAACATTATATCCAATAGGATGTAATTTGATCATGATTCATGAGTTGTCCATTGGATCCAATTACTTAATTGGAATGGAATGTTTTAACTTGGAAAAGTCAAAACTATTGAAAAACAATTGAGTATACTCGTTAAAATGGAGCTCAATTAAATGACATTAAAGCTTCCATTCATAACGTGTCCAAGTACAAGGAAATCTATCTGGTAAGTGAGATTCTGGCATAACCCTGTTAGGAAAGTGTAACAGATGAAATATTTCCCTTTGTTGCGGAGGTGCGTACCTGTGGAACCCATTTAGGAGAGACAAAACTCGTGGCCTCAATAACAGGAAGTCCCGCCTCTGAGAGCATGTCAATCAGACGGATCTTCACTTCAGCTGGAACAATGGTCTAGCCGAATGGACAGAGACAGTTTATTTTTTCTTTTCCTTATAATATAGTTGACTTAAGATGTGGAAATAAATGTTGGTCTGCTATGTTAAAAAAAAAAGTGAAGAGGATTTATTTACTGGTAACCATAAACCTTCACCTTCTCATTCTGCAGTCCGTCTCTCGGTCCAACTTCCACAATCTTCACCCTTTCTGGAAGTGGCTTGGTAGCACACAAACTAATCTATAAAAAGATCAATTAAAAAAAAGATTTAAAAAATTTTTTTTACAGACTTTACAGTAAACCATGTTTGTGTACCTTGTACAGGCATCATTTAAAATAGTTATGGAATAGCATGGAACACTGAAAGTGTGTGTGTGTGTGTGTGTGTGTGTGTGTGTATGTATGTATGTGAAGATAGAAGTTCATATCATCAAGAAGTTATCATGAACAATTTAACCTGTCCGGCAGGTGGCTGTAATGCTCATCTTAGCGTCCTTTTGAACGTACGCAATAGAAGATTCGATTAAACCAATCAGATTGCACGGTCTCATCCGGGATTTTTGCTGTAAGTACGCTGCTCTGATAGGAGTTTCGATTCTTTTCGGGGAGTCAAAAACTTAGCTAACTTGACTAGGCTTAGCAACAAGAGTCGACTCTCGTCACGAAAATGATTCTTCTTTCTAATGATTAAAACAACACTTTACTTTGCAATAGCAAACAGAGTACACATCTCTGCATTCGCTGTTGTGTGAGCGCGCGCGCTTCATTATGGAGATTTATTTAGTTGCCTTGACAACCGCTTCTAAAGAACCGACTCACCTTCGCGAGGCGGTTCTTCAAGGAGTCAACTCAAAGTGCTGGGACGAATCACTGGCTAGTTAAACAAAACGTTTACACCTTTACAAGATCTAATGAAATCATTGTAGAAAGTGTTTACTGTAAAGTGCGTGTGTGCAGTTCATTATGGAGATGGTTATTAACCATGACAACCGCTTCAAAAATTAAGAAAAGACTCCTCCCCCGCGAGTCGACTCTTAAAGGAGCCGATTCAAAGTCAACATTTAATTGAATCTTTGTAAAGGTGAATAATGTACGGTGTGGGTGTGTCGCTTCGTTGTGCGGATTTGTTTAGTTACCCTGGCAACCGCTTTAAAATTAAAGAACCGACTCACCCACGCGAAGACTCGTCAAGGAATCGATTTAAAGTGCTGGGACGAATCACTGGCTATTCAAACAAATTTATTTGACTTCTATTTTTAATAATAATAATAATAATAATAAATAGACCAAATAAATGTGTAAAACGGTTACGTGCAAGTCTATACTTCAGCTTATAATTAAATATAATTAATTTAAATCGTGTAATCGAAGGTGTGTATTATCACTAAAGGAAACTATTGTTAATTGATATGAACGAATTTATTTTTGTAATATTATGAACGAATTTATTATATAATATTATTATTTTTATTATTATTAATAATAATAATAATAATAATAATAAAGCTAGGATATACTGTACAGTAGAGAGGCAGTAGTATATTCTGGGACATGTAGTATTCATTCGCGATAAAAAAATTTAATTAACATAACCAAACCCTAATGAAGTAAGAATTAAATCGTAAAAAATATATATATAACCGACAATGAATTCACTTCCGGGATCCATGTGACGTACAAATTGTTTGTCCTTTTTTTTGTTGCTGCTGTTAAAAGCTGAAACTGGAAACGGTTGAGTAGTTCTTTACCTCCTGATCCAAGCAGTCGACCATGAAAATCGTGTTAGAGCTCCAGAAGTGAGATAAAGTGCGCTGTGTAACTCACAGTTTTGGCCCCAGCCGCTGAGAAACAGAAGCCGGGCCGGAACGCAGTGTGTACAATCCTCATCCTGACCACCGCCATGTTCCACCACAACAACCTCGCAGTGTCTCTACACTCTGTTACAACACCCACACTGCCATCTACTGCTCGGGATATCACTATAGCGCATATAAATCTCTCAGCACATGATATAACGGCGTTATAACCTGCCCATGATCAAGTCTTACAGTATATGCTGGAACAGCAGCTTTGGGTAGTAGTTCCATATGTAAGCGTTTCCATAGTAACAGATCATTCTCAAGGACTTGGATGCTACTTGACTCTTCACATAATTTAAACCTGTAATCGATGATCCTGTGCAGTTTTCTGTAACAAAACATTCCAGAATGGAACGCCTGAAGTACATGGACATCTAAAGTCCATGTAATGATACCCGAGTCCTGCTCTGTCTTGCAGAGATGGAAGCACACCATGTATGCTGTAGTATTAAATGACAGTTTTTCAAACTTGTTCCAGCATTACATTTGGCCTGGAACAACTTGAAGCTGGAGGAACTGGAGTGTCCTTGACATCCCAACATCTGCTCATATAACAGTGAATGAATGCAAATCCCCCCACCCATGCTCCAAAATCTATTGTAAAGCCTTCCCAGAAGAAGAATGGCGATTACAATAACAGTATTGGGGAGAAAAAAATCTATGTATAACAACGTTTAATAAGCACATGTGGGTGTGATGGTCATGTGTTCACATACTTTTGAATATATAGTGTATTCAGGACAGGGGAGTGTAAGCCTTCTAGATTCTCAGAAATATTACAAGCTTTGTATTTAACTGTTTTCTCTCATTAAAATTATTAAGAAAGGAGAAAAAGAGAGGTGGTATGGGAAAGACTAAATTCAACAGAAAAAGTATCAATCAGAAGATAATGGGCTCCTCCACTGTGAAGACTGTTGCTTCATCTCAGGATCATACCCATACACCCAAGTTTCTTCACCGGTGAAGGGCAGGTCATCCACGGCATGCTGGCAGAGTTCTTGGCAAACTTTGCCGTCATGGTTCTTCTACTTCTGGGTCAGCAGCCTGGAGACAAACTTGCCAGCAACATGGCGCTTGTTCAGATAGCACATGAGGATTGCCTGGACTGTTCTGTATGACACACAGACATGTTAGGGTTGAGCTCGTTGAAGGTCTTCCTGAACTTTCATCATCTTCCAGTAATGTTCTTCTGCTCTTGACGCATGACGCCTCTCAAAACACCTTGAACAACTCATTGCAGCATCGCTGTAAACCTGCAGAATCAAGTCACACGTTTCTGTGGCAGATTTGCCCAGTTTCATGCAGAATTTCACATTCGTTCTTCGTTCTAACTTGCTGTCCATGATGAATAACACCAGTTGCACAGCTCCCGATGTACACAGGACGAGATCTTTGCGCACATTGACTTATGGAGGTTGGTGCTCCCTGTGACTGTGTGTTCAGAGTTGTGCTGCCACCTGTTGGCATGTTACAAAACTAGTCTCAAAATCTTTTGATACCACTTTTTATTGTGTATCTACTGTACTCAAAAAAAGAAAAGAAAGAAAGCATCACTTTTGGCATAATTTAGTAACAATTTTATTCTGTTCTTAGCAAATGTAATAATAAATGCATATCTTTATTCATTAAAAAAGTAAAAACAAGATGTGGTCAATGTGTAACCAAGAAAAACAATAATAATAATAATAATAATAATAGAAGAAGAATGATTGATAAAGAAGTGCAAAGGGTAATCATTTCCATAAAAGTATACATGAAACATTAAGAGAAAAATGAATGATTTTCCAACAATGACGTAATGAAAGTCACATGGACAAACATAAGAATCTTTACAACAGGCTAAAATATTTGCCAATACAAACATAAATCTGGATAAAAACATTTCAAGCATGGCATAGGAAAATTCAGGAAATTGATTTTTTATGCCAAAATATTACATTGCAAGATTTCAGGATATACGAAGCAAGAGGGAATAATTTAACCAAGTTTAATAGTGAAATAAACTATTTACATACTTTAAATTTTATAATACAATTATACATGTATAGAACATTTTCTTTGATTCAAAGATGCCCATTTTTGAAAGAAGTGAAGCTGAATTTGGTGCACATCACTTACTTGTCCACACAAACACACACACATTCTCTCTCTCCCTCTCACACAGACACACACACAAACGCACACAAGCGTCACTTCGCACTGGGTTCCTCATCACTGTCCTCTACTTCCTGAATGATGAGGTCAGTTCCTGAATCCTCAGCAAGGTCGTCCTCATCGTCCACCCCCCACGTGGCATTGCGGCTTCCCTCCAGTTCCTCCTCCACGCCAAGCAAAAGCCCTGGCTCCTCTGTGCTGGCGTCGGTGCCATCACGTGCCACAAGGCCACTCTCCTGAAGGCACGCTTCACAGAGTCTGTATCGCCGTGAGCCCTCACACACCACACGGCTGTTCTGCTCTGTGACATGTCGCTTACACTTCCGGCACACGAGCTTACGTGCCTGGTGGATCTAAAAAGATAAATCAGCAGAGTCAGTTAATGATTAAGACACTTTGATGTTCATTGTTTTATTACTGTACTGTTTTATATGGAAACTACAAGGTGTATGAGTACGGAAGCTAGTATGTGTTTGGAGGTGCAAAGCTAGAAAATTAAGAAAAAAGGAACCCAGCATATGTAGGAAATAAAGAAGATGCAGAGGGAAGGAGGAATAGGGAGTAGGAAGGGAATATGAATAGAGATTAAGAAATTAATAAGCATATAAATGAGCCTAAAAAGTAGATATCTAGATAGAAAGTTCCAAAAGTTCCTCACGGTCTCAAAGTGGCTGCGTAGGTGCTCGAGACGAGTGAATCGTTTACTGCAGGCCTGGCAAGGGTACGGCCTCTCACCCGTGTGGCACCTCAAGTGTCTCTTCAGATCCGCCTTCCTCTTCACAGTGTGCGTGCAGAACGGACACTTAAAGCGCACTGTGGGAGTGGCGTCTAAGGGTGAGAGAAAAAGAGAGAGAGAGAGAGAGAGAGACTGGGGTTTACACGATGAAGGAAAAAATGGCATTACAGTATAAGAAATATTGGGATAGCTCTAGGTGAGGCTAAAACAAAATATGACATGCATGACTTTCTTTTTCAGTTGTCTATCTGTTTGTCTTGGGCTTTTTTTTTTTTTTGCATATTTGCATGTCAGCTGTATGAACTCTTGCGAATGCAAAAATGAACATTTAACTCTTGGATTTTACTCAATCACATCGGATTACATCGCGGGTAGCATAGCTATCAATGGCGTATATCTATTTAGTCTAATTCCAGATGGAATGTAGTCACTAATTAACTGATGCGTTAATGATGAGATAATGACAAAATGAAACCAAAATTGATATTATTGATGCTAACCTTTGTTAAAAACTCCCACAACTCCTACTATGGTAGGCAGGGTGGCATAGAGTTCGTCTGCTTTCTGTGTGCCCGCCGTTGCCCTCTGGAGGTCGATCGGTGAACTGTCGTCTGGGGTGTACCGATGAGTGGCTGATCTTTTCCTGGTTCCTCTTCTCCTGGGCTCAGAAACCCCGTCAAACTGTGCCTCCTGGTCCTCCTTCAAGCCTGCCTCCAGAACCTGCTGGCACTGCGGGCTATGTTCATTTGCCACCTCTGCTTCGTACGCGTCGTCCTCCTTGGTGTCGTCCTGGTGCTCCCACAAGATGCTCTGCGGAGGCAGGGTGTCCTCCATCGCATCCTTGGCGCTTATTTCCAGGGAGGACTCGATGAAGGCTTTGCAGTAGGCGATGACATTGTCCATCTGCAGGTAGCTGGCGGCAGACATCACCTCGATCACGTTGACGCTGCCCAGAGCCAGATGACCTGAGTATACGAAGTCTAGAATGGTGGCAAATGTGTCAGGGGAGAAGGCGTCGAACGAGGCCCTTGCAGGTTCCAGGCTTTCTCGCGCACCCTGAGACAACAGCATGCGGAAGTAGCCACTGCTCCCGAACAGGACGTTGCGATGTGCACGGAAAAGGCGTCCACCTACCAGCACATTGCAGTCGCAGAACAGCTCCTGGCGCCGCTGCTGGTCCAACTGCTTCAGGAGGCAACTGTGGTGGTTGGCAGACATGTCGGCGCTCGTCCATCTGTGCACCGGCCTGAAATAACATCCAAAAACGACACACAGATGGAAAACAGTTCTCTGATGGTATGGGTCCATAAAGGTTTCTTCAGTCTGGACCTTTAAACACTATGTATAAGTTTATATGGAAGCAAATCATTTCTCTTTTTTACAACCGAAACAATGTTAATTCATAATGTTTATTTTCTCTGTCTAGAAAATATTTAATTTCAAATAGCACAGATACTGTATCTGTCATTCGTAATATAAAACACTTATTTAAATACTAAGGACAAAAATATTCTGACACATTTGTACCAATTATCTGAGGCATTGTATGATTTTATGAAGGGAACACACTTTCACTTGTGACGGTCAACCCCTAGAGGGCGCCTAACGCCCGTTTTTGGTTTGAGTTTGTAGTTTGTTTTGAGTTTGAGTTAAAGACTTCATTTCCCAGTTTGCCCCTCGGTCAGGTGACGTAGAAGCTCACCTGAACCGAGGGAAGTTAATGAGTTAATTATGTTTATGTTTCATTATAAATAGCCTGGCTGAAGTTCAGTCAGGCGTCTAGCATTAATTGTCTTTATGATTAGTTTGTGTTTGGTGTAGACTTTTATTTATGTTAATAAAAGAACTTAATGAACCGTCAGCTCGTGTCCTCCGCATTCATGCCACGAACACGCACCAGACGCAGACCTCAGAGAGGGAATCGTGACAGAATGCTAGACCTAACAAGTGGCATGGCGGAGGATGCCCTCCTGAAGTTTTTTGGGGGGGGCGCGATAGCCATCTCGCCCGAGCTGGCGAACTGGCGGGACAGCGACGAGGAGTGCTACGCCTGGGACTACATCGGGCTGGTAGAGGACGAGGAGGAGATGTACGGCAGCTGTCAGTACAGCTTGCTGGAGGAGCAAGAGCACCTGCGAGAGAGCAGCGAGGAGAGAGAGAGGCAGACACCACAGAGCTGGGAGGGCTGCAGGCTCGCCATTCGGCGGACGCCATTCAGGGGCGACGCGGCATGGGGTCACGTGGTTCCCCGCACCGGCCGGAAGAGAAGGGCGAGGAAGCCCAAGTACGGCGGTGCCGAGGGGGAAAGAAAACCCCAGGCAGAGCAGCAGCAGAGAGAGGAGGAGCTCAGGTGGTGGATTCCGGAGCCGGAGCGGGTGAGTGAAATGCTGGAGCATGTTAAGGAGCTCCAGCAGATGATCCTCCACTTCCGGGATGACCGCGAGGCGGGCTCGGAGCTTTCTCCTCTCTCGCAGACACTCAGCAGCGAGCTAGCGTGTCAGCAGCTGCTGTCCGACGCACCCGTTCTGCCGCCGCCTTCCAGCTTCGAGGACAGCGAGCCAGCATGTCAGCAGCTGCTGTCCGACGCACCCGTTCTGCCGCCGCCTCCCGGTTTCGAGGACAGCGAACCAGCGTGTCAGCAGCAGCTGACCGACGCTCCCGTGCTGCCGCCGCCTCCCGGTTTCGAGGACAGCGAACCAGCGTGTCAGCAGCAGCTGACCGACGCTCCCGTGCTGCCGCCGCCTCCCGGTTTCGAGGACAGCGAACCCGCGTGTCAGCAGCAGCTGACCGACGCTCCCGTTCTGCCGCCGCCTCCCGGTTTCGAGGACAGCGAACCAGCGTGTCAGCAGCAGCTGACCGACGCTCCCGTTCTGCCGCCGCCTCCCGGTTTCGAGGACAGCGAACCAGCGTGTCAGCAGCAGCTGACCGACGCTCCCGTTCTGCCGCCGCCTCCCGGCTTCGAGGACAGCGAGCCGGCGGGTGAGCAGCCGCTGACCGACACACCTGTTCTGCCGCCGCCCCCCGGCTTTGAGAACGTCGTGGAGCCGTCATTGAGCGCACTGCACGCTCCAACGCCTGCGTCGAGCGCAGTGACCGCTCCCACGCCGTCTACGAGCGCAGTGACCGCTCCCACGCCGTCTACGAGCGCAGTGACCGCTCCCACGCCGTCTACGAGCGCAGTGACCGCTCCCACGCCGTCTACGAGCGCAGTGACCGCTCCCACGCCGTCTACGAGCGCAGTGACCGCTCCCACGCCGTCTACGAGCGCAGTGACCGCTCCCACGCCGTCTACGAGCGCAGTGACCGCTCCCACGCCTTCGTCGAGAGCAGTGACCGCTCCAACGCCTTCGGCGAGCACGCTTCCAGCCCTGCAACCGCAGAGCATGCCTCCAGCCCCGTCACCCAGCCTCCTGGATAGGAGGCGAAAGGTAGAACATTGGGTTGGGTGTCCGGGGCCTCCGGTGATGCTCCGGAGGAGCATTTTTTTGAGGGGGGATACTGTGACGGTCAACCCCTAGAGGGCGCCTAACGCCCGTTTTTGGTTTGAGTTTGTAGTTTGTTTTGAGTTTGAGTTAAAGACTTCATTTCCCAGTTTGCCCCTCGGTCAGGTGACGTAGAAGCTCACCTGAACCGAGGGAAGTTAATGAGTTAATTATGTTTATGTTTCATTATAAATAGCCTGGCTGAAGTTCAGTCAGGCGTCTAGCATTAATTGTCTTTATGATTAGTTTGTGTTTGGTGTAGACTTTTATTTATGTTAATAAAAGAACTTAATGAACCGTCAGCTCGTGTCCTCCGCATTCATGCCACGAACACGCACCAGACGCAGACCTCAGAGAGGGAATCGTGACATCACTCACTATTTACATCGCTTACAGGGTAGTGGGAAGCCTGGAGCCTATTCCAGTGGCATTAGGGGGATACACTTAGGAAAGGGTGCCAGTCCACTGTAGGGTACACAAGCAAACCTACACCCACACATGCTACGGGTAATTAGAAAACACTAATAAGCCAAATGTATCGACTGTTTGAGAAAACAGAAGACTAGGATGAAATCCACCTGACATGCACATAACCACACACATAGACTCGAACCCTCGACCCTAGAGGTGCAAGGCCACAGTGCTAACACTACATCACTGTGTCACCATAAAGGGAATAATGAATAACATAAACCTTTTGGGGCAGGTATAAGAACTGTTGGAACTAGTAGGTTTGAAGGTGTCTGAATTTTTGGAATAGTGACCTGGAGTTATCGGAATAGGGCAGATAAGGTGTATGGAAATTGTTGGAAATTGAAAGACAGGAGATTTCAGAAGTGGGAGCTATAGTAGGAAGTATGGGAAACTAGACACTTTCTATCATTCATGTTCTTCTACACATTCAAGCTTCCTTATTTTTGAATGCTTAAGAACACGAATGCTAGAAGATGTCTAGAGCAGAACATGTAGAAAGTGGGAAGTAAGTAACTGATAAAACAAAAAATGTTGCATTATTTTTATTTATTTCTTGGAATACACTGCCTGGCCAATAAAGTCACACACTTTCATTTGGTCACCTTTTGATCAACTTTGATTACAGCACACAATGTGGTGGCCAGTTCATGTGTTCATGTGGCCACTTCCTCATTTTCTCCAAAAGCAAAGAAGAAAAACTCCATAGATGTGATATCCTGGTCATTCAGTACATTCAGGTCGTCAGCTGACTTTATTTTATTTCTACCTGACATTACTAGACTGACCAACTGAGGTAACCCCAGAACACTGTCTCCAGAGGCTTGCACTATGCACAATGGGTGTATTGCTTCCCTTCTTACCCTGATGAGTCCAGACTGACCTTATTGCAGATAGGCGCATCAGACAACATGTTGTCGACACTGCCGACCACCCGATCTGCATCCAGTCCGCACACAACACAGGTTTTACGCTGGATACCCTTCCTGATACAACCCTCCCATTTTATCCATGCTGGTGACCGGAATCGCATCCAGTGGTTGGGGTTTATGCACTGGTTAGGAACTGAACCCAGGGCTTCCACATGGCAGAAGGAGCCACCAATGCCCAAACTAACACATGACCTTTTTCAATTGCTCCAAAGCCCAACCTTTTTGATCCTTACAAATTGAAGTCTTTTCTTCCGATTAATCTCACCAACAAGTGGTTTTCTTATGGAGACACAGCTGGTTAGTTCCCAATCCTGTGAGTTCTCATCACACTGGGTGTGTATGGAAATACTCTTACTTTCACTCTTAAACATGGCTCAGATTTATTTTTTATTTTTTACCAGGTATAAGTCATCTCCATTCATGATTTTCTGTCCGACCACATTTCTTCCACAAATAAATAAATCTAAAGGGTTCTCAACCCAGTTTGAGTCATTTCACATCTCCTTTGTTGTTTTCTTTACTTGATGCAGCCCAATAATTTAACCCTTCTGAAATGGCGACTTTTTTTTTTTTTTGCCCAGGAAGTGTACACAAGAGTCAAGTAAGATTTATATTAAAGCATTCCCCCTACTGAAACTGAAAAAGGTGATATTAGTTAATAACCTTTATACTTTTTTAAAGATATTGAGAATGCGATTAGGAAATATAATTATTTAATTAAAGTGACCAGTCAGTTAGGATTATAATAAGGTAGCGTTAACTTCAACAACTATAACAACCTCGATACTAATTCTTTGTCATGTCCACCAACGTCTCGTTATTGAAATAATAATAGCAATAAATTCACAGCAGACCCCCTCACTACACGTCACAGTACCCTTGGGGTCCACTGACCCCATTTCCAGAAACAGAGATCTAGAAAAGTCGATGTATTGCGTCTGATGAGCTCATTGGCCATCAAAATGTTTTATTAGTTGGTTAGTTTAGTAAAACTGCAGTTTTAGGCTTGCATATCAACAAAATGCTCCATTTACAAGAAGAGTGGATGGGTGATGTGTACAAATGCATGCAATAAAAATATAAAAAAATACACACTTTATGGATTTATTCCTCATATGCATTAATTTGTAAGTGCTTGGTGTTATTTTTATTTTTTGCACTTGAAGGGTTGAAGAAAATGTTTTACAGGATGGAAGCTAATGGCCCATATTATAGCGTTGTCATGTCACATGCCACAAAATCTATTTAAGATTCCAAGATGATGTGAGATTTTCCAGTATGCAGTTGGCATGAGCTTGATCAGATGTTTAGCTTTCAGTCTAAACCTATACGCACGTTCATGTTAGAAAACAAATCCGCGTGAATATGTTCCGGATCCGTGAATATTAAAGGAGCACTTCATTTCTGGGTTATCCTCTCCAAAGAACACTCCCAGGCTATCCTTTGTTCAAGGGAGAAAGAAAGGAGGAGCGTAGAGCGAAGCGCGCACGCTGATTGGCTGAAGCGCGTGTCAGTCAAACGCTGGCACCGAGCAGGGGGCGGGGTCTACACCCGAGTCGGGTCGCGTCTCAAAAAGCGGAGAAAGACGAGCTGAAGTTTAACATCAAAAATAGGAATTGGTTTGTTCATTTAGGGAAGAGGGACTTTACAGAAAGGAGGGGTGATTTTATTTTTTTTGGTGAAATCTATTTTTTATTTTACACAATACTGTCGAGGGGGATTTGAAATCGGTCGGTGTTGAGAAGTAAACGAGCCCGTGCATCCATCTGTCCATCGGTAGGATTTGAGTACACCCGCACATAAAGCACGCACATAATGCACGAATACGAGCGAGCATTCAGGTGGAGAAACGCCGCAAAAGCGGGCAAGTGAACCCCGTGTGCGGTTCTGCCCCTCCGACCTCGCCCTTTAGGAGGAAAAAATGCACCATTTCAGTCGTGGTTTGCTGTATACGTTATTAACACGTGCACGCTTAGGTGTCTAAATCACTGATTATTAACCGAAGCACCCGATTAATTCTCCAGAAATCCCCCCCGTGGACCGGAGGCTGTGCAGGGAGCCGTGTGGGCGCTTCATGTTTGCGCACGGAATGCGCAATAGCGCGGCGACCTCAGCACTCAGAGCCCGTCCCGCCGCCCACCCGCTTCCGCCTCACATCCCCGAGACAAATACAACAACTAACTCCGCTACTCACTGCCGATCCGCCTCGCTCTGGGTCCTGTACGGTCGCCGTGTACCGTTCTCACACACCATCTCCATTTTCTTCGCTGTTGGTGCTGGTGGTAGTACTAGTAGGAGTAGTATTTTTTTTCCCTCTCCCCCCACCGACCGCTTCCTGCTCAGCCCGAAAGACCGAAACCCGGTTGTGAGGGAGGGATAAAAAAAAAAAAAAAAAAACCCGAGTCTGCTGACGTGGGTGTTCAGAGAGCCCGCTTGGGGCAGTAAGACTCGCTTAAAGTTACAGACATGCAACCCGGCTGTAATGATTTAATCTGCATTTGGATTAAAGGTGCCATTATTTATGCAAAGGCAAGAACTTGCAGTAAACGGGAGAGATTGACGCCCCCCCCCCCCCAGTTAGAGGAATGTATGTAGGCTATATATGAAATGCCCAACAAGACCCTCATAATGTTATGCATTATTATTATTATTATTATTCCTTCTTTTTGTTTCTTACTTTTAAGAGTGGAATTGACTCGCCATCAAATACACCAAGAAATTAATATCCCAAAGAAATGAGTTTTAACCAAGCAAGATCGTTGCTCAGTTTTAGACTGCACAGTCCCAGAGACAAATAGGAATTCTGAAATCCCCCTTTCTATCATTAACAGAATTATAGCAGAGTTTAAAGAAAAAGGGTAAAACATCAACAGAGTCAGGACCTGGCTGACCCGGATCTTCTGAAAGGTTCTGTTGAGAGCAACCCTTTCATTTTATGCTTAGGCAAGCACTTACTTTTAGAGTCATCATCAAATTATTAATATATGTATTAATATGTATTAATAGCTAAATCTTACTAGCTTAAAAATGTAGCATGTTCTTATGCATATGTTTAATCATAAAACTATAGGTGTCTGTAACATGCCATATGGTTCTGGGGAAAACAACACTGCATTTCTATACTGTATATGCTGTATAGTCAAAATGTTTGACTTATATACATATACATGAGGCGGGGTACACCCTGGATGGGGTGCCATTCCATTGCAGCACAAACACACACACACACACACACACGTTCATGCATACGCCAATTTGGGAACGCCAGTTAGTCTAATCTTTATGGAGTACCCGGAAGAAACCAAACAAGCACGGGAGGAACATGAACACAGGAATCGAACCCAAACAAGGCGACAGTTATAATCACTACACCACCGTATATATACGCACACACCTGCATATACATTTTTAGAAAGGTTTTGTCTGTACACTGGTCACAACTCCCTCTTTCAATGATATCTTTACACTTCATATTTTGGAGGACCCAAAACCAGTCTCAGAAAATTTTCTGTCTGTCTGTCCAGCCAGATTTTGTCACATGGCCAAAACACAGTATTGCTGCTAAATTATTTTTTTATGTTATACATATACTCAGCAAAAAAAGAAACGTCTTCTGACTTTCAACTGTTTTTACTTTCAGTAAACTTAATGTGTAAATATTTGTATGAATACTAAAAGAGTCAACACCATAAGACATAAACTAAAAATGTTTCACAATGTGTCCCTGAATGAAGGGAGGCTCAAAATCAGTCAGTACCAGTCAGTATCTGGTGGCCACCAGCTGCTTGAAGTACTGCAGTGCATCTCCTCCTCATGGACTGGACCAGATTTGTCAGTTCTTGCTGTGAGATGGAGGGATTGTGTGTTCCTGGTGTTACTCGGGCAGTTGTTGTGGCCATCCTGTACCTGTCACGCAGGTGTGATATTCGGATGTACCCATCCTGTGCAGGTGTTGTTACACGTGGTCTTCCACTGCGAGGATGATCAGCTGTCCTTCCTGTCTCCCTGTAGCGCTGTCTTAGGCGTCTCACAGTGCGGACATGGCAATTTATTGCCCTAGCCACATCAGCAGTCCTCATGCCTCCCTGCAGCATGCCTAATGCACGTTCACGCAGATGAGCAGGGACCCTGGGCATCTTTCTTTGGGTGCTTTTCACAGTCGGTAGACAAGTCTCTTTAGTGTCCTGCATTTTTAGAACTTTGACCTTAAATGCCTACTTTCTGTAAGCTGTTAAGGTCTTAACGACCATTCCACAGGTGCATGTTAATTAATTGATTATGGTTAATTGAACATGCATGGAAAACATTGTTTAAACCCTTTACAATGAAGATCTGTAAAGTTATTTGGATTTTTACATTATTGTTGAAATACACAGTCCTGAAAAAGGGACGTTTTTGTTTTTTATATATTACAAAAAATGTGTACCATAAAAGCTACTTCTGAAGTTTATGCAATATGGAAGTGACCAATCTTGCTTGCAAAACTGCAAGTTGCTTACTTCAGCCTTTTAAAGAGATTATTTTAAATGTGCCCCAAAAATGGACATCTTTCAGAATTATACTGTCTTGCTTCAAACAATAATAATTAAAAAATGCAAATAATCCATATTTCTTTATGAATATTGATACTAAACTTAGCGTAAGATTCTAGAAGAACAGTAGTTTTAGAACAATAGTTACTTAAATAATTTTTTGGTAAAAGGACAATTTTGATCATTCAAAGATTAAAATTCCAAAAAGTTAAGGACTCTACGTACATAAAAATTTGTATTTAGCAAATATGTTTCTTTCTGTCTTATAAAAATATAAATGTGTATGCCTATTTACAAAAAACAAATCATGGATCGGGAGATAAGAAGCAATAAGTTTTATGAAAAATGGTCTCGCGGTGGTGTTGTGGTTAGCACTGTCGCCTTGCACCTCCAGGGTCCGGGTTCGATTCCCCGGCCAGGCTCGATTCCCGGCTCTGTGTGCATGGAGTTTGCATGTTCTCCCCGTGCTTGGTGGGTTTCCTCCGGGTACTCCGGTTTCCTCCCACAGTCCAAAGATATGCAGGTTAGGCTAATTGGCGTTCCTAAATTGCCCGTAGTGTGTGATTGGGTGTGTGTATGTGTGTGTGCCCTGCGATGGATTGGCACCCTGTCCAGGGTGTACCCTGCCTAGTGCCCGAAGTCTCCTGGGATTGGCTCCAGGTCCCCCGCGACCCTGAACACAGGATTAAGCGGTATAGAAAATGAATGAATGAATGAAAAATGGTCTTATATGATCCTATCTGAAAATTCACTTTTTCACCTAGGTGAGACACTTTTTAGCACCAACACCATGTTTTGTCCTTTAGCATCATGCAAAACTGGCTGGACAGAATTTAATATAAATTTGGTATTTACTTCAAGTTAAGCCTGCACCATAGATAAACTCTAAATCTAAATCAGGGCCAGGGGTAGCTCAGTGGTTAAGGCATTGGACTACGGTTCGGAAGATCCCAGGTTCAAACCCCACAACCAAGTTGCCACTGTTGGGCCCTTGAGCAAGGCCCTTAACCCTCAAGTGTTCATTCATTCATCTTCTATCATCTTCTTAATCCTGTGTTCAGGGTCGCGGGGGACCTGGAGCCTATCCTATCCTAGACTTCGGGCACTAGGCGGGGTACACCCTGGACAGGGTGCCAATCCATCACAGGGCACACACACTACGGGCAATTTTAGGAACGCCAATTAGCCTAACCTGCATATCTTTGGACTGTGGGAGGAAACCGTGCTCAGTTGTGTAATGAGATAAAAAATGTAAGTCGCTCTGGATAAGAGCGTCTGCCAAATGCCTAAATGTAAATCTTTAGTAGAAGTGAAGTTAAGAGCAGTTATCTGCCAGATTGTCACAACATCTAGCGCTTATTTTACTGTGTAATTTACTGTGTATACAGAGTATGCAAAAGACATAGAAACAACCATAATGCAGGACCTACAAGGTGCCAAAATCCTCACCAAACCCCAACGAATGTGCAACACAGTATGGCTTCTCTAAAGATGAATGTACAGATTAATCTGTCTGTGTATTCTTTCTGCAAGAATTTTATAACCAGTTTGTCTCATATGTTCCAAAACTATGGTGTGAATAACGAGAAGTAATGTGAAGCGCCACTATGAGTTAATCGCAAACATATTCTCAGCAGTCCAAGGTAAGGGCATGTAGTATATCCGAACTGAGAGCACAGTGTTATTAGATTTAGATTAGAGTAGATTCAACTTTATTGTCATTACACATGTACAAGTACAAGGCAACGAAATGCAGTTTAGGTCTAACCAGAAGTGCAATTAGCAGAAAGTGCAGGATAAAGGTATAAGTTTAAAAAAGGGATATGTGCAGGGAGAAGCTATGGGTAACTATTAAAGAAAGATATTATGTGAGCATAATATACAGATTACTAGTAACTATACTTATAAATTTACAATGGATGAACCGTATGTACAGGTTGCTATTAACTGTAGGCAGGAATTTGCAAATAGATATGAACATAATGTACAGGATATTATATGATCATAGTATACAGATTGCAAGTGACTACAATTATAAGTTTACAGTGGATGAACAATATATACAAGTTGCTGTTAACTGTTGTTGGGAATTTGCAAATAGATATGAGCATAATGTACAAGTTGCTATTTTCTATAGACAGGAATTTACATATGATATGAACATAATGTACATATGAACATAATATACAGGAATTTATAAGTAGACATGTGCGAATATATATTCAACCAGAAGTTTACACATATGTTGTGTATGGATATTTGTATTTTCAAATAGGTGTGTACATTGTAGTGCAGTCCATATTAAATAGTGTAAAGTGTAAATTGTGTAATGGGAAGAGTATAGGGGTGTGTGAGGGGTGAGCAGGTGTCAGTGGGGGGCAGAGTTCAATAAGGAGACAGCTCTGGGAAAGAAGCTGTTCCTCAGTCTGCTAGTTCTTGACCTGGGACACCTGAAGCGCCAAACAGAAGGCAGGAGAGAAAACAATTTGTGGGTTTGGTGGGAGTAATCTTTAAGAATACTGCGTGCTCGACGCACACAGTGCTTCCTTTGAATGTCCTCGATGGCTGGAAGTGGAGTCCCTATAATACGCTGGGCAGTTTTCACCACCCGCTGCAGTGCCTTGCGCTCAGCAACAGTGCAGCTTCCATACCAAACTGTGACACAGTTGGTTAGGATGCTTTCTATTGTGCAGCGATAGAAGTTCACCAGAGTAGATGAGGACAGCTGGTTCTTCTTACTGTAAGTGTTCTTAAGAAGAATAGGCACTGGTGAGCCTTCTTGACCAGGCTAGAGGTGTTAGTGGACCAGGATAAGTTCTCTGAAATGTGGGTCCCCAGGAACTTGAAGGATGGGACAGGTTCAACAACCATTCCGTTGATGTGAACGGGTTCATGTGAACCTCTTCCTCCTTTTCTGAAGTCTACGATGAGCTCCTTGGTCTTCTTGGTGTTAAGGAGCAGATTATTGTCCGTGCACCAAGTGGCCAGGTGCTTGATCTCCTCCCGCTAGGCAGACTCATCGTTGTTGCTGATGAGGCCGATCACCGTAGTATCGTCTGCAAACTTGATGATGTTGTTGGATCCATACACAGGCCTGCAGTCGTGGGTGAAGAGGGAGTAAAGGAAGGGGCTTAACACACAGCCCTGTGGTACACCAGTGTTGAGTGTGACGGTAGTGGAGCAGATGTGGCCTGACCTGACATGCTGGGGTCTGTTGGTCAAAAAGTCCGTAATCCAATTACAAAGTGAGATGTTAATTTCCAGCTCTCTAAGTTTGGTGATTAACTTAGAGGGTAAAACAGTATTAAAAGCTGAGCAAAAGTCAACAAACAGTAGTCGTGCATAGGTGTTTGTATTGTCCAAGTGTGTGAGTACAGATTGCAGCGCTATGGAGACTGCATCATCTGTGCTCCTGTTGGCACGGTAAGCAAACTGGTGTGGGTCTAGTGAGGGTTGGAAAGAGTCTTTTAGATGTGTCAGGACCAACCGCTCAAAGCACTTCATAATAATGGCTGTGAGTGCTACGGGGCGGTAGTCATTCAGGCACGTCGGGCTGGAGTGTTTCGGCACTGGCACAATTGAGGTAGATTTAAAGCACGCTGGTACAGCTGCTTGGGCAAGGGATATGTTAAAAATATCTGTGAATACCCCAGCGAGCTGCTCCGCACATGGCCTCAGTATGCACCCAGGGATACCGTCTGGTCCATCAGCCTTGTGCACGTTGATCTGGCTCAGTACGGTGTAGACGTGTACGGTCGGGTGAGGAGGCGATCTTGGTGATATTATCTTTATTGTCTTTCTCAAAGCGAGCGTAAAAGTCATTAAGGTCATTCAGAAAGAAGATATCAGTGGCTTGGGGGGTGGAGTGACTTGGTTTGTAGTTGCTGATGGCCTGGATGCCCTGCCACATGCGCCGAGGGTCAGAGTGTAAAAAGTGCTCCTCTAGCTTTAGTTTGTAGCAGTATTTGGCCTTTTTGATGCCCCTTTTCAGATTAGCCCTGGAAGTGCTGTAGGCCTTTGCATCACCTGATCTGAAGGCAGTGCTGCGTGCCTTCAGTAGGAGACGCACCTCCTTGTTCATCCATGGCTTCTGATTTGGGTATGTGGTGATCTGCTTCTGGGTTGTGACACTGTCTATGGTAGTGTTGATGTAATCCAGAACAGAGGAAGTGTAGCTGTTTATGTTCGTGTGAGAGCCACAGGTGGCCTGAGTAGCAAACATACTCCAGTCTGTGTGTAGAAACCTGTCCTGGAGTGTGAAGTCTACCCCCGCTGGCCACACTTTGATGGTCTTCACTGATGGCTGCACACGGTTGATGAGGGGTGAGTACTTAGGGGTAAGGAACAAAGAAAGGTGGTCTGATTGTCCCAAGTGGGGGAGGGGGTCCACATTATAGGTTTCAGCCATGTTTGTGTATACATAGTCTAAAGTTTTGTTTCCTCTGGTGTGACAGAAAATGTTCTGGTGAAATTTAGGGAGTACTGTCTTTAAATTGGAGTGGTTGAAGTCCCCCGCAACAATAAAAGCAGTCTCCGGGTGAACAGTTTGTTGTTTGCTGATGGCCGAATGAAGTTCGTTCATAGCAAGTTTGGCATCAGCATCGGCAGGAATGTAAGCGGCAGTTATAATGGTGGAGGTGAACTCCCGTGACAGATAAAACGGTCTACACTTAACCATGAGAAACTCTAAGTTAGAACTTAGTTATGTTCTAAGTTCTAAGTTATGAGCTAAAATCGAAATGTTGAGTACTGTAGAAATGAAGTTATGAGCAGTTATGTGCCAGATTATGTACCAGTATCACACAAAACTGGCTTCATAGAATTTATTGAAACATTTGCAGTAATAAGATATCTGCCTGATGTTTAACCTGACCATAAATGAAATGTTGAGTAAAAGCGATGATATGAACAGATATGTAATGGATTGAAAAATCTACTTTAAAATAGGCTACTAATGAGCTACTTGCTCAATGTAAACAAACACCTGCAACAATAGATATTAATTTGAAAATATAAACTGAATATTTTTAATGGGATCATTTAATATTTTCATAGCTGAAGTGGTATAGTGGTAAATAAATTTTATCATGCTGGAGTTGTTTTAAGACAGAAGAAGAAGAAGAAGAGGAGTTGTTTTAAGACAAAACTTAATTTGTATCGAATCTACTTTTTAGATTGTTCATCTGTGATTCACACTCCGATTACCGAACAGGGAGTGTATTTAGCTGACGACGAAAGAAGTACAACTTAGCATAAACAAGGCGTAAGATACTCAACCTTAAAGTAGTTTATTTCTTTGTATTAATAAATTAGGAAGAGAGTTCTTCCGTGCAGAAAGACAGGCAGACAGGCTGATGGCTGTTGTTGGTCTTTCGGCTGCTTCCGACAAGGGGTCGCCACAGCGGAATATCCAGTCCGCACTACAACTTGGCACAGGTTTTACCCCGGATGCCCTTCCTGACGCAACCCTCCCATTTTATCCGGGCTTGGGACCGGCACTGCATCCAGTGGCTGGGGGGGTTTGGGCACTGGCTGAGAACTGAACCCGGGTCTTCCGCACGGCAGGCGAAACACCTACCACTGAGCCACCAGTGCCCACGCACATCATTTCAGTTTAAAGAGGTTTAGTGGTTATCTGACTGTCTGACTCCCCCTGCTGGAAAAATTATGAATTTCAAAGAATAACATTCTTGAGTTTTAAATGTCAGAAATTAAGATATTTTAACATTACAGAGCTGTGGGGGGAGGGGGAGGTAGTAAATTATATATTTATGGCAAGCCGTTTAGGAAAATATTCATGAGAGAATTGAATGAAACTCTATATATATACTCAGCAAAAAAAGAAACGTCCCTTTTTCAGGACTGTGTATTTCAACAATAATGTTGTAAAAATGTCAATGTTTTCCATTCATGTTCAATTAACCATAATCAATTAATTAACATGCACCTGTGGAATGGTCGTTAAGACCTTAACAGCTTACAGAAAATAGGCATTTAAGGTCAAAGTTCTAAAAACGCAGGACACTAAAGAGACTTGTCTATCGACTGTGAAAAACACCCAAAGAAAGATGCCCAGGGTCCCTGCTCATCTGCGTGAATGTGCATTAGGCATGCTGCAGGGAGGCTTGAGGACTGCTGATGTGGCTAGGGCAATAAATCGCCATGTCCGCACTGTGAGACACCTAAGACGGCGCTACAGGGAGACAGGAAGGACCGCTGATCATCCTCGCAGTGGAAGACCACGTGTAACAACACCTGCAAAGGATGGGTACATCCGAATATCACACCTGCGTGACAGGTACAGGATGGCCACAACAACTGCCCGAGTCACACCAGTAACACACAATCCCTCCATCTCACAGCAAGAACTGACAAATCTGGTCCAGTCCATGAGGAGGAGATGCACTGCAGTACTTCAAGCAGCTGTTGGCCACCAGATACTGACTGGTACTGACTGATTTTGAGCCTCACTTCATTCAGGGACACATTGTGAAACATTTTTGGTTTATGTCTTATGGTGTTGACTCTTTTAGTGTTCATACAAATATTTACACATTAAGTTTACTGAAAGTAAAAACAGTTGAAAGTCAGAGGACGTTTCTTTTTTGCTGAGTATATATTGAATGAAAGTGTGAATATATTGAATGGATTCTGAATGGTGCACCCGGGTGGCGCAGGGTGCTTGGCGCAGGTTCAGCTTTAACCTTTTAACTATTTCTACAAACTCTTTTCCCATCAGTGATGGATACTTAAGCCAGTATAATGTAATTTCAGTGAAATAAAGTTAACAAGGTTTTCATTTATTAAGGTGCTATAGGTTAAAAATAAAAGTGTTGTGTTGAAACATAGAAAAATGAATGCTTTAATATTTAATTTTGTTTTTATTTTTATAGAAAAAATACCACAAATAAAGTTTCTTTTTTATAAAAAGGTCACATGATCAATAAGAAACCCATTCACTAGACCAGGGTTTCTCAAACTGCTGTAACAGCAAGGACTCTTTCAACGAAATATAAATTACATTTTAGTGCAGATATATTCAAATATTATAAAATATGTATGCCATTTTATTAAATGTATGCAATGGTCATTGTATTGCAGCCACTAAGCTTTTTATTCCTGAATTTTTCATAGCACATTACACATTAGGGTCTGACTTGACACTGTTTAAAGACAAGACAAGACAAGGTTTGAATTTGAATATGTCATTCAGTTAAAGTTACCATTTAAATTGGCCAGTAACTGCCCAGATAGCACTACTCTGTTGGCCCTATGGCGGCCCAGCGTTGGCCCAATGGCAGTGCATACACCCAGGGCCCATGTTGGCATCAGTGATTGGCCCTATGTCATTTTGTTCTTTAGCCCACTGTTGGCCTATTGGTGGGCCCAAAGTTAGGTTGGCCCAACATTGGTTCAGTAGATAATGGCAAGGATGAAAAATAGAAACTGGAAATTAAATTATATTGCTTTAGCTTTGTCCAGCAGTCTCTCAATGTTGCCCCACCAATGATGATCACACCTTGCACCTCCAGGGTGGGTTTCCTTCGGGTACTCCGGTTTCCTCCCACAGTTCTAAGATATGCAGGTTAGGCTAATTGCCGTTCCCAAATTGTCCATAGTGTGTGAATGAGTGTACATGTATGTGTGCCCTGCGATGGATTGGCACCCTGTCCAGGGATAGGCTACAGGTCCCTTTGCCCCTGAATACAGGATAAAGTGAGTGAGTGGATATTGTCTAAATGATAAATGTTAAATTCACTGTGAACACTGTCAAACAGGTCACTAGATGGCACTTATCACTAGGGAGAGGCCAGGTGCTGCTAATTAAGTCCTGAAGCCAAGCTAAAGTTTTGTACCTCTTAGCTCCTAACTACAGGTGGGTTAATATTCCTCCAAATTAGATGTAAATACCCTTGAGTAAGATATACATGTGTTGGGAATCTGTGGTAGTAACATGAAAACATGAATGCAGTTAGTAGTTTTGCTGTAATGTGATTATAGATGTTTACCTATGTACTATTATGCTAAGCTAATTAACCTGTTACCAGTGAATAAAGTAGCATACGGAGCCATAGCGAGGTTAGAACCATAGGGATTATTGCCATAAACGTTAAAGGGCTAATATACAATACATATTGTTTTGGTTCAGGGCAATCATGTTTGTATCTTTATGCAGTTGTTGAATATATGTACTAAGGTAGTCGGCATGTGAAACATATAATTTAACAATTTTGCTAGGTTATTTACTGTTTGACTTGCTGTATTTACTTTGTTTCATCTGGAGAAATGTATGTCTGCTGTAAAACTGGAACTGTTGTTGAACTGAGTTGAGCCAATTGTGGAAAATGTTTGTTTTTCTTATCATTTTGCTGGTTGAAAAATAATATTTCAAAGAACATGTATTTAAGTACACTTTAATGTACAATGCTCAAATTATTGATGTACTGTATTTATACAGACTATAGTCACAGTTCTCCAAAGATGCTGTAAGGTTGATGGTGAAGATGATGAGCAGTGATCAAGTTGATGGTGAAAGTACCAAGGTGAATGATGATGATGAAGATACAGAGCCACCTGATATAAAAGCCAGTCTGAGGCAATGGGTACTTTGTATGCATTTATTTTCATCCACCTTGCTGAGAGGAAAAAAAGTGGTTGTGTGTGTTTTTGTATTTCATTATCATAATGGTTACATATAGTCTTAGTTTGTAATCATTTTATCACAAATAAAATTAATAAATACATTTCTGGAGATATAAATGTGTTTTCTTATTATTGGTGTTGATGAAAAGAGTCTAATTTTAATTTCCAACTTTGCTATTATCTACTAAAATGACATTGGGCCAACCATTTATGCCAACATTAGCCCAACGTATGCACTGCCGTTGGCCCTTCAGTAGTCTAATCTGGGTCTAATTTAATTTCCAATTTCCAACCTTGCCATTACCTACTGAATCAACAGTGTTCCAACATTGAGTAATTATCTACTGAACCAATGAGCCAACACTGGACCCTTAAACAATGTGCTATCTGGGTGTACGTACTTAATGATAAATAATTTTGAACTGAGGCTTGTGATTTAAATCAGCATTCGTATAAATGTATATACCGATCAGCCATAACATTGACAACCTGCCTAAAATTTATCAGAGGTCCTCTTTGCCACCAAAACAGAAAGGTGTCAGGGCATGTCTATCACAACTGGCATTAACATTTTAAGCAGTTTGAGATACAGTAGCTCTTCTATTGCATTATACAGTCCAGACTTCGCTCCCCATGTGCATCAGTGAACCTTGGCCAGGAACATTCCACTAGAGTTTGGGGTCTACTCAACACTGGCTGGCTCCTAAATGATTGGTCATAATGTTATGGTTTATTGGCGTATGTCACAGACCACTGGGACCTGGACCTTACTTTGATAAAATTGAACCAGAAGGAATGCTCCCTCGCTCATAAACTCAAACAAAGCAATAACCAAACACATTCATAAACAAGAATTGGACTTTTCCCTTTTTTGTTGCAGCTATTAAACTAATGTACCAAGTAATGTAAGAATCATATTCATAGGTAGAAGTCAAATCCTATGGTTCCAGCACCACACAGCTGTTCCCATGTCTTCTTTTCACACCTATTGTACCTCCTCCCTACATTTTAACAACTCTTATACAGTACAAGTGTTTTTAGAAGAGGGTTTGGCTGATTAGCATAATACTAAAACCGTCTACATGGCTCAGATCTCCCAGAAAGCAGATCTCTCTCCCTTCTTTTCTCTTTAATTTGACAGTCAGTTAAGGGTGTGGTCTGAACCTGGAAAAAAAAAAAAAAAAAACCTACAGCATGATGATGGTAGCAAAATAATACGAGCAACAACAAAAAAAGCTCTTTTCAAAAAGAATTAATTTAATTCTTCTACAGGTATAAACAGAAAGTAAAATTTGGCCCAGCATATTTAGATTAGAAATAACATTGAGGAATGATAAGAATAGCAACGACTCATTAACAAGATGATGACTTGCTAATAATTTAAAAGCATAGAAAACGCACAGAATCATTGAGAAATGCATTCATTGTGAGGTTTCATGAGGTTCAAGTTGAATCAGAAGTGTGTTAAAAAAAAAGAGGAGGTCCATGGCTCTGCTTCAGTCGAGATTAGTTTCAGCTGGTCGTCATATCCACGTTACCAAGTCATTCAATCATGCCGTTAGTGAAGCCTGTGGGATTCTTGGATTGCCAGCGCCACAAGTCTTCACCTAGGGGGAAAAAGTGCAAAAAAATATATCCTCAGATTGGTGTTTTAAAACATAGAAACAAGACTTCCAGTCCATGTTTTTTTATTTTATTTTTTACATTAATATCCAAACATAATTTTTTTATTATGATTTCATACTGTGAATAAAAAGTGGAGAATATAGTGAGTTAAAGGGACAGTACAGCTGTTCCTCATGTCGCATCATGTTTTAAAAAATTTAAAGAGATGTTTAAATCTAGTTTAAATCTTTTGTTTAAATCTAAAATGTTTAAATCTAGTAAATACCCATATGAAGAATTATTTTAGAATATTTTTTATTTAACAAAACCAAAATCAGTTCTGTAGTTTATCTGGAGCTTTAATAAGCAATCCGCCTTCATGCATTTTTAACCATGAGGGGCTTCAAAGTTAAATCGGGACTTGTGATGAAGGTGTCAAACTGATGAACTGTGAACATACAGTTAATGGAATGCCTGATTGTTAAAGACTGTCTGATGACTCATTGTCTGTCTGTGACTTGTGTGTGGGAACCGTACACAATCATACACCTTCACTTGCACATTACAGCAATTCTGGGCTGGGAGAACTGCCACATCCCAGGTACAGTTCTGACTTGAGTTATTTCCACTTGTATTGTTCCAGATGCTTGGGAAATCAAAGGAGTTTACTGGGAGTCCAGTGTTTCAGACGTGAATCAGGTAGTCTGATAACGACTTTGGCGTACCGAGAAATCTTTCTACCATGATGGTATTAAAGCTCAAGTGAAATTCTGGGATAAGTGCATTAGTGTAGCAAGGGATTATATAGAGAAATAAAGTGAATTTTTGCTCAAAATTTTTAAAATGTATTTAAAGGCAAACAAGATAAACTTCAAATAAATTATAAAATGGAAATGTTTCTTCTTCTTTTCTTTTTTTCTTATTGTGTTTCTTAAGGCTTTATTTTCATAGTATAAATGAACACCAACTTAAACTTCTAAATTTTTTTTGTTAAAGGTGCCAATAATTTTGGAGCAACTTGCATATTTGCACTGGATTGGAAATAAAAAGAAAGGAATTTGTTTAGTATTTGGTCTTACTGAATGAGTGAAAGAGCAGCATTCATACTTACACATCCTCTCTAGACCAAAGTCAGCCTTCCAGCCGAGCTCCTGCTCTGCCAGTCGAGGATCTGCATAGCATGAGGCAATGTCTCCGTTCCTCCGGGGAGCAATTTCATATGCAATCTTGAACGTGGGGGAAAAAAAAAACAATATGTATGCACAGTTCATAAGCAGGGATTTTTTTTAATGTTAATTTTATAATAAGAAGTATAATACTCATAAATGTAGATGGTTTCTTTAAGAAACTAAGAATTGTACAGTATGCCAATAGAAGTTGAAGCTAATAATATATTTAAGCATGCATGTAGTTACAAAATCATTCACACAAACATCCATGTGAGACTGTGAACCATCTGGAAAGAACATTTTCCTTAGATGTGTTACTAAGAAAATATTGTGCATGAGTGAAATAATAATAATAAAAAAAAAAAATTACATAAAGATTGCATTAGATGCTAACTGAATGGCTTAGAGTTAACCCATATCATGGGCTGTATAAGAAGTGCTGGATAATCCCTCTGTGATGTCACCCATATGTTTTCTGAAGAGTAGTTTTGAATGTAAACTGTGGGAGTGCTGGTCATCGCCATTCTGGCAGGAGCCTAAAGCTTGTTTAATCCAAGTCTGGCTGTTGGTTGGAACACGCCTACTTAACTCAGTTATCGCAAGCTAGCTTTAGCTTAGCTAAAATGCTCAGGTGGCTAACATTAATTTATATGCTAACCTTGCTTTGCGTTTGATTGAACTCATACCCTGGTTGAATTCATACCCTACACGTCGTCTTGCATCATCTTCTACATTTCCTGTGGTAAGTTAACCTACAACGTTTAAAATTAGCTGGTTAGCTAAAGTGATGCATGACAGACATCTAACGATTTGACAAATGCAATGCAGTGGCTCCAAACACGGCATTTTAAACCCTTAATTATCCAATGAAACACTGATAAAACATTTAAGGACCATTTTCTCCAAGAATATACCAAGTACAAAGACAAAGTTTAAAAGCCTGATGTGTTTTAGGTAAAACACATCACCATGACTACTAACTCTAAACCATGAGTACTGACTGACTACACTCTTAGAACATTTATAAAGCTTACAAAAGCTCTTTGGTTGATATCCATCTTACAACAGAGTAGTTGTATATGACTAAGGACTCTATTGTGAAATGTCTTTGCTTGAAGAATGTTTCAGATACTTTAGTATTAAGAATAAAATTATGATTAATAATTAGGAGCTACACATATTACTATGGTTCTTCAAATGTTCTATATGGAACCCTTTCTGCTAGCAAAATACTGTTATGGCTTTTCACAATCTTAAATGTATCTATATTTTCTATGTCTTTCTACATTTAAATTAAAGGCTTAAATAAAAGGGTTAGATTCTAGTAAAAAAAAAAAATAACAATAGCTAGATACCAGAGATTATGATAAATCTTCACATATCCTTTCACAAATATAAGGAATTATTATTTGGTAATTAAGGACTTAAATTCTTACTTGTTTTCCTGAGGCTTTCTCCATAGCTTTTACCATCTGTAACACAGAGTAGCCAGTACCTGTACCCAGGTTATACACCTGTAGAGAAAAAGATAGAGACAGATTAAAGGAATACCACTGATGTGAAACAGCTCTGACGGGGGGAAACTGAGCAACGAAACCCAATCAAGTCTAAAGATTGCTGCAGAAATCTTTACCTGAAACACATTTTTGTAAACAACCTTTTTTTGGTGTAACCCTAGATAAAATATTACTCCACTTATAATTCTACCTGAGCAAAAATACAAAAGTACTCACCTTCAAATTTACTCAAGTATCAAATATACTGAACTTGTTCTAGCTCACTGTAGTCTTTAAGTCATAGACTCTCTCTCTTTCTTTCTCTCTCTCCCTTTGTGCTTGTGTGCGCGCTTCCTTACTGTGAACCTGCTGTGAACATTTTGTCATAATAGTCAGCAGGTGGCAGGTACTGCTTGAAATAGTACTCACCACTCTGTTTATGTAACACAGTGCCATGCAGAAACGTAGTGAAGAAGAAAGTACACTTATTTATTGTGGGATGTAGCGAAGTAAAAGTAAAGAGTATATACTAATAAAACTACTCACATGTGAACACTGTACTTAATTACGGTAACAAAGTCAATAAAATGTACAGTACTTAGATACCCTGCACCTCTTTAAATAAACCCCTTCCAGCAGCATCCTTTATGTGTACCCAGTAGTATGCTAGTATCTAGGAAAGAAAATTAGAGCTATGAATGACCTACTGTACATAGCCGTCATACAGTAGAACTCTAACAATAGCCTTATTGGTATTGTCCTCAAGAATGATGGGTTATTACGGATGTGTGTTGACTAGGTCAAAGTCAGTACTGCCTCCAAATTTGATGTATATCTAATACCTTGCACTGGTGAGCTGTTGGAGTGGACAGGCTTCAACAAGTGTAGCCTATACTTACAGTTACACATACACTAACTAGAACTAGTTTACAGAGTTTTATCCATTATTGCTTTCCACCATTTTCCAACACTTACAGTTCAGCTTACAGTAACTAGAACTTTGTTGGAAAATAATAATGGATAAAACTCCATAGAATATTTTTTAGGTACAATTTATTTTCTCACGTCTCTCATTCTAACACACTTATCGCTGTAGGCCACAGTTGAAAATTCATTTACACTATATAGCTAAACGTATGTGGACACATGACCATCACACCGTTATGTGGTTCCTGTACATAAACTGTTTGAAAAGACACATTTACTGTATATAGAACATATGTATGTTGTTGCATGTGTTCTACTTTACTGGAACTAAGAAGCCCAAATGAACTAAGCAGCCCAGCTCCATAAAGACATGGTGTGTTAAGTGGAAGAACTTGAATTCCAGCAGAGTCCCGATTTCAACTTTTAACATTTTTGATGAACTGGACCAAGAGCCTCCTTGACATCCCAAAATCAGTGCCTGAACTCAGTAATGCTCATGTAGCTGAATGATCACGTGTCCCCACAACCATGCGCCAAAATCTAGTGGAAAGCCTTCGCAGAAGAACAGAGCCACAAACTGGAATAAATCTGGAATTGAATGTTCAACTAGCAAATACGGAAGTGATTGTCAGGTATCCAGATACTTTTGGCTGTATAGTCCATTTTAAACATTTATAATTCCACCTTGCAGCCGCAGTTGTCCTTCAGCTTCTTTAGAGCTGCAATGTGTCCCTTTGCCAAGTCCACCACATGAATGTAGTCTCTGACTCCTATAAAGAAACACATGACATGTAAAGCACACACACACATGATGTGACAACTTCACATGCCTACCACCAGAACCCCTTTTTAAAATTTTTTTACCTGTTCCATCAATTGTCTTGTAGTCATTTCCAAACACACTGAGATGCTTTCGTCTGCCGATGGCCACCTGGGACACCAAAGAAACAAATCAGTTCTTCCTGAAATTCTAAATAAATATTCCAAATATCCTTGAAATGTCTGAAGATTCTCATTCATCCAGGTGAGGTTATGTGGAAATTAAGTCATGTCAACTGGACATTTTTCTTGTACTGGGTTTCAACACAGGAGAAATATTTTATAACCATTCCATATGTTATTTGGGTTGGCACAGCTGATTACTTTCCTGGCTAAGAATAATTCCTAATTCAATAAATATAGTCTTGATTACAGTTCCTCCATGTTTAATTTGATTGGTCAGAAAGATTACCTGGGCAACATATGGTAGGAGGTTGTTTGGGATTCCTTGTGGATCTTCACCAATCTCTCCTGAGATGTGAGCACCAATGGGATTGAAGTACCTGAGCAACACGGCATTCCAGTCCTGACAAAGGAACTCGATTAGTTATTTTGGCAGATTATTATCAGGTGCAAGTTTAAATCTTTAATGAAAATTCAATTTTATTTGTATAGCGCTTTTAACAAACATTGTCGCAAAGCAGCTTCACACAATCAAAAATTATATTTAAGTTTGTATGAAATGTGAATGTGTATGAATCAAAATGATAAGACTGTCCCTGATGAGCGAGCCGAGGATGACGGTGACAGTGGCAAGAAAAAAAACTCCCTGAGATGGCAATAGGGAGAAACCTTGAGAGGAACCAGACTCAACAGGGAACCCATCCTCATTTGCGTGATAATGGATAGCTGGGATTGATCTGCATCATACTGTGCGAGACTGGGAGTTCAATAAACAGGATATGTGTTAATGTGAGTCCACTTAGTTCCTGGAGGTTCCTGTTGTGTAGACTGTAGGAAACTCTAGTCCTAAACTATCGAGTGACTGAAGTCGCAAGTCCTCAGAGAACAGCTGCCTGCATCAGTTGAGAAAAGTCATGGGCGACTGTGGTGATTATAAACTCTCAGAGAAACCTTGGGAGAGGAACCAGATCTGAAAGGGAACGCGTTCTTTTGATACACTACATGGGTATACAAGAGTGACAAGTCTCCTGGGATTGGATGAGCAACAGGACAGTCTTCATGATTGCCACAGCAGCTCTTAGTTGATTAGTTAAATCTTGATGGATCACTTGCTACTGCTTTTTAGAGTTGTTTTGAACTAGTAGTACATTTCTCCTTTTATATACCTTCTCTGCACTGCACTGATCCTGGATCATTTCCTCGATGAAGAACTTGGTTTTGCCGTAAGGGTTGGTGCAGCCTCCAGCCGGGTGCTGCTCATCGATAGGGAGTTTCTGAGGATCACCGTATACGGTCGCCGAACTACTGAAAACTATCTTGTGCACCCCATGGGCTTGCATCACCTAAAATCACACACATCCACACAGAGGGACATTATTAATCTGCATTCAAACTGTATGTGGTGCATCTTTGACTGGCTGCCCCTCCACAACGCACCACAGAGACTAGTGAAAATTCTCAGCAAGGCGGTACTGTCTGACACTTCAAAATATCAAAATATTAATTATGTATCACCGTGATATTGTGGTGATGAAGTCATGATGATGAGGCTCACCTCCAGCAGGTTGATGGTACCCGTGAGATTGACCCTGTAGTAGCGCAGCGGCTGTTCCACCGATTCCCCTACAGCTTTCAGCCCGGCAAAGTGCATCACAGCATAGAAAGTGTGCTGGAGATCAGACACAGACAAAAACAGTCAGGCAGTATCAACACCTGAGAGTGAAACTTTAATATTGTATTCATGGTTTAACTTATTCAGTCTTAACGTTCTGACTTGATGTGCACTCCATAAGTGAGATTGAGCATTCTGTTCAAAATGATCCATCGAAAAACGTCCAGATCCCCAAACATAACTGGATTAGATGCATTAGATCGGAGTTTGAGTGAAAACCTGATGCGTCTGTATTCAGAACTGAATTATGCGTACGGTTTTAATGTGTGTTCAAATTGCAGATCTTTAGGAGCAAAACAAATGTTTTAAACCTGAAGGGTGCTGGATTCGATAAAGGTTTAATCTGTCAAAGTAAAGAGCCATGAATCACACTACTAGAGTTTTGGACATCATTCAACTTGATTTAATTGCATTGATGTTTACAGTAATTGGTCTCAAGCAACTACATTACATTAGTTACATGTTTTAAAGTACTAATAACTACTAAATGTATTTAAGATGCACTGAAATGATGTTACTGTTGATGTCATTTGTTGTAATGGCATAGAGTCTGATCACCATATTGTGCTTGAAGTCTTCATAAAATGTCAATCCCAAGTCCCGGTTTGACTTGAACACCACTTTGCAAGGATTTTATCCATTTTAAACCATTAAACGTTTATAAGTTTATCTGAATTTATCTGTATGTAACTGAATTGAATCTGAATAAAAATAAATAAATAAATTAATAAATAAATAAAAATAAATCAAATCAAGCCGGGCGGCGCGGTGGTGTAGTGGTTAGCACTGTCGCCTTGCACCTCCAGGGTCTGGGTTCGATTCCCCGGCCAGGCTCGATTCCCGTCTCTGTGTGCATGGAGTTTGCATGTTCTCCCCGTGCTTGGTGGGTTTCCTCCGGGTACTCCGGTTTCCTCCCACAGTCCAAAGATAAGCAGGTTAGGCTAATTGGCGTTCCTAAATTGCCCGTAGTGTGTGATTGGGTGTGTGAGTGTGTGTGTGTGCCCTGTGATGGATTGGCACCCTGTCCAGGGTGTACCCCGCCTAGTGCCCGAAGTCTCCTGGGATAGGCTCCAGGTCCCCCGCGACCCTGAACACAGGATTAAGCGGTATAGAAAATGAATGAAAAAAAAAAATCAATCAATTCAATCAATCGAATCGACCCACAAATTATTAGTTTAAATCATACAATTTAATCGCACAATTTTTATTGACACCATTAAGGAATAATATCTAAAAGGAGAAAGAAAACAAACCACTAATTCTTTATGCAGATTATAGACCAACCTCTATAAATAGGAAGATGGCTATGTATAACTCCAGATATGGGGGTAATAGAATAAGAAACAGGAAGTCTTTGGCATACTGTACATTATTTATTTATAATTGAGTCTTTAAACTCTAACTGAACATGATTTCTGTCTGAGAATGCCTCAGCATTCGGAGTGCAATTTCTTAAATTATTCCCAACAGCTGGGTGTCTGGGTAAAAAATATTATAAGGTCATCAGCCTCCTAAAATACTCTAGCTGTTTTATTTATTTATTTATTTATTTTAAGATTATAAACCAGATGATGTTGTGTATTTGTGGTATTTGTTTGTATCCTCTTCCCCTCACATTTGGTGGCATCATTTATCATCTTGAGTCTTTCTGCTGTGTCATTTCCTCTGCTTTTTCTCCGCACTTTGCTGACTAATCTAAAAAAGACCGAGAGCTCCAGACAAGGTGCGCGCTGTGAAAGAGCATCCTGAGTGATGAATTTCTTCCGAAAGTGTACTTAGATAAAAGACTTAATATTTAACCGCAAAGTGAACATCACCTGACTTTACAATCTACTCCTCCATGTACAAGGAGAGAAATACAATCTTTGTGGTGGTGGAAAAAGGTGCAGAGAGACAGGCGAGCAGACAGAGAGCTGGAAATGGGTAAATGTGCAGCCAGCCAGCCAGACAGACAGACAAGCATGGGAAAGCCAGAGCAGACAGACAGACAGACAGACAAGCATGGGAAAGCCGGAGCAGACAGACAGACAGACAGACAAGCATGGGAAAGCCGGAGCAGACAGACAGACAGACAGACAGACAAGCATGGGAAAGCCGGAGCAGACAGACAGACAGACAGACAGACAAGCATGGGAAAGCCGGAGCAGACAGACAGACAGACAGACAGACAAGCATGGGAAAGCCGGAGCAGACAGACAGACAGACAAGTAGGGGAAAGTTCTCGGAAAGCAGTGGAAGACCGGGAGCAGAGACGGACAGAAAAACAGACATACAAACAGGGGACATGACAGAAAAGCAGAAACAAAAGAAAACGTACTGACAGACATACAGACATACAGACAGGTAGAGAAAATGATAGATAGGCAGAGAGGTTTTTGTACTACAGGCAGACAAGCCACCAGGCAGAGCAGAAAATGTTCAAACAGAGACAGACAAGCACTGGAAAGCCAGGATAGACACCTGGGCAGAGAGGAACATGTACAGACAGACAGGAAGGAAAACAGGCAGAGAGACAGGTGGCCAACCAGACCGCAGACAAGTTGGATAGGCATGGACAGAAAATCCACAGACAGACAGGTGAACAGACACGCAGACAGAGGGAGGTGGGAAAATAGACACAGACAGATAAATACGACAAATCTACAGACAGGAAAGCAAACAGGAATTGAAAACAGATATACAGAGAGGAAAATCTACAGAAAGACAGACGAAGTCTTAAAGTAGAAATCTGGATTGGTTTTATGTTTCAATAATTACATTTTTATCCCATTTAAGCCGGATCTGAACAGCAGAAGCGCCGCATGTTCATGTGCGATCTGAACAGTAACGCAGAAAAGCAGGACGAGTGACAGAATCGTTCACAATCACGTTCAAGAACAACCTAAAAGCATGACGATGATGATGATGATGATGATGAAGCCATTTCGCAACAGCAGCTCCATATGTTCATATGCAGCAGTGTACACACACACACGGAGATGTATAGCAGAACTGGTGTGTGTTATTAGCACGACTAATAGTTATGATACACATAAAGTGAGTGTTAGTTAATCATGACGATGACCGCATCTGCTTAAAACTGGTGTGTGTGTGTGCGTGTGTGTGCGTGTGTGTGTGTGTGTGTGTGTGTGTGTGTGTGTGTGTGAGAACACATTCCAAGGTGCTGTGTGAACATGCTGGAGTTGATCATTGAGGTTTTAACTCGAATCAGTGATGCGTTCAGAGCATATCCTTTAAGCTTCACGAGTGTGTGAGTGTGTGTTTGTACCTGCTTGAAGATTTTCTCCAGACCTGGTTTGTCCAGCAAGTCCAGTTCCTGGAACTCAATCTTGGTGTTGAGAAACTTCTCTATCCTGCACAGGCTCTCAGGCTCACCATTTTCTCCTCAATGTGAAAAAACAAACAAACAAACAAACAAACAAAAAGCAAAATGCCAATTAAACTCCACAAGTTCAACATGCTAACGATCAAGACACTGATGCACGCACAAAGAACGAAAAGATCAGAATGAAACGGAATGTCCTATGACGGCCAGACAGACAGGCAAAGTGGGAGACAGACACATTTCAGACAGACAGACAGACAGACAGACAGACAGTCGGGAAGGCAGGTATTGCTGACGAGACTGTTGGGCAGACGAGACAGATAAGACAGTTAGACAAACTGAGAAATGGACATGCAGGTAGACGGACAGCTCTAAAGATATAAACTCTATGTATGCGTCTGTTCACCTGTCTGTCCATCTCGATAATGATATACACACTGACTGCGCCAGACAGAAAGCCAGGTCGCGAGACAGACAAAGAGATACAGATAGAGAGGGGGGTGATTACAAAGACAGATGGACAGGCTGATGAAGGTAGATAGAAAGATTGAGAGAGAGAGAGAGAGAGAGACAGACAGACGAATAAATAGACCAAAAGCCAAAGAACATAAAGAGACAGACAGATACATAGATATAAAAGAAGAGAGAAGAGACATATCTGAACTAACAAGCAGTACTGGATACGAGTTTAACACATCCTGATGTTCTCCAGCTGTGTACACGGCCTTCACTTCTTCTGTGTGCGGTTACAGAGGAATACGCTGATCAAGGACACAGTGCAGATATTCGCTCTATCTCTCGACTCCCTTCCTCTGAAGGCTAAATACCGAGTCAGGAGCACCGAACCATCTTCCAAAGGGACTTCTGCTTTCTAGATCCCATTTACACCAGTGTGTGTGTGTGTGTGACGCTTCCCTGTGGCTTGTAGCCTTCCCGTCATGTGACATCGTGTTGTTTTGCCTTAACTCGTTAATACGCGTCTTAACTCTGATTTTTTTTTTCTGATCTACAGTTTTCCCAAAATTATATTTTTCTCTGATTTTATCCAAACTTGCCTCTATACATTCAGCAGGCTTGCCCGAGCGGTATAGAAACACACCACGTCTAACTACATTTAAAATGCCGACTCCTTTGGAAAAAGAAGAAGAAAAAAAAAGACACCAGTTAAACAGGTAGAGGGGAGATAAGGTTGCACCACACACCTACATACACACACCAACACACCAACACACACACGTACACCATTAACCGGTCAGGTTACCTCGGACAGCGTTGCTGAAATTGTCGATGACGACCGGCTGATATCCCGCCTCGATCAGCTCCACCACACAGTGACTACCTATATAACCTGCTCCGCCCGTCACAAGCACCTTCTGTGCCATGCTGGCAGCCTGAAAATACACACACACACACACACACACACACACACACACATTTCTGTTGTCATAAAAAAAAGTCTGTTGACATACAGTAACCGTTGACGCAGATCAGAGCAAAAAATAAACACTGTGTGTGTGTGTGTGTGTGGGTGTGTGTGTGTACAACGTGTCCACACCTCACCGAGTTGAAAGTGTGGCCTGTCAATAAAGAGGAAGTCTCCTATAACGTCAAATAAAAATCTCATTCCTTTACACACAATGCACATGAATGAATGAATAAACCAGTTTCAGACAAAAAAAACAAAAAAAAACACCAAACAAAGCAAAAATGAAAGCAGGAAATGTTTGTGTAAAAAGTGTTTGTAACTCAGCACTAGGAAATGAACACATGGTAGATCCTACAGCTGGTGTGTTATATTTGCTCAATTAGATTAGAATAAATTAGATCAGATTAGATTAGGTCCAAGTGTTCAGACTAGACCCGTGTTTCATCACATCACCACAGGCGTACTGTACACAGTATTAGCTACAGATTTGTCTGTTAAATGTGTGTCGGTGCCTTTCACTAGTTTCACTAATGCTTGGACGCCATAGAAATAGAACGTTTTCTCAGTATACTGGATTAGACCGCCTGCTTCAGGTTGAAACACCGGCCTCCCAGGAACTCCTTGTAGCCTAGTGTAGCAGGGGATTATATAGAGAAATAAAGAAGAGTTTTACTCTCATAACTGAAATCTTTCATTCTGTGTAATCAAAAGTCTCGGTTTGACTCGAACACACCTCGTGATTTTGCTGCTGTTCCAAATGTTAAAACTGTACGAACTGATAAAAAGAGTAATTTAAGAGTCGTTTAATAAAATACAGATAAGGTTAGAAGATTGCTGTGGAACATAGGGATTAAAGGATGCTGTTAATAATCATCTTTGACACATTTTCACACATTTCATACACATTTCCATAATTTCCTTTTGATTCCTTTCCTTATGAAGTTGCTTTGCGACAATGACCATTGTTAAAGGCGCTACAGTATACAAATAAAACTGAATTTAATTTAACTTTATTTGAACAAATAGACACACAAGCAACTATGCACACACACACACACACACACACACACATATATACACACACACACACACGCATACACACACACACATACACACGGACTCGTTCAGGAACTGGCCCGGGGTTGGAGGCAGATATTTGCAGACGGGATTGTGGGCGAGACAGCGTTTCATTACTCATACTTCATAACCACCCTCTTATTAAAGGGCTTACTGTGTGCAGCAGATCGACTACCAGCTTCTTACTTTCAGACTGAAGTAATGAGTTCCTCCAAAATTAGCCTAATTACATTATTATCATTAGATTTGATACTAAATATAGTTATGTTTTCATTTTTAAGTTAATATTTTGCACTTTACATGCATGCTTAGAAGCAGATCAGAAGTATAAGATCTATTTGTAATAATAATAATAATAATAATAATAATCGTTGCAAGCAACAATGACCGGCCTAAGCACCTGTGTCATGGCCACCAGGGCGCACCACACAACCTGTGTGCCTGCATGTTTAGACCTCAAAAAACCCTGGATGCTGCTGTCATTTAATACGATGTCAACCAAGAAGTTTTTGGTCGCTTCTCTGTGCAAGTTTAAGGCATCACCATGGCTGAAGTGTTTGAGATATCAAAAATCCCTTCGCAATTTTGCATCCTTAATGGTTTGAGATCATATGGGCCAGGTTTGGTGGCAATCATCTAAATTTTGTAGGAGGAGTATATCAGAATCCATTGCATGCATATTGCAAACAACCCAAAATAACTGACTTCGTGTGAAGTTGAGCCCGTTATAATAAAAAAAACAAAACAAAAAAAAAAACACACATTTGAAAATTGTTCAGGTCAGTGAGATCTAGAAGTTGACCTAGTTTGACATGTATAACTAGGTGTGCAAGTGTGTATGAGCTATGCAGCTAAGACTTTAAAAAGTTAAAAGTTTAAGGCATCTGCACGGCTGGACGTGTCTTTCTGGTGCGCCCTTAAGACCTCCAAAAAGGTCTGGATGACTGAAAAATAAAAATACAAAAAATAATCCTTAATTAAAAAAATAAAATAAAATAAATAAAATAATAATAATAATAATCAATAGGGCCCTCACACACTATGAGACATCAACACTATATCGCTTATCGTCACTATGCCATCATAGTACTTGGGCCCTAATAATAATAATAATAATAATAATAATAATATATAAAAAGCTCATACATGTTCTAATTTGTTTTCATAACCTTTTAATTCTGTAAAGCTGATTTTTAACAATGAACATTGTTAAAAGTGGTGTACAAATAACATTACCTTTAATTGAATAAACCTGTCAAGATGTAGAGATTAAACACATGGATGAAATAAAAAGGTAAATAAATGCAATCTAGGACAGGTCAGATCCTTCATTCAGATCCTTCTGTAACAACAATTCAAACCTAATTTAAATTAGAAGTATAAAATCTAGTCAAATATCTCCTTCCAGCCTGTGTATTAAGAACATCTGTCCAGATGTCAGGCACCACGTTGGCATTTACAATTCATTAATTAAGGGTCCTCCAGGTATCACACAGGACAGGTAGCATTAAATCCTACATATACAGAAAACATCTCAAATACTAGAAAACATTAATAACAACAATACCGTTAAAAAAAACACTTACGAAACGTTAAAGTCTCAACCGTTTTAAACTCCAAATAACGTATACAGCTCGAACTTCTTCAGAACAGAGTAATAACCATCCCGAAACAGCTCTTAACTTTATTCAGCCTTATTTCTTCCGCATCCGTATTGCGACAAGCCACGCCCCTTTGTTCTGATTGGCCACTGACTGCACACGCAACGTTGCCCTAGCAACTAGACGTCTTAACTCGGACATTAATATAAAGCTCAATATTTTAGGTTAATATTATTTCATTTATTTAGCTCGATGTTTGTCTAGATTGAGATTTTTTCCCACTATTAGTGTTTAGAGGACTTTGTCCCCGTCTCAACCATCCAATCATAGCACGGCAGGGCTGGGTTTGTGGGAAAACGGGTGGTTATTTAAAGGAACACAAACGGTTTATTCATTCGCGCTTCCGGGATTTCATGGAGACGTGGAGAGATGTGAAGCAACTACGAAATGTCCCGCATGTTGAGTTACTGCTGCACGAGGATTTTTAAAATAAAGGTATCATTAACAGGCCAATAATAATAATAATTATTGTTGTTGTTATTATTATTACTACTACTACTACTACTACTATTATTATTATTATTATTATTATTATTATCCATCTTGAAACCTCCGTGGCCCAACTAGGGACCATGGAGGCCAATGGTGCCATTGTATTTATTCCCATCTTATGACCATGGTAGAAACTCCGGTCAACCTACACGCATTTACTAAGTTTAAGCCAATTAGCTTAATCTGCATGTCTTTGGACTGGGGGAGGAAACTGGAGTACCCAGAGAACACCCACAAGCACGGGGAGACCAGATAAACACCATGCACACAGATCCCAAGGTATGAATCGAACCTGAACCCTGGAGGTGCGTGGCAACAGTGCTAACCACTAAACCACCGTGCCACCTATAATAATAATAATAATAATAATATTATTATTATTATTATTATTATTATTATTTTCTCTTTATGTTCCTGATGTTATACTAGACATGTTTGGTCACATTTCATGTCATATTTGATGATATTTATGTCTAACATATTTATGTGTAATAAATATGTAAAGAAAAAAACTAATGCAAACAATCAAGATCTATTTGAATATTTATCAATAAGCAAACTTTTATTTTAAGTAAGGTAAGTGCAGATGATAAAATTTACCTGTTTGACAACAAAAAGGCAATTATATAAGTGATGTACAATTGATGTAGAAATATAAATTCTGTTTGAAATGAACATGAAATATATAAATATATAAATTACAATTTATGGCGTTACACATTCAGCCTAGTATTATGGTTGTTGTAACCTAATTACAGCTTTTATTATGAAGTACAGCTCATTTGTTTAAAGTAAAAAGAAAATAACTGTGACATGTAAACAGAACCTTCACTCCTTTGCCACGTGATTAGTCTCATGCTGGAGAAACCCGGAAGTAGCTCATGAACAACCCTACTACCTTTCTTTTTCAAAATCCTGCATTTAGTCTTGAATGAGACTAATATTGACTTTCTACCCTGAAGTATATTTCTTCACCTAACGCTTTACAGTAACTACTTTCTTGTCGTTTCTACAAACAGATAAAAAAATAGCACTCTTCTGTCTTACAAATCCAGAAGACAAATATGGCGGTTGTTCTTATGATTTAAAATTTCAGTTTTATTAAACTTCACTAACTCTTAAGAAAAGAAAAGAAAGAAAAGAATAAATAACATATGCAGACAAATCCACCTCGGTATGATTCATTAATAAAAAGAGTCAAACACACGACTCGATTCACAATAACGAACAGCACCAGTGTTTAGGGTCTTCATTAAATAATTTTTCTAAAATTAGATTACAGTCTATGTTTGATGGTATTGTTTATATCTACAAATATATCAAGTAATTAATTATAATAATAATAAACATCTAATATATAGGTCATTCTACAAAAATGTAGTTTTGCTGATGCCAAAATCATTTAAATGAAAACAAAATCAAAATAGTGTCAATTTACACACCCACACACACCCATTCACAGACTACAGGCAATTTGGGAACCATAATTAGCGTAATCTGCATGTCTTTGGAATGTGAGAGGGAACGGGAGTACCCGGAGGAAACCCACCAAGCACGGGGAGAACATGCAAACTTCATGCACACAGAACTGAGGTGGGAAGGGAGACCTGGAGACCCGGGGCATGGAGGTGCGAGGTGACAGTGTTAACCATTAAGCCTCCGTGCCGCCCACAATAACATAAAAAATTAAGTAAAAACAATAATTGTCTAAAATGAATAATATAGTTTGGGGTAACTGATATTTATTTTATATCATTGCCATTAATGTTACACAAAAATTGTTTTATTTAAAAATATATTGGAAAATTTGAAATTGTTCATGAAGAGTACTAGACAAATGCCAAAGATATGTCAGATGTCTCCCTTCATTTCTAAAGAATTATCACAATTTGTTTTGCAATTTTATGCGAAGCTATTAAGTCAGTCATTGGTGTTACTCGTTTTATAATTATAACAGTCAAAAATGGGACATAACTGATTCCAACTGGACATGAATGGAAACCATGTGGTCTTACACAAGGATTTTGTAAATAGTTAGGATATTTCTCTAAATTATCATTGACCTACCGTCAAGAGACGTAACACCAGTTCTTAAACGTACAATAATTAAAAATGCATTAAGCTCTACTTTTAAGTTATTGCTATTAAAGAAGTTCTAGGTGAGAAAGAAGAAATACATTTCAGCAGATTTTTATCACATGAATTCCACTTTTTCTGTAGAATGACCAGTTTTGACAAGTTTTCAATGAAATCGTTCCTCTAAAAGACCCGACTCAAGGAGGCGACTCTTGATTTAAACAAAATAAAAAATAAAATTAGTTTTCAGATTGTGTTCAAACAGTCTACTACAAACAGTATAAAGACATGATATATAGAAAATATTTCTTTATTAATAATGTTACTGACTTTGGCACAAGACTGAAGTTTTAACATCACATTAAAGGCACTTTAATTGTTAATACACAAAGACATTGAGTTCGGCACACTATCAGCAGTAATGCTGATGATTTCTTGAAGTCACTGAAAAACAAACAAACAAGAAATGCAATAAAGGAGTTTATTCTTAAGTCCATGTTTTTCAGGAGGTCCTTTCTGTACAATGCTGTGAATCCAAACATGACGCATCCCGTCCTCCTCCAGTGGAAAGTCACAACACACTCATCCTCTGTGATGAATCACACTACAAAAGCCATACATGCACTATCGTAGAAGTGTGGAGATGCTTGTAACTGCAAGAAAAAGGCTGTTCAACAGTGGCGTAAAAATGAAAATGAGTGCGTAAATAACAACACCTGGACTTGTCTTAACATGAAGAATCTTATCAGTGCTCATACCTTTGAAAATACACCAGAAAGTGACTCAGTTACCTGAAATGCAAGCTTTTATACAAATCCACGCCTGAAATGACAGCCAAATCAAAAGCGCCTCATGGTCTGCAAGGGTGGGGTTTAAGTTAGATTTAATCATTTAAATGAAGTTAATGATCAGATAAGGTAGAAGGATATCTGAAGACAGCCATGCGCAAATGTTTGCAAATGCCTGTTAACTCCTAAACGTACTAACATGATGTCATAGGAGCGGGTTTTCGAATGTATTTGTAGGGTTGAACGCAGGTACTGTATGTCTGGCGCTCTGATGATGATGCATGGACACTGGGCTACAACAGAGAATCACAATATTTTTAGCAGGTATTACCGTGGATACTTCACTGTTGGATACAGTACAGTATTCATTTATAGTGTAGTCTTTCACAAATTGCCCTAACATTCTTTGGAAAATATGTTTTTGTTGGGCAATAAAAGTAATCCGTAGCCATAACAGTGTTCTTAAAAACAAACCCCTGCGGTAAACGCCATATCATACCACCAGAGGTCGCCATCGTCAGATCGCCCCTTCATCGTTAGTGTTTGTAGACTACCTGGTTTGCATTGTTTCTTTGTGACGTCTCGTCATTTTTCTCAGTGCTATACTGACCTTTTGGTACGATAATTACTGATATTTTTGGAAATTCACTTTGAAATAATCTTTACCAACTTCTGCCTGAATTGCACTTTATTGTACAGGTGAAAATTACCCTAATATATTTTTTGGCTACAGGAACCACTTAGGTACAGGGATTTAAATGGTAAATAATCCTAACTGACACTCAACAGATACGTTACCATGAATTCCTGGCCCCTGATTGGTCAGAAGGTGTTAAATAAATTTCCTACAAAAGCTTTATCTTAATGCGTTTGTTCTAACACGGTATTGTTTCCATAGTAATCACTCGTTCACGAGAACTTGCATGGATGTAAAAAAAACGTTAATATCATTAGATATTTATTTTTCCCCCAGTTTCTCTGTAATATGACCTGTTTGTTTTTTTTTTTTTCGTTGGCATATAAATTTTTTTCAAAAAGAGAAAAAAATTAAGGAATAACTGTTTGGAGCTGCTACACTGTAAATGACAACAGAAACTAACTTGCTTTTGTATGTCACGTATTTGATGAGTTTTTTTCTTAATTTTTATTTTAAAATATAATAATCACGGGAAACTGCTGGGGTTGAAGAGAAATAAAACACCCACCCAGTTTGGCTACTTATTATCACCTTGCACTAGAAAAATGTGTCATGAGCAGGTAATAAAAAGTAGGTAAATTTTGATTAAACTAAATATGAAAACGCATATTTTAAATGTATAACTATGGTAAAGGACGAGTTATAGTACTGATATAATTTAGGCTAGTTTTTAGTAACAGTGGGCAGGTTTTTAGCAATGCCCATGGGGGATTACTCAGTGTGATCTGGCAACCTGGTATTTACTGTTATATGAAAGTAATGCACTCTGATGGTTTAATATTAACCCAGCCTTGTCACACATATGTTTTGATGATTATTATTTTATAACACACACTCTGAAGTGGCTTTATCACACACTCAACACTCAGTTCCTCCACTGCATGCTTCACAAACAAGATCGTGTGACATTTTTACCTCAATGTAAATGAGGTAAAATATCTTATTGATTAATTCTCATCCTAATATTATAGCTTTTTATACCAGGAATCCTAATGAAAAATATGCAAATTGTGATATTCTGTGCTGTAATTCAGTCCACACTACTTTGCTTGTTGATATATTTTTTTTCCACAATATAATAATTTCTCCACACGGTGGAGCTCTAATGTAATGCCGGCTTGTAGAACGTCTTGCCGAAGTCCGAGAAGTAGTTTGAAACAAAATGAATCCAAAGGAAACAATGTGGGGTAATTAAGAGGTCACAGAGGTCACATCTCAAAATGGCGGTATATGCTCTCTACGTATCCCAGAACCCTTTGCCAGTCGGGGCCTTCAGTCCTCAGCATCTCATCTGCGGTCTTAAACAAAAGAGATAAAAAAAATAAAATAAACGGTCTGGTTACGAACTTGGCATTTAGAGAGCAGTGTGTACATGTAGAGTACAGTACATTTATCGTTTGTGAGAAAGCATTTGTGGTGAAACGGAAACATGGGGCAGCACATCTACACCATAAATCATAGCAAATAAAACAGCTGCACATTTCTTTTTATAATCCTTTGTAATTTGTTAATAATGCTCCATAACACTCTAATAAACTAAAATAGAGTATCCTACTGTAAGTAAGTGTACCTTAGTGTACCTAAGCACTGCATTAATAAGAACATGGACTATTTGTAAGGGGTGTTCAAGTCAAACTGAGACTTGTGATAAAATTTCTAGTGAATGAAGGCATAAAAGCGGTTAACATTTACAGAAGACTTTAAGCACAGTATGGCGATGAGACTCCTTCCCGCAGTAAAACATGAATGGAGCAAACTTTTTAAAGATGGACGTATGTGTGTGAATGACGATCTCGGCCGAGGTGGCTCAGAGCCCACTGCCGTCGTTCCTGTGAACATTCAGCGAGTGGAACAAATGATCCTTGAAAATCAACAGATAACTCGCCAACGCGTGGAAGAGGCACGCAACTGTACACACAGTTATTCACTCACGCCACTTTCACGTTACAGAAACTCGGCTGGGAGTTATTGCCACATCCCCCGTACAGTCCTGACCTCACTCCAAGCGAGTTCCTCGGGGACCAGCATTTTAGAAATAAAGCAGGCAGCAGTCTCATCATGGCTCTGACGTTCTACCTTGATGGTATCCAAGCACTAGTGAAATACTGGGATAACTGCATTAGTGTTGCAGGGGATTTTATATAGAGTAATAAAGGAAGATTTTAATCTCATAGCTGTATTCTGTTATTCTGCACAATCAAAAGTCCCGCTTTGACATGAACGCCCCTTGTAGTATTATGAAAGAGATTAAAACATACTAATTATCTTTATTACTGAAAGATATTTAAGGAATTTATAGGAGCGCATGAAGATTTATGAGGAAGATCATAGTTGATAAAATTCTTGGGCATAATAAAGAAATTAGGTTAAAGTTCACAGGCATCATACAAATCCTTTTATGGTGTATAATGACTTACAAGTGACGCAGCAATTCCCACACTCTCTCCTGTCCGAAACGCCAGCAAGAGGTTTTCTTTCTGGGGGTAAAACCACCATCATCATCATCATCACTCTTTCCTCACCTTATCAACAATTACACTTTTTAAATTAGTTTTATTGCTATACAGGTCCCTGTGAAAAAGCTCATCCTATAAAAACTATCAGATCGAGCTCATTAATAAATTTAATTGTAAATTTAACTTCAAATGAATTGAGAAGACCAACAGCAGGCTGACCAATGAATTCCATCCACTAGACATGTGTTAAAATTTATCTTCTTCTATACTACGCATAGTAAAACTGTAAAGATGTAAGTTTGTCTGTTTGTTTGTGCACACATCACATAAAAACTACTGAACAAATTTAAATAGGGCTTTCGCAGGTGTATTTGGCCGAGCTTGACGTAACATATATACTTTGTTTCACTGCAATTAGCCCACGGGAAGATAAGATATGCTAATTTGAAACTTAAATGGAAAACGCCCTTATCATATCACTTATGTGTGTGCAATTAAATTACACACAAACAAAGTTGTGGGCACATTTAGTATAACAGTTTGAGGGCTGCACCAAAAGCAATGCAAAAGTGTGCATTAATTTATTTTTATTGATGGTCTCCTGCTGTGCTGCAGAACGTTTATGTGCACAGATGGGTGAAGATGTACGAAGACAAACGGCGCAGTGGGAAACTACCAACTGCAACGAAGACGATTTCCAAACAGGATTTGAGAATTGGGTCAACAAATTAAAATAACCTTCATCAGTTAATAAAAAAAGTGAAGCCAACTTTTGTATTACTTTTAGTCCAGCCATTGTACAGGATATGAACAGGTCGGGGCACCTCTCTACTACATCGAATGTTCATAGGATTACAATCTAAGAGAGGAATCCAGGAAGAGCTTATAGCAGAAATAGTGACGTCCCCTGCGGTCCCTCAGGTTAGAGATCTTGAACAGACCCGTATAATCACTTCCACCTGGGTCTGTGGTCTGGGTCAGACTCAGCAGGGATTCCTTACAACTGTTTTTTTTTTCCCTTTGTGCAACACTTGTCTGGCATTTGTGGTTTTATAGACACAAAATTAGAAATGAGATTAAATGTCTAGAAGACAGACAGCTGGAACTGGGTCATGGCCAAGTGGTGATGTCAACTGCAAACCCTCGATATGAGTGTGTGTGTTACTGTACCTTGTTCTCCGGCCTGAGTGTGTTGTACGGGATGTGTGACGGGAGATAACTATGGTACACGGCACAGAAAGCCAAGCCGTCCATCCAACTGCTGCTGAAGTTTGTGATCTCGATGTTCTGAAAGAGAGTAAGATGAACAATAAGACAAAGAGAGCAACTGGACAACCATAGAGACCTTTAAACATGCAGGCTATTTCAGTTCTTTTGGTGTCTTTACACCATCACGGGATGCAAAGACGTGTCACATCACACATTGTGACTTTATCTCGTGATTAGAGATTAGATAGTTCGCATATTCGCAGCACCACTGGTTTATTATTTTGGTTTTATTTCCAGTGTTAGTCTGATACCCGGGCCTCACCACATTTATGCTACACTTAGTTTAAGTTGTGTTTTCAGGACAGACTAGTTTACAGGACAGACAAGGGGACAGTGCTAACCTCTACACCACTGAGCCGCCTTTTAATAATCAATTTAATTTAATTAATTATTCATTCATTCATTTTCTATACCGCTTAATCCTGTGTTCAGGGTCACGGGGGACCTGGAGCCTATCCCAGGAGACTTCGGGCACTAGGCGGGGTACACCCTGGACAGGGTGCCAATCCATCGCAGGGCACACACACATACTGTTCACACACCCAATCACACACTACGGGCAATTTAGGAAAGCCAATTAGCCTAACCTGCATGTCTTTGTACTGTGGGAGGAAACCGGAGTACCCGGAGGAAACCCACCAAGCACGGGGAGAACATGCAAACTCCATGCACACAGAGACGGGAATCGAGCCTGGCCGGGGAATCGAACCCTGGACCCTGGAGGTGCAAGGCGACAGTGCTAACCACTACACCACCACGCCGCCCTAATTAATTATTATTAACAATAATTCTTGAATAATTATTGATTGGAAACTTTCTGTAGCTCAACTGGAACAAAGCACTTTAGGATATCCAGTTATTCAAATATTAAAGTACTGATTCATCCAAAGTAGTGAACCTTATATCCGCTGGTTCTGTTCTGACTCCAGCGCAGTAGCGAGTTGCGTTTGGATCCTCCGTGACGTCTGAGCAGCTTACTGAAGTCCTCCTGAGGCCTGTTAAAAGACGAGAGGTGAATCCTAAAATTCAGCTGCAATCCAGAAAGAGCAGATACCAACCGTACAAGGCTCCTGCACTGAGCTCGTTCACTTTTCTTTCAAACTGCAGCTTACTAAATCTGTACAATGACACAGAAGCCTTTGGAAAATATTAGTTGTGTGTAGTGTTGCACTAGGAGGATATTAGAAGAATTTGAAAAAAGCCTCCGATTGTATCCTTCCTTTAAAGCTGAATCTAGACACACACACATGCGCTTCCACCTACTGACCACAAACATGATATTTATAGAAGTTCACAACTAAACGCTAAATTCTAGCTGTCTCAGGCGCTTTAAACATCCTCCATGTTGACCCTGGGGTCGTCCCAAGACGTCAGAATGTTCTGAAGAAAAGAACGGCTCCTTGACCTTGAATATGAGTCATGATAAATTACAGAATGTGTACAAGTGAAGATTCACAGTCTCGGTGTTCTTGTGAGTGAAGTGCAAGATGGGAAAGTGGGAGTGAGGAGCAGGACAGGAAGAGACAAACAAAAGATGTTTACACTCACTTTATCTTGCTAATTTTGTTTGGAGAAAGGTCTATAACAGGAGACAGGTGTAACGTTGGATTGTCCTCCTTTTTATCTACTACACACACACATACACACACACAATAAACTTAAACTTTTATCTTTTCAATTTCAATACATTAGCAGTGGTTTGTGTAAATTGCATACCTTTATATAAATTAATCAGGTTGTCCTGCTGGTCCACACTTAGTCTTTCTCTTGTTGTTGTTAGATTGCTGTTCTGAAAAAAGCACAGGACGTTTTTCATAATTAAATTTCCACATGGTTTTAAGTGTACAACATGTTCTGTTACATAGACGACACATAAAAACACAGATCTGTTCTTACTTTGTTCACAGGATTTGTGTTCAGTGCTAAAGAAGTCTGGGATGTACCATTTAATAGGCTGGAGGGAGACGCTGACTGTTTTCTGTAAAAACAATGGGATGAACCACAAGAATAGAACCAGTTGAGGATCATGAGATATATACAGCAACGTAGATTCAGTTATTTAGAACTAACTGAACTTCACCAGAAGGTTTTATTTCTTTGAAGGAAAAAATGTTGCCTATGGCCGTATAACCCTTTTTTTTGTTAAGTACATAACTCCACATGTGTTCATTCATAGTTTTGATGCCTTCAGTGAGAATCTACCAATGTAAATAAAGAAAGGTCATGAAAATAAAGAAAACACATTGAATGAGTGAAGGTGTGTCCAAACTTTTGGCCTGTACTGTATATTCCAAATCCCAAATATTCCCAAAACTATATTTCCATGCTTCAATATTCCAAAATCCCTACATTCCCAGGGTTCCATATTCTCATGGGCATATGGTTCCTCAAATTTTATATTTTAAAACCTGTATGTTTCCAAAACCCTATATTCCAAGGGCTCCACCTTCCATTGGTCAAATGATCTCTCAAATGTAATATTCATAAACCTCCATGTTCCCATGTTGTTTACCTTACTGAAAAGTTTCTCCACCTTGCCCAAACAGGTAAATGCTTCGGATTGCCAAACCTTCTAGGGTAGTTTTTGTGCCGAGTAGTTTTTTTCACCTTGCTCCCTAAACCCTTGAAGAAGACTGACCTTTAGTAGTTCTAATCTAATAAAAGTAATGGAAAGGGATTTTTTTCCAAGGGGAACTTTTGAACAGACACCATGAAGAGTCCAAAGTCATGGACACACCATATCACACACTATATCATTTTCGCTTTAAATGCACCAAGTGGATGGAAACTGTATATATTACAGATCTTCATACAGTATACTAACTTTAGTTTTTCTGTAGTTTCCATCACTTTCTCTTTCCTCTTTTCCACTCCTGTTCTTCGCTCATCCCCCTGTTTTCCCACAGTGATCCTTGCACACCCTTCTGTCGCCCCCTGCTGACTGGGAGGCTCCAAGCTTTGGCCAGTTCTTTGCTCGAGCTCTGCTTTTAGGCGCTCCACTTGTCCTTCAACTTCTTTCTGACCCTGTTGGGAGTTGGTCAGCTGCCTCTCCCAGGTCTCCCGTGCCGCCCGGAGCAGGCTCAGTTCTTCTTCAGCTTCGGCTCTCATCCGGTCTGCCACCACTAGCGCCACCTGCAGGTCAGACTGGAATTGGAGCCACTCACTGTGGTCTGTCTGGACACACACATACAGACATACAGGAAGTGTTTGTCTTTAGTTTGTTAGAAAATATACAATGCTCAACTTCACCAAGAACTCTTAGGTGAGGATGACCTTTAAACATACATCCCTCTGTATGCAGGGAGGTAAATATATAGAGTATTCAGACAAACAGACAGGCAAACAGGCTGACCAACAAAGACAAGGACAGGTAGATACCACAGACAGATATAAGGCAGACATAATGGAACATAAACAGACAGATAGTCAGACAGATACAGTGTTTAGAAGGACGTACAAGCAGACAGGTAATTAAAGTAGACAGGCAGTCAGACAGATGGACAGACGTTAGCCAGACAAACAAAAGGCTGACATACGGGTATACACATAGATGGGTGCAAGGGATAGACAGACAGTTGATAGAGACACATGAGTAGATAGACAGCCAGACACACAAATAGAGCAGCTAGAGAGATAGACAGACATACAGTGGGTAGAAATACAAACATACAGATACATGCAAAAGACAAAGCGACATATAAAAACAGACAGGAAATGAGAACGGAAACAGATAGAAATATCTACAGAAAGACAAAGGGACAGGCAAATGGACAGATAGACACATATAGAATGGGTAGATAGGCAGACAGTCACAAAAACATACAGTCGACAGAAAGACAAACCGAGACAGATAGAAAGATAAAAGGGTGTGAGACAGAATGATGCAGAGACGAGATGGAAAATTCAACTTCCGGCTTTTAATATAAATATTAATACATCTGATTTAGTTAATAATTATAGGACATAATAAGAAGCATGAATCAAGTATGAATCACTCAGAATAAATGTGTTGTTTTATAGTTATTTCCCTCTTGGGCATGTAACATGAATATTACTCAAACAGAAACTGACCTGAGATCAGCTGCTTCACTCAGACCATCTGAATCTAGTTATGACTTTCTGCATTGTAATGCATGTGAGTGTTACGCACAGCTACAGCACTGCACTGCACACGCTCAGTCTGGTGTACTACAGAGCAGAAAATACTAATGAAACACTAATGAGTGAAATGGTTTAAGTCCACACTGGTTTATTATTCTTGTGCTGTTTATATATCGTATCCACACCCCTTTTGGCTCTGCAGTTGGCTTTGCTGGTTTAACAGCTGTGTTTGTGTTTCAACATCACCTGTAAACTGACACTTGATCAGCTTCCTAGGAAGAAATCTTGCCATTTTGCTTACACTAAACCTGACTGCCATTCTTACTGTAACTGTATGAAATACTGCTATGGAAAATGTGGAATTTTGCCATATTGTAGATACACACACATAAAACATATTTATGCAGAGTTCAAATGCAAATATTGTAGGCAGGATTTGAC